>CM023103.1:84842896-85385945 GCA_013103745.1 Gardenia jasminoides | reverse complement strand
CTGGGCTCCCTAAACCCTGAGGCCCTGGGCCCTAGACCCTAGGCCCTAGACCCTAGACGGCCACCCTAAACAGGCCCTGGGCAGGCCCTGAGGCCCTGGGCCTGAGCCCTGGGCCTGGGCCCTGGGCCTGGGCCACCCTGGAGCCCTGGGCCCTGGAGGCCCTGACCCTGGGCAAGGGCCCTGGGCCCTGGGCCCTGGGCCCTGGGCCCTGGGCCCTGGGCCCTGGGCCCTGGGCCACAGAGACCCTGGGCCCAGGCCCTGGGCCCTGGGCCACAGGCCCTGGGCCCTGGGCCCCTGGGCCCTGGGCCCTGGGCCCTGAGACCCTGGGCCCTGGGCCCTGGGCCCACAGGCCCTGGGCCACAGGCCCTGGGCCCTGGGCCTGGGCCCTGGGCCACTGGGCCAGAACCTGGGCCACCAGGCCCTAGGCCCTGGGCCCTGGGCCCTGGGCCCTGGGCCCTGGGCCCTGGGCCCTGGGCCCTGGGCCCTGACCCTGGGGCCAGGGCCTGGGCCCTGGAGTGGGCCTGGGCCCTGGGCCCTGGGCCCTTGGGCCCTGGGCCCTGGTGACCCTGGGCCTGGGCCCTGGGCCCTGGGCCCTGGGCCCTGGGCCCTAGGCCCTGGGCCCTGGGCCAGGCCCTGGGCCCTAGGCCCTGGGCCACAGGCCCTGGGCCACCTGGGCACTGGGCCCTGGGCCTGGGCCCTGGGCCCTGGGCCCTGGGCCTGGGCCCTGGGCCCTGGGGCCCTGGGCCCTGGGCCCTGGGCCCTCAGGCCCTGGGCCTGGGCCCTGGGTACAGGCCTGGGCCCTGGGCCCTGAGCCCTGAGACCCTGGGCCCTGGAGGCCACCCCTAGGCCTGGGCCCTGGGCCACAGGCCCTGGGCCCTAGGCCCTGGGCCCTGGGCTACTAGGCCCACAAGGCCACCCAGGCCACTGGGCCCCCTGGGCCCAGCCCTGGGCCCTAAGACCCTGGGCCCTGGGCCCTGGGCCCTGGGCCACAAGGCCACACAGACCCTGGGCCCTGGGCCCTGGGCCCTGGGCCCTGGGCCCTGAATGCAGGCCACAGGCCCTGGGCCACCAGGCCCTGGGCCCTGGGCCACTGGGCCCTGGGCCCTGGGCCCTGGGCCTGGGCCTAGGCCCTGGGCCCTGGGCCGGGCCCTGGGCCTGGGCCCTGGGCCCTGGGCCTGGGCCCTGGGCCCTGGGCCCTAAGGCCAGGCCCTGGGCCTGGGCCCTGGGCCCTCAGGAGCCTGGGCCCTGGAGGCCCTGGGCCACAGGCCACACAGGCCCTGGGCCCTGGGCCCTGGGCCCTGGGCCCTGGGCCCTGGGCCCTGGGCCCTGGAAGCCCTGGGCCCTCAGGGCCCTGGGCCCTGGGCCAGGCCACAGGCCCTGGGAGCCCTGCTGGGCCCTGGGCCCTGGGCCCTGGGCCCTGGGCCCTGGAGACTGGGCCACAGACCCCCCCCCAGAGACCTGGGCCCTGAGGCTGACCCTAGGCCCTGAGACCCTGGGCCCTGGGCCTGGGCCTGGGCCCTGGGCCCTGGGCCCTGGGCCCTGGGCCCTGAGCCCTGGGCCTGGGCCCTAGGCCCTGGGCCCTGGGCCCTGGGCCCTGGGCCACTGGGCCCTGGGCCTGGGCCCTGGGCCCTGGGCCCTGGGCCCTGGGCCCTGGGCCACAGGCCTGGGCCTGGGCCCTGGGCCCTGGGCCCTGGGCCCTGGGCCCTGGGCCCTGGGCCCTGGGCCCTGGGCCCTGGGCCTGGGGTGTGACCTGGGCCTGACACAAACCCACTTAACCCTAAACCCAACCCTAAACCCTTAACCCTAAACCTAAACCCTAAACCCTAAACCTAAACCCTAAACAAATCCCATATTAACATGTTAGGCATGATGTTCAGAGAATTCCAAAGAAAATAAAATGCACTGCAAAGCTTAAGTAGGGAGAAAAGCCTGAGGGGTCAAAATAAAATTAGAATACGGACATAGCGAATGAAATAACAACCTTTGGGTCTGGATGAAATTATATGAAAATTTAGAGATTAATCCGTAAATATCATAAAGATAAGACTAAGAAAGCATGTTTGGGTCGTTTCTAAATGTAGGTACACCACTTTGTCCCATAAGAAAAACCAGGCCATTTCATTTAAAAAATAAGCCTAATCAAGGGTTTAAAAGCAAACATGCTTAATTTAGGCACAAAAACCTAACCAAGCCTGATCTAGGCAAAAGCCAACCAGTACAAATACAAATAAAGAGAAATCCAACCAGAAACTGCGGGTTGACAAAAAAAATTTAAAAAAATATTCGCTCCAGGCCCGAATTGCCAACCATTAAGCCAGCTCTAAGCACAGATTCCAACTTAACCAGTAAACCAGGTCTCCAAAATCCATTTTGGTTATATGGACCTAACAACTTATCATAAACAACGTCTCAAAATCCATTTGGACATGATCGGTGATCGACTACTTACTTCAACTTTCAAACTCCTTCCTTTTCTCCTTAACCCTTACAAGGGTTGGACTCTTATCTTACAAAAATTTGACCATACAATTTTGACAAACCCTAAATTTTCAGAAACATGTTTAATTGGAGAAGTATTCTTATATGAAACTTGTATATTCAATTGTACGCAATCTGACCATAAAAATAGGTGATCAAATTCATGACCGAATGTCTGGTTTTACAATACTATTTCATGATAACTTCTTTTTTTTATCTCTCTCCGTGAGGCTGTGACTATAAAATTCTTATGCTAATACTTGTGTGAAAATACTTTCCAAAACTATGATAACTTTACCAAAAAAGCCCTAAACCCTAAAAAGGCAACGTAATTACATAATCAACATAAAAACCAAGTCTTTAAGGTGAAATATCCACTCCTGGTCAGTGCCCCCATCGGCTAGGTTATAGGTTCAATATTGAAATAATTTCAAGTTAACCCTGACTTTGGCTTGGTATTGGCAACTGATTGGAACTGCTTGGGCTCATGAACACACACCTTTGAGACCTCGGATTGAATCAATCAGTAACAAAATCCTCACCAACGATTAAAGTATTAGTTTTTTTATGGCTTTGCGGTGATTTAAAATAATAGTGTTTAACCCTACCCCGTTAAATATAAAAAAACAAAAAAACAAAATTGTGCTTTTCTAGCCACTAGGTATTACAAAAGTGAATAAAGTAGTCCAACTAATTTGAACACCCAAAGCAGGCCAGTTAAAGAATCCAAAGGCCGATTAAGAATCCAAGTCCTATACGACCTCTTTAAATTCCGTGCGTGTGGTGTCAGTGTATAGGGAAGAGAAAAGCGTACCCCCTCCTTGCTGGTAGCTGCCTGCCGCAACCAGTGAATCCCAGAAAGCACATCTTTTTTCGAGTTAACCATCAATTGCTCCATAGAATCCATAACTGATTCTCTTAGGTTAACATTCAATAAAGTCTTCGTCCGTGGTTCCAAATAGCATATGGATTCCAAGAAGTCTAGCAAAATCACAGAAATAGTTAGGCTTCAACAGATTCTCAAGAAATGGAAGAAGCTCGCGACCAATACTTCGAAGGTCAATGCTGCCAAAGGTACCGGTTGCAACAGCAGCAGCTCAGTAAGCCCCAGCGGCACCACTAGTACCAACAATACTAACAACAGTAGTGCCAGTGGCGGCACTAGTAATACCAGTAAGAGCATCAAGTTCCTCAAGAAAACACTTTCTTTCTCAGAAAGAGAATGCAGCAGCAGCTCCCTAAATCACGGTGCGGTCTCAGGTGGCTCCAGCGACGTGGTGCCCAAGGGGTATCTAGCAGTGTGCGTGGGAGAAGAGCTCAAGAGATTTGTGATCCCAACGGAGTATCTGGGCCACCAAGCTTTCGGGGTTCTGCTCCGAGAAGCTGAAGAAGATTTCGGGTTCCAACAACAAGGAGTTCTAAGGATCCCTTGCCATTGCTCTGTTTGAGAAGAGGAGATGATGGACGAGAGGAATGCATTTCCTTTTTTTCATTTACTACAACTGCTGCCGGAGATCAACTGGACATGGATATTGATACTGGTAGCACCAATGACAACGTTGGCTTCACACCTCCTCAAATGTGCGATGACGACATCAATCATTGTCCCCTCCGACCGTCCCCTCATTAGTGATCTGTTCCTCATGTACCGATGATCCCCGATTACTATTACTAAGGAACATGTATACAATACAAAATCGTTGTAGTTCATCATCTCCTTCATACAATTTTTGTTACCTTTCCAGTAGATAGTAGATGGAGCGCGGCTCCATTTGTTTCTGCCCTTGGGTTCAGGTCGATGGGGAAGGCAATCACGTGCCCGCTCTGTATCAACTAAGCTAATTAGAACGACAAGCTAGATCAGTTGAAAAGAAGACTTGCTGTTTATTCTTTCTTATTTTATCACTGTTGTTGTAGTACTTGTTGTTTCTGATCGGTTGCTTAGATGATGCTGTGACAGACATGTCACTGAATGATTGATCCAATCGATTAAACTGATGTTGTAATAAGTGCTGCGAGCACTAGTCTCATAGTAGCCTATTCCATTCATGCACATTTTTGCATTATGAGATTAGAAGGGACTAGGGAGAACAAAATCTAACTCGTAAATAATTTTGCGGCAATCGCAACTCAATAGCATTTTAAATAAATCCATAATATTAGGGGAAAAAAAATCAACCCAAAATCTTTAAGGCTTAGTTTGGGAGTTTAGGAGGGAAGAGAAAAGAAGGGATAAGTTATGAAAGAAAAGAAAAGAAGAGAAATATTTATTTTCTCATATTGATTGGAAGTTTAGGAAAAAAAAAAAAGAAATGGTTTTGAACAAATTTGGTATTATGATTTCATTATTTGACATTTTATGGATAAAGTTGACATTTTGAAAAAATTTACAGAGTTTAAATGAATCTTTCCTTCCATTTCTTTCCATTTTTGGAGAGAGAGTTTTTTAACCAATTTATCTCTCCATTTCTTTCCACTTTGCTTTCCTTTCTTCCCACTTGAAACTCCCAAACAAGGGAAAATTTTAGGTCTTACCTAGATTGCCGGTTTCTAGATTTTCTATACAAAAATATACTCTAGCAATTTTAGGTATGTGAGGTAAAAAAGTGTTTGAAAAATGTGATCACGAAAAACATAAAAAAAAAAATTTTGTGGACACATAAATTTCCCTTCTTTTTTCTCCAAATCTCAACTCCTGAACTTAGCCTAAGAGACACAACCTAAACTCGCGCAATTTCAATAATGACCATTATATCAATATCTCATCAGTTGATTTGCACTCACCAGTAAAACGATGTTCTAATCAGCCCATAATAATTATTGTCCTATAACTTGATATTTTATATCCATAACTGCATCTTGCAGACTTTCTTTTTTTTTTTTTTTCTTTCTTACTATGTTATTATGTCGCTTGCATTATATCGTATAAGTAAAACGATACAACCGTTTCACTAAAATGTTTCCAAATCATAAGTTCATCAGTTCAACAACTTTCGTAACTCATCTACCAAATGGATATTTGGGGTAAACTCACGGTCCATCTAGACAACTCTAAAACAAATCATTCAGAGTTTTTTTTAATTACTCAACTCTAAAACTCCATATTCATGCTCCTCGGATCTTGAAGAGGTATTACTACAGATATTCCTCATCATAAAATTTTCTTGCTACGGAAACATAAAATAGTGAGACTGCAATTACACGAAAAAGAAAAAGAAGAAGATTGCCTCTTCTGAATGTGGCCATCACTAGAAAATGAAAGATCAGATTCCCACCATTGCTTAATTGGTTAACGAAATTGCATCAGTGGAGTAACATTCCATTAGAAAAAAAAATGTAATGGGAGGAACTTGAGATTGAATTTGGAGGCCGGCGTGGACTCTTGAACCGATCACTTGGTAAGCAGTTCAGTTGGCCGACAAACTGCCCGTTTCATCGTTAGAAGCACATTCTGTACGTAACATTACTGGAAATGCTGCTCACATGACACATTGACCTACTGGACGTACAATTTTTTAGGGTCAGTCGAGATTGCAAACCCACGCCCATAGTTGAATAACTTGATGAATATTAATAAAACACAGATTAATTATCCATAATACTATTAAGCTTGCTGTTTTTAGTTAGTTCAATAATTGCAGCCATGTCCATGTGACAATACATGTGCCGGACCTGAGCCTGCACACAGGACGAGTTTTGACCAACTGCCAAAAGTCAATGCACTTTTGCATCGGCAGGTTTTTTGAGGAAAGCTACTAGGGTGTTTTGGGATCGGATAATCAATACATTTATAATTTCACTAACCCTAGCTACAAATAACAATTCACATATATACAGAAAGACAAAAAATAGAGCAGCAGAATAAGCGAAATTAACGGTAACGAATGCAGGAAATACCAGAAAAAAAGTAAACCTAAAACAAGGTTAAACATACAAGTTTACAACTTCTTGTGAAAAATACAATGTATACTTGTACAGGTCTCATAACTTAAATTATTAGTAAATGACTAAATAATTATGAACTGAGGTTTAAACACTAATTACTCTAACCAACCTTACATATATCTGAGCAGATTGGGATAATTGCACTTTTAAAATTAAAAACCACACCGAAACCTAATTTTTTAAGTAGGTTCAGGCAATCTAACCATTTTAAAAACTACAGGCTTGTTATCCTATTTTTCACTTTGGACCAATTCAAGTTTTTCGATTACCTCCTTTCTCGGATCTTTTTGTAACACTCCTAAAAGCTACTCGCTCTATTACTCTGAAGTTCGCGGGCGAAGGTCCTCAGTCCTCAGTCCTCACAATACAATGAGTGATGATTTATGATGAAATCAATCCCTCGTAACACTAACATTAATTTGGTATGCCAGCTGGGCTCCTTGCAGATGCCATTATGCTTGCGTACTAATCACACTTGAACAAAAGAATATCAGCAGGGGTGGAGTCCTAATAAACCGGCACTCTCACAACCAGTAATGGCAGCTAGCACGTGCGATCGCAAAGGCAAATTTGTAAGATGCCACCCGGACCGGATTGGATTGCGCTCATAGCATGTGCAATCGAGAAAGCACTTTCAGACATTACTAGTACCTCCCAAAAGCAGTACATGTTTATAGAGCAATATACCTGCCTGTCCCTCCTCCCAAGTAAGCCTGGCCGTTGCAAAAGCAGATGTCATCTTGAGTATTTGTCCACCAGTGCTTTGGCCTTCTCTGGAGCGAAGAACCGAGCCTGTTGAGAAGCATATTTCAAACAGGTTATTGCTTCGGCCTACAACTCCAATAAGGAAAATTCTGACTGCATTCACTCATTCGCTCTGTTTTTTCACATGCATAATGCATACAAAGAAATTCTGACTGTGTGCACATGTACCCTTTCGTTTCCAAATCCTTCGACACTCATCTATTAACCAAAAACTGTAAAGCACACGAACCGATTTAATCATCAAAAGAGGCGTCCCATTTGAAACCAGAATGGATTTTCCTTGATACCTAACATAATGTATGAAAGGATCTTTGAACAACCATAGACTGGCTTGAAAATCCTTAGCAAAGACTTCTACGAGACGTCCTTTTTTTCATAGAAATATATCCATTCAAGAAAGAATCCAAAAAATGTTGATCGCAAATGAGAAGATTCCTTACGAAGAAAGAAGAAAATGGATTCGTATTCGTGCACGAACTAAAACTAGAAAGCTTGACATCGCTCTAAAACAGGTAAGATATGAAAACTTCACATGCAACAAGTTCATATGCACATATCTCATCAAGTTATTCGCTAGAACAAAGATCTGAAAGAAAACTATAGGATACTTTTTCTTGAACGACTTGTGAGACTACCAAAAAGCAAGCTTCGTGTATCCATTAGATGAACTCAAGCTTCACTTGTCTAAGCTAAGCATTTTTTTTTTTTTTAGTGTCAGGCATTGCTCCAAATAGGTGGCCTCTTTTGTGATATGTCTCTCAAATATAACAAAAATTTCATCACTTCTTTCTGAAATTTCCCAAGAGATTTTATAACAACTCGCAAAACATCAATTGCATGTGGAAATCTGAAAGCCATTTACATACTTGCATGAACATCCTTTCTGCACCACCAACATTACCATTTTCCTTCAAGATGATACCCTGCATAAAAATTTCAAGCAGAATGCTGACTTTCAAGATTTCTCACTTCTTCAAAACTCAAAGGAAGGAACTCATTTCACAAAGAATGGCAGTCAATTAATCAATGAATGTAAAAACAAAAATACTTTCAAGAATTTAGGAAGATCAGGTAAAATGTCAAGCAATAAATCCTTTTGGATAATGTAATGCAAAGATCAGTGCACCTTTGCTAAGTATCCTCTAAAATCATCAGGATGGCCAGAGATAATTTGATCATAAACAGCTACAGCATCACTGACATGCCCCCAATCCGAGTAGGCTTTTCCAAAACAAGTCTACCTATAGAGAGACATGGAAAAGTAATCATTACCCCAAGAGAATCATGACAAAACATATGCAACAGGAAGAAAGAGAACAGATAACATGCTGGAAATCTAATTTCAGTTCCAGTTGTGTTAACCTGCAAAATTAGAAAACATAGAGCAAGAGAGAGATGTCTCAAAACATGGGTAAAATATAATACATGCACAAATACTTTCCGGAGAGTCTGAAGTAACAGATACAACAGTCAACACAGAGCAGGCATGTTCCTGTGGACAAAGGCAATGCAGGATGAGAGAACAACTAAAACTGATTCCCATTTACCCTCAGTAGAGACATAGAATTTGGGTATAGACATGTTGTTTTTTGATTGGCACGTTATAAAATAAGATGAGCTACATTACTTGTCCATGTCTACTCGGGAAAGGCCTTTTCCAATTCAAGTGCTTGCTTGTCGTGCATGTGACTAATAGTGCCCATAAACAAGCCCTCATCTTTCTACTTTATTACTATGTTGCTAGTCTAAAAAGTGGTAGTGAATGACGTGGAAACGGCCTGAGTAACTCAAAAATTGGGGAGAATCCAGTGTCCCAGTAGACATAGGGGTCCCTCCAAAACCGTTGGTCTATGAGGGGTAACTTCGAAAGGCATAGCCCATGGACAGCAGGTAAATATTCCTACAGTAATGAATGGGGATTGGTTATCAAACCCACAATCTGTCTGTTAAAATGATGGAATGTTTGTGCATCAAACCCTAGGTACGGTATGTTGATAAGGTTTCTGTTGATTTTCTTGCACCTCTAAAAGTTACAGCCCAGACGTGGAAGCACATCGAAAGCCCATGCAACCAAAATAACACTTCACATATGATGAAGGCCAGCATGATACCAAATCAGATGTGTCTCAAAAATAGTACATGGTATATAGAACACTAAGATTGACAACTGACTTGAATCATCCATAAGGGAGAACTAGGATGCTCTCTGCAGTGAGCATATCACAGTGGAAGGAAGAAGCATTTGAACAGCCTGCATGTCTGGTCTGGTTTCAGAAAAAGTATAGCACTCCAATTCAAGATGCAAAGGCAGAAAATCCCTACTCCCACAAAATGTACACTATAGGTTACTACCAAAATGTACTCTGCTCAGTCAGATGATGTTATAATTTGTGATACTTGCAACATCAGAAATGACCCACAGTCAACATGATGTCACTAAACTGTCCCACTGACTGATGCACATTGTTTAGGTAACAGTTTGTGAGACAAAGACAAAAGTTGAAGATGCAAGAAGGAATCTATTTCGCAACAATTGCAGCTGCTCAGTCAGACATTAGTTTACGACAAAAGTGCCCCTTCAATGTCAACAATATTTATATTTCTGTTTTCTCCATGTCTTCCCTTTTCTATTTGTTTTTAATTTTCTCCCTTCTCTTATGTGACCAACTAATCTCTCTCTTTCCTATTATTATCTAAATATCATATTTAATTTTCTTAGACTTATTCTCTATTAATTTGTATCTTTTTGGCTTTTTCTAATAAGAAATAATAATGATCACAATGTCTACGTTCTAACAAACTATATATTACCTATGCATATAGGGATACTTCACATTATTTAATGTAATAAATCTACAGCTTAGACATAATTAATATTAATAAAATCTTGTTCCTCTTTTCATTTGGTATGTACTCTTATAGTACTTTTAAATATTTAATATCTGTTTGAATAATTAAATAATATTTATATATACTTTTGATTAGACGCGCATATGACATTTTGTCATGCTATATACTTTGCCATGAATTTCCTAATAGGGCAAATAAATGAACAAATAGATATATAAAACAAGAACGAAAGTACAGGTAAAAGAAAGCTACAATATTATAATAAAAACATAATTACTAATACTATTAGGAAAGTGAAAGAAATAGTGACATGAGAGAGGTAAAAAAAAGCTAGAAAAAAGAAAAAAATAAAAATGAAATGAAAGAAATACAAAAGAAAAAACAAAAGAATGAATAAACAAGAAAGATGAATAAAACAATACAATGCTGAGGGCATAAAACATCAAGAGAACAAAATGCCTATTATTCAAGGGTAGTGCAAATGGTAAAAATAAAAAGTTCAGGGGTTTAGTGGATTTAACACTATAAATTATAGCAACCCCAGTAATAACTATTTATGGGCAAACATTTATTTAGAATCCAGAAACTTATGAGATGGCAATAAAGACTACTTTTCAGTGTGCCAAAAGAATGGTGGACTAGCAGGTATAGATGCATGTCACATGCAAAAAGGAAATTTCAAATTTGAATTGAAATTGTTGTGTCATGTATCCAATTCTGCTGTACAGTGAAATTGATGCAAAGTAGATATATATATATCAATGACCTACATATATTCCAACAAATGAAGCTAGGACCATGAAATGGTTAGAAGCAACTATAAAAATAAAAAAATTATTAAAAAAAAAAATGTAAACCTACACTTCATTACTTTTGGTCCACTAGCAACAACAATACAGCAGTTATCCCCTTTCATCTCTTAGAAGAATATGAATTGCTGACATTATTCATGCAAACATCAAATTTCCTCTGACAATGGCTAGACGAGGAACAAAAGAAAATATCAATGATAGATCTTCAGTGTCATCACAGCTAGCAGAGAAGGTTCTATTCTTTCTTCAATTCATAGTTCAAAAATGTTTTCAACAAGTTCTCCTATGACAAAAATCAAAAACTGCAGCAATTCTTTTTACAAGCTGAATATGTCCAACCATGGGATCTTCTTGCCACAGAAAAGAGTGTGTCCGTGACTAAAAAACAGAAACAAGATTGTGGAAATTTCCCCTTATTCAAGGCAAAATATTGTCTTTGTAAATTATTTAAGATAGATGATGCTCAAGTGGCTTATTTTAACTATTTCCATAATACTTCCAAACAAAGATGACAATAGGTACTTGACAATGTATTAACACCAAAACCAAAGAGACTTGCAGGTACAACTGCTGCAACAAGACTGCAAGTAACATGTTTGAGCATTTTACATTAGTAGGTCAACCAACCTCACCAGGTTTCTTGGCACCAAGCTGTGCATTTGTAAGACCACGAATAACTTCAAAGTCAATAGTTTCCGACACCTGTAAAAATGTGTTTAGGCTATGAACATCTCTTGAATTATGTATTAAAGAAGGTACTAACATCAAGCGATAGATTTTTCACAGTAGCCTTCTGTGCATGGCACAACTAATGCAGAACTGGTTGTTCTAACTAACTATGAGAAAAGGCAAAGCAAAGACATACTACAAAGACAGGCATTGAAAGAACTTCCAAGGGTCCTCCAGTGCATGACCTGACAAGAGCTTGATAGCAGTACCACACAATTTATCACAACAAGAAGCTTTCCCTGGTCTAATACAACTCATTGTCCCCCAAACCTAGTCTGGAAACTACAGCATCAACTATCACAGAATGTGAAGTTTCCACTGAATACAAATAGCACTAACCATTGCTGAATTTCTATAGGCCCTGGCACCTTCCCTATAATCCTTGAGTTCATATTTAACTTCTCCTAGCAATGGAAAACATCAGGATCACTTGATTTTTTCTGAAAAACAAACAAGGTAAATTTGTAACAACAGTGATGGATCAAAAAAATTTGGAAGACTCATATTTCTGCTCAAGTCATACCAGGTTAATCAAGAAATACCTTTGTCAAATCCTCAAGGAGTGAGGCAGCTTGATCATACTCTCCCAATTCAGCTAGTGTTACTGCAGCCCCCTGAAAACCAAATTCAAAAGTTTCAAACCATGCATGTTCAAACAATGGAAAAGGTAAACAAGACAAGAAAGGTTGGTGCTACTTAAACAAGAATCGCGACAAGGCAATTAGTGTTGGCAGTTGTAATATTCATTCTTTTTATCCACAGTAAACTACACAGTCAATAATGCGGGGAGATGGGTATCTTGTGATGGCCATTCTGAAAGAAGATGAGGGAACTTCTAACTTCACATGCAACTTCTAAGAGGTCTACATACCCTTCTTAACGCAGGCAAAACCTGCAGTACTATCAGGTGAATACAAAGGACTACCTGCTGACTGCCAAGGAGCAAATATTCACTCCCACCCACCTCCACCAAAAAAATAAAGGGTCCATTTGGATTGTCTGTTTTCGAGCTTTTCGGCTGTTTTGAAAAACTGTTTTCACATCTCAAATGCTTTAATACACCAACAACCAAAATCAATCGGTAAAACATCAATCAAACAAATATTTCAAAACAACTTATACATACAAAAAAAATTATCCCTTTTTCTTCCATGATCACCACCGCACATCACCCACCCACCACCACCTCCTCCCCCCCCTCATCTTTCTTGCCCTCCCTCTGCCCTCTTCCCTCTCTTTCTTTCTCCCCTTCTCTTCCCCCCCTCCCATTGGTCCCCTCCCATCCAAAATAAAATTTATTTGGGTTTTTTTGGGATATTTTAAAATTAAAATTTTATTTGAGGTATTTGGGAGATTTTTCAGGCATTTTAAAATTAAAACTTATTTGGGATAATTTGGGGCATTTTAAATTATTAAAATTTATTTGGGTATTTTTTGACCGCCAGCGCCATTAAAATTAAAATTTATTTGGGGTAATTTTGGGCATAATTTTTAAAGGATATTTGGAAAATTGGGGTAATTTTTTTCCAATTAACCCATAACCATACCATCACCATCAATAAATTTTAAATACTTTAAATAAATTTTAATTTTTATTTTTTAAAAATAATTTTAAAAAATTACCCCAAATACATTTTAATTTCCAAAATCATACAAATATACCTAAAATTAATTTTTTAATTTTAAAAATGCTAAAAACTGACCAAATATTTTTACTTTTAAAATACTCACAAAAATTATCCCAAAAACACCCTCAAAAAGTTTTTGAAAGACAACTACAGTAGTTTTTCACATCTCAAATGCTACAGTGCTGTTTTTGAAAAATAACCCCAAAAACAACTAATCCAAATGGACCCAAAAAATTTTTACACCATTCATCAGCTGTGATTCAAGAACACAATAAGGCCTATTCTGGAATGCCAGAATTGGAAGAGTTCATTTGTTCCAGTTTGATACATTATGTTAGCTGATGCCACATAACCGTGAACCTATCATTGAATTCTATACTCTAATGCTGTTAAATACATGCACTTGAATTTAATCCGACATTGTTTCACAACTATTCCCCCTCTTTCCCCGCCTCTCCATTCCACCTGAAACCTCATCCCATCCCACCTCCTCTGTCCACCTGGTTCCAGGATGGATGCATTTTTAAGAATCTATATGCCGAAGAAAATTTCTATCTAAAGTTTGTAAACATTGTACTTTGTCCTTTCGGCTTTGAAATTTGCAAGAAAATGGATATGACAAGATATGGAAGCTAGTAACTACCTGATTGTGAGTGAGGGCTGTGTAGCCTAAAACTTCTGGAGTTTCACATAAATTTTGCCAAATTCCAGTTGAGAAGACTGGTCAAAAGAGTTGTGGACTTGACGGGGTTATGTCAGCAGGGTACTTTGTGAGAAGAGAAGTCAAGCAAAAATACAGATTTTTTTTTTTTTGTTGGCGGGGGTCCCGGGGGGGGGGGGGTGATGTTTACTAAGATACAGCTAATTTCAGGAACCAGGGAACCCACCTTGATATTGTTATACAGGTATATAAAGACCTTTCCTTGATGAATATAGCTAATACTAAAACGAATTACCACTGGCCTTAAGTCAATAGTTGCAATGAAGCGTCCATGGATATTTTGGTTTTCTGTAGGTTATCAAGGAAGCAGGATTTTAAACAGGGAAAAGCCTCAAATGACTACAACCGCACAAAATCAATGATACACCACAAATGTTCATCAAATGATAGTGCAGAAACGTGAGACCATATGGGGCAGATTCAGATGAGGTCATAGATATCAATCTCAAACATCAAAACTCACTTCAAGAGCAGTGGGATCGTCTTGGGAGATGCTTAGCATTTGCTCAAATTCCTGCAGCCTCTTCTGCAAAAGAATCAAATGGCATAATATCCACATGCATGTAGAGAACCTAATATCAGGAATTGCCATCCTTTAGGAATCATTAAAGAAATTGTGAACTAATCATGCCTGCAATAACTCTGCACTTAACAACCAAAAGTGTATATCTAAGTGAGGCCTTTAAAATACAACATTTAATGATGAATCAACAACATTTACCGTTAAACGGCACCGACAATCCATCCAAAATAGCTTCTTAGCTAACATTAGCACATTAGCCAAACAGAATTGGCAAAGACTCTACATCTGACTAACCTATTCATTATACACCAGGAACATGTTAAGACCCAGTTTGGGGAGCATTGACAACCCATGTGAGAGCAGCGTATGACCAGGATGCACATATTCTAAATCTATATTTGATCAAATGTTGATCTTCCCTAACTTCTGCTCACATGCCTCTTCAACCACAGATTTTCAAGAACCTCGCTAGGCAGACGCTACACCAAAACTTTTTTATGCTAGAAATGACAATAAATGAAATATGTTAACAGATTATATGTATGAAGGCATATGTAGATGAACCATTCTTCCTTGACAGCTAGTTTGGAAATTTAAGGTTTGCAAAGAAAAGAAAGGTCAAAAACACAAAGTTGGGTTTTCCAGCAATTGGGAGTTTTCTCAAGAATGAAATTAGGATAAAAGTGCACTTTTGGAGGGATCAAAAGTGTCACTGCAGTGAATAAAAATTTTTCCAAACTGGAGATGAAAGCAGAGAAAACAGGAAGAAAGTTATTACTGAATTTTTTTTAACAAAATGCCATTTTGTCCTTACTAAAGCTATGGAAGGAAAACCTACATTGCATACAACCTAACTCATCCAGTTTCTTTCCCAAACATCCAAACAAGAAAAGAGAACTTATAAGATTTCTCTTCTTTTTCTCTCCTAACTTATCTTTTCTCTTCTTTACCTTACTCCAATAACATTCCAAACCTAGCCTTATTGTACATTTCTAAGTACACTTTTTTCAGCAAATTACACAAAGGCATGCTTTTCATGCCCTCTAAACTAGAAAAGAAAAGAAAAGAAAATTTCAAACTGTCTGGAGGGAAAAAATTGCAAGTGCTCCAGAAAAGTAAATTTTCAAAAGCCATGTCCAGCATTTTACCTTTAAAATTTCTGCTCTTTAGCTGAAACTTTTTCAACAACAGTGGTGGATTCTTCAGTGGGACTAATTCTGGAACAAGAAAAGATAAATCATGATCAAGTTGCCTCTTTCAGTACCACAACCATTGGATAGTTCTGAAGGACAAATGACAGTAAAAATATAGGATACATTACAATGCTTAGTTATTTTGAAGCCCATGTGAATTAATTCTCAAGTAGAAGGTGAACTTTGCTTTATTTTAGCTAAGCAGTTATTAAAAACCATAAAAGAGAACAGGCATATTTAAGCAGCACTTGGAAAGAAATGCTTTCCTTTTTCATAGAATACGTGAACATGATCATGCAATTCATAGTCCCAAAATGAGCATAATGAAGCAAAGATGCATCAGAATTCATGTATTTCACAAATCATCCACATGAGTTACAAATTGAGAACTTTCCTTCCCATAACCTTCCAATTTAAACCGGTCAGGGAAATTTGGTAACAATTTATTAACTATTAATGCGCCATTATGTACTTTCCCCAGAAGCAATTATTCCCCCAGTACAACCAGGGAACATTTTTCCTATGTGACTAGCAAATGCATCGCCTACTCTTCAGTATGATGTCTATTTTGACATGAAGGAAACAGGAGAACAAACACTAAAATATGGTAAAAGGAAACTACATATTAGACAAACTAAAGAAGATTTAAATGAATTTTGAATAAGCCTTACTTTTCAGGAATAAAGTCCCCAAAAGCAAAACAAGTCAAAATCAAAGCTGCGACTGCAGCTCCAATCTACCAGTTCAAATTCATAATAGAAGATCATATCAGAGGTGAAAACTACACCGCCTTTTAGACCATGGTTAAAGATAGATCAGCTCATGCTGGGGTGTTACCTTAGTACCCAGCCCAACAGTGTTACTTTTGGGCATAGTTGGAGTGTCATAATCAATTGCTCCATATTGTTTCGCTTCTTCTGCATTTTTTTGCTGAAGCGCTGACCTAAACACTTAAAAAGCATTAATCAGTAAATAGTTGTTTAAAGGCAGATGATTAACAAGGAAAAGATGGAAAATCAAATGCAACAGAAAATCAACAATTCTGCAGTTAGCTATTAGGATGATGCATGTGCCATATTCATGGTAAGGGGAAAGTCTACAGTTAAGCCTGACAATGGGCTAAACAATTTCCAAGATAAAGATTGCACATATAGTTACAGTTTCGATGGCGTCAGAAAATAAAACACCATTATAATCAACTCGAAAACCTTTATAATTTTTAGCCAAACATAGTAAAGGTGATTTCTCATGGTGCTGTCATTCAAATGAGCAAGGGATAATATATTGTGCATAACAGATATGAGACTTAATCAAACTCAAATACAGGAGCTGGAATAGTACATTTAGATAAGAAAAGGAAAAGGGAAAAGGACAAATTGTTCTAGGACACAACAATAACTGTGGCATGGCAGATGCACCAGCATTTGTGCATAGGACCAACAGGAAAGGAGACATTAAATCAACAATAAAGCTCATAGTATGAAGCACCTTTTTACTGCTTGTAGCCGTTCCTCAAACTGAACATCCGTGGGAATATTGCCTGATTTTCCATCAGTTTGGGAACTCAAAACAGGTGCCTCTGTTGAACCAGATGATGAACAGTATTAATGATGGTGTAGAACCATCTCAATCAAGAAGATTTAGACACACAATCTGTTGAACCAGCATGGAGCTGCAGCCTCAAATTTCAGGTATAATCACCTGGCTGATCATTATGGACATAAGTTTCAAATAACAAGAAGATACCAAAAAAACACTTCTGGTTTCAGGGATGAATGACCATAGTTGGCTATATCAAAGTTTTCTTTCTTTAATTTTTAACTAGGGACAGAAAAGAACAATCATAATATCAATGAGTAAAGTTGACAGGTCATACTAACTCACTTGAATCAAGATTTGGCTTTGGCTGACTCATCAATAATAACATTTATGCAGCAACAAGAATCAACTCCAACGCGAGTAACATTAACCACACACGCGCACACACAAACCGAGAGAAAGAAGCAATGCTTACTCACGATTAGGAATGTTGTTGGAGCGATTAGAGGATGATTTCCTGCACCAAATAATAGAAGAAATCAGAAAACAGGTTATGTGCAAATGATTTTAGATGAAAACTACACAAAGCTAAAACTGGCTCGTGAATCCATTCAAGTGTTAAAAAAAATGGAAAAAAGATGGAGTAGATCAATAAACTTTCCTGGCAACTACATACATAGCAAGTACACCCGATTAGCTAGTTTCCCATTTCGTTCTCAATATCAATTCAAGCTTTTGAACTATTGATATCAAAATTCAGTTATGTTAGACCTTCATTTCCTTAGAACCCTGTGATCTGGGAGATAGGCTTTTGAAAGACATCTAATTCTTGAGGGGGGAAAGAAAACAGCTGTCATGCAAAGTACTATAAAATTGCACGCTCTATAGGAATCTCAACAATCAATTGTAAATAGGGAGGTAGACAGCACAACAGGGTTAACGACATACAAAGTACTGCATGACGAAGTTTAAAGTTGCACAACGTGACAACTACAACGACAAGAATCAAAATAGGCGTGGGGGGGGAGAGAGAGTTGAATGCCAGCAATATGATAGTACAAGGCAATAACACTTTTTCAACATCTGTAATGTGATGGGAGAAGGGTCATACAGCCTTGGGAGGGTTTTGGGGAGGGAAAAGAAAGATGATAGAGTATAATAACACAGAAAATGAGGAGGATCGTAACAACCTCATTGGCAGCACCGAACTCTTGCTGTCATCCATTCTCATTCTCGTTGGTTTCTGATGAGAGTCAAAAACAAGGAGAGCCTATTGGTCAGGCAATTAAGCAAAAGACTGAATCACATTTCGGTGACTGCTATAGGCGGTATACATACATATACATATATACATATGTATACTGTACATATGATATACATACAGTATGTATATGTATATGTACATATGCATACTATCATAGGTGAAGCAACCAATTGCCAGTTAGTTAGGAATTAGGATGTAGTAAGTTACTATTAAGTTGTTATTATCATCAGTAAAGAGATACGAAGGCAAGGCAAGCGCCAGTTACTACCCTTTGTTTTTCGTTTTTTGAACCGGTCCTACTAAATTAAATTAAACACGGTTGTCGAACAACTAAAAGGATACCTTATCCGTACTACTAGTCGACGACGGAGGACGGGGTTTTGAACCAAAACCACGAGCGGAGGAGTTTGGAGTTGAACTTGAAGAAGAAGATGAGGATGAATTTCCCGAATCGGAACAGTGTAATCGAAATCCAATAAGCCGGTACGCGTGCGGGTGCGGGGGCGGCCACCTCGAATTACGCGAATAATCAACAGCAAATGAGAAAAACGGAGATGTTAGGTTGACGGCGTGGCGCTTCCTGGAGGAATCGTTGTTCCCTTTTGCGACGGTGGCGTATGCAGTGCTTCTACTATGCACAGCTACAATGCGTGGAGAAGAAGCCGTTGCGGGCATGGTCATCTTGAACTCTGGACTTGAGAACTCGATCGTGTCTCGATGTCCAACACCGGTAGTCTCTGTTAATTGCAGTTCCGGGCCAGGAGAATGAATCCAGGATTCCAGATGGATGGATAAGAAAGAGCATTTTTTCCTAAGCATTCGCTGTCACATCAAATGAGCAAAAGTTGAATTACGTCCAAACTTGACCTGTTTTTTAGTTTAAATACAAAATGTTAGTAATGGCCAACCAACAACAACCCGACACCAAATTCAAATAAAAATTTCAAAATCAACTTACAAATATACCCAAAAAAAATTATTCCATTTTTTTCTTTCACCTATCCCCCACCACCACCCACGGTCCCCATTCCCCTCCTCCTCATCCTCTCTCTCTCTTTCCCTCCCTCCTCTCTCTTTCCCTCTCCTCTCTTCCCCTCATCTTCCCGTGAACCCCCGCCCCCTCCCTTACTAGTCGCGATGGGCGACTAGACCCAGGGGTGGAAGGAGAGAAAGAAGAGAGAAGGAGGAGGAGGGAGAGGGAGAAAAGGAGAGGGAGAGGAGGAGGATGGTTGAGAGGATAGCTGTACTGTGGTTGGTTTAATTTTTTGAAAATATATCTCAAATAAATTTTAAATTCTAAAAATATTTCAATATACAACACTGAAAAACACCCAAATACATTTGTAGTTACACCCATCACATCCCAAACACTATAATAAAATTTTTAAAATGCACTCCAAAAAATAACTAATTCAAACGATATTATATTTTACATCCAAATGCTATCGTAATGTAATCTATCTAATAGACTAACAGGCTATAGTAATGTAATCTAGACTAATAGGCTACACACGGTTAATGTAATGTAATGAAATTCATTTTACCACCAAAATTTAATAATATTTTTGAATTTTCCCTAATGAATGCATATTAGGCATTCATTAATATATCTAAAATTTACTTAATCAATTATGTATATATACATATTAACAATTATTATCTTCCATTGTATTTATATATTTTTCCTACTCAATCTTACCTATATTCACTTGTATTTATTTACTTTTCCCAATTAATCTTATGCTTCAAAAAATATGACCTGAAATATATTTTAACCCCTCACCCCTACCTATAACCACCCGTTAGGCCCATTATTTTTCATTTTTTTCCCCTATTTTTCGGACATTATATTAGTGTTTCCTTATTCACTTTCCATACATAATCCAAATGGCTTGTAAGTAGAGATAATTAATTAAAAAATCTATATTTTTGTTAAGATTAAAAATTATTTCGAAGGTTTCTTAAAATATTATTGTAACAATTTTGTATCATGATGTACATGAGATGAAAACAAAAGCAGAGAATACCAAAAACAATGGTTCTATTTGGATTGAAGTGCTTTCTATAGACAAGTTTTTCATAGACAACATATCCTAAAAACACTCTATCAAAAACATCCAATCCAAAATTACCAAAAAAAAAAAAAAACATCTAATCCATATAATTTTTATAACTTACAAAAACACAAAAATGTAAAAGATAAAAATTAAAGAATCTAATTACCTACTCGTATTCTACTTACCACCACTTACTACTCTCCTCCTGCTTTCTACATTGCCAATCACTAGCCACCAATCCACCTCTCCACTCCACTCATTTCTCCTTTCTTATTTCTGTCACCCTCCCTCATTCTCCCTCTCGTTCATCTTCTTTCATCCCTGGTTGAAGTTTTGAAAGAGACACGGCCCAACTATTGGGGTACGCAAATCTAAGGAAATGTAATGGTGGGATCACATCATTATATAATTTGCAGTCAACATGGAGTTGTTTGGTTGTGACTTGAATTTGAGCAAATGACAGAAAATGTCACCAAACTATTGCTGTGTACCACTTTATGTCATTAAACTACATTTGTGGCCAAAAATATCACCAAATTAACATATTTGCATGTTCTGTGTCATTTTGTCAATTTTGACCGTGAAGTGAAATAAAAAGCCGTCAAGTGAGCACTAAGAGCACTTTTTGATGGTCAAAATTGTCCAAACACATCTAAGAACAATCCGTTTGGATTAGTTGTTTTTTAAGTTGTTTTTCAAAAACAATATTGTAACGACTCTGTTTGGATTGTGTTGTTTTTGCCTTGTTATTGAAAAACTGTTTTTCACATCCCAAATGTTACAGTAAAAACAACTTCAAATACAACCCCAAAAACAACACATTTGTTTTTCACAATATTATATTTTTTTTCCTTTTTCCTTTTTCCTTTTCCATTTCTTTTTCATTTTTCTTCTTTTCCCTCTCCTTACAGTGGCAGATGCGATAAAGTAGGGGTGTTTTTCTTTTTTCTCCTCCATTCTTCTTCTTCTTCTTTCTTTATCCATCCCTCCCTCACTCCCATCCCTCCCTCTGCCTCTCGTCATGTGAGGTGTTAGGAGGAAGGGGAGGAGGAGGGTGAGGGAGGGAGGAGGGAGGAGGAGAAGAAGGAAATCCAAGTACAGGGTGAGGAGATGGAAAAGAAAAGAAAAAGAAAAGAAAAAGAAAAAGAAAATAGAAAAAATCTTCAGGATCATCTACATCTTGTTTTTCTGATGGATCTTATTTTGAAATCTAAACACTAATTCAAGGAACCATTATGTAAAAAAAGCAGTTCTTGTAGGATGTATTTGAATTGTTTTTTCTTTTCCTTTTCTTTTCTTTTCTTTTCTTCCTTTCCTTTTCTCTGCCCTCTTATTCTCCCAACCAGGGTCTTGGGTCCACCTTTTTTTTCCCTCTCTCTCTCTCTTCTATATCCTTCCCTCTTAGTTTAGTGGTGGGGAGAGAAGAGGAGGAGGAAGAGAAGAAAAAAAAAAAAAAACAATCTGATTGTAGATGAATGGGTTGGGAAGAAGAAGAGAGCAGAGAAGAAAAACGAAAAGGAAAAAGAAATGGAAAAGAAAAAAAATAAATAAATAGTAGAATATTGTGAAAAACAAATGGTTGTTTTTTGGATTGTTTTTACTGTAATTATTTGGGGTGTAAAAAATAGTTTTTCAAAAATAGGGGAAAAAAATAAGGAATCCAAACAAAGCCAACAGTAGAGGAAAGACAAATCTCTCCCCCCCTCTCAGGCGTTTCCTGTCTAACGATCGCTCAAAGTCTTTCCACCATTATTATCGGAACCCCAAAACCCACATAAACCAGATCAAACCTTTGAGAACCCATCTGATGACTATCCTCCACAACAGCTACAATATTTATAGCCAACAATATAGATCTCCCGGAACAAATCTTTCTTTATTTACCCCTAAAATCCCTCATTCGCTTCCAATCTATCTCCAAGAAATGGCTTTCCGTCATCTTCAACCCCGCATTTAGCAGTCTCTACTCATAGATTGCAGCTTCTTCTTCTGCCACCGCCACCCCAAAAGCCCTCTTTTTATTTGGATGGAATTTCAAAAAACTCCCACAAGAGCTCAATTTTATCTCCCTTTTTGATAATTTCTGGTAGGCTATTTGCTATGACAAGTACAATGAGGATAGATGTGGATTCTCTGTGCATGCATCAGAAAATGGGATTTGGAGGGAAATTATGGATATTCCTGTATCACCCGATATTTATTCTTATTTTGGGAATGGCGTGTTATGGAATGGTGACCTTCACTGCATTTGTCATCGGAAATATATTATATACTTTGACTTGGACAAAGAATGCCTTCCCCCAGGGATGCTTTCTCTTCCTATCAATGTGGGTCATGAATTTTGGTACTCTCCTCAGAGTAATGGGTGCTTGTATCTTATTGAGGTCAACAATCCTTCCATGATGTTGTTTGATGTTTTTGAGATGTCAATAGACTATTTGAAATGGATTCCTAAGTACCATATCGATCTTGCGTGGATGAGTCCTTTGGTCCACTTGATGAGAAGCAATGTAGATTTGGTATGCTTATTTTTTTTTTCTTGATAACGAGAAGGAGAAGAAAACAAGTCTCGTGATATCTTTTCAGGATAAGCTTATTATGTACAACATGAATGATGCAATTGTTACAGAGCTAGCTAAACTAGTGTCAATGAATTTTGGTTGTTACTCAAAGGGTAAGTTTTATCAATGGAAGGACACCTATAGACATACTAGACGATTTTGACCCTCAAAAAGTGAGGCGCTCAATTGACAAGATGGAATGACGCAAAACATGCATATTTATTAGTTCAGTGACATTTTCGACTACAGAATTAGTTTAATGATACAAAGTGGTACATAGCAATAGTTTGGTGACATTTTCTATCATTTGCTTCTTGAATTTTTATCCTTTCGATATTTCCATCTCTATTGTAGTTCACAGGAAAAAGTAGTGTTTCTTTTGTCTAGTTGACCTCTCGGGTCTTTGAGATTGTTAGGTTTTATTGTGTCAAAAGTCCATCTGACATCGGAATGACAACAGTAGGATTCCATCCTACCACCACCATCTGACTAGAAAGGTCATGGTTCCTTCTTAGTGGGAAGGGGGTTTTGAGAGGAAGGGTAGGGGTTTGGTGGGGAGAGGGAGGAATGCGAAGGAGGAGAGGAGGAGGAAGGAGATGGAGGAGAGAAGGTCCCACCTCCCCCTAAGGCGAACCAGAGGGTTCGGCGGGCTGCTCTCCCAACTCTCACCGGGACTCACTCGCTCAAATAACTTAATTAACAATTCCACCCATCTCAATATAATTAACTTCACATTTCAAACCAACTACTTAAAAGAACTAAAATTCAACTTACATTTTCAAAATAAATTCCAGGTACTAAAATACATACAAAAGTTGAATTTACAAATCCCAATAATTTTATCCAAATTCCATTAGTATTAACTCCAAGTACTACAAACTATCAAGTGCTCAAATCAAAACAAACTTATACAAAAGAACGGAAATCCTACGAAAGAAACTAAGATCTGCGGTTAGCGAACTCGGCTTCAAAACCTGTTAAGGAAAACAAACATTATGGGGTGAGCAAAATTCAGTGCGGCCAAGAAAATATGCAAACATGCAAGATCAAGAAATATACACTTTTATTAAACAAGATAGGTAACCAAAATTTTGAGGCAAGAATGCAAATAAGGAATTTATTTACACATTAAATAAAGGATACAGGGGCTCTCAGGAGTCAAGTTCCACGAATCTTGATCACATTCCAACTAGTTGACACTCCGTCAACTTTCTTAATAACCATGTAGAACTCCACTTGTCAACCATCTCCATCCACCGTTTCACCTCCCAACCGGGCCCGCTCGTCAAGATAAGAAAATTGGTAATACTCGAGTATACCCAGGTAAGTAGTCAGCGAGCGCACTCCAACCGACGAAAATATATAAAGACTTATGGTTTACCAATCTCTCGGCCAAGCCCTTGCCGGCCCGAGGTGAAAGGTTTACCAATGAGGTTTTGGGCGTCCCCAACATGTTTAAATAGCAAGTAAGATGATGAGACAATACTCAACCATCAATCAAGTACAAGTATAGTTCAAGCAATCATTTCAAGTACAACAAATACAAGCAAGCATGTCAGGTCAAGTAAGAGAGGTCGGACGAGATAAAGTACACGTCCGTCTCGACAAGTTTAATAACATATTCAAATCAAGCATTTAACAGGTTCAATCAATTCAACAAATCATGCACTCGATACTCACTAATAACCGAGAGCAAGTGAGAAAATTCAGGAGATCAAACAAGCTTCTCGGTATCCATGTGATCACCTGAAAGATAAAAATCAAAATTACCTAAACATACATTTAAGGTCAATTTTCAAATAATTAAGCTTTTCGATTCCAAATTAAAAGGAATCACATGAAATTGGGAAATCGATTTTTTCCAAAATTGGAATGGTGTCCAAACACTCAAAAGATTATGCCTGAAAACCAAGAAATGTTTCCAAGGCATTTTTAAGCTTTCGTTGTCTCCTTGGAGAAATTTCAGTTTTGCGCGATATTCTTTGAAAAATCATAACTTAAGTTGTACAAGTCCAATTTTCACAAGCTTGGTACCGTTGCAAACCTCATTTAATGTTCTAAAACTTTGTAGAAGACACCAAGATGAAATTACAGACAAAAATTGCCTAGAATTTTGTTTAAGAATCAGTTACAGTGAAAGACAGAACTCAACAGGTGGGTTTTCCAGCAAATTTTGAAAATTCACCAAAAATTGTAGGAAAAGAATTGGCCTCTGAAATTTACACAGTTTAAAACCCTATGTATCAAGTTTCAAACGCCACTAATGACACTCGATTCCGACTCTTGAGTAAGAAATTATAACTGTTCAAACAGGGCAGGTTCAAAATTCTGCGTTTTCTGAAATTCCAGATTTGCAGGGCATCTTTGAATCCTCAAATGAGTGACGAATTCTTATTCAAAAATCACCAAATTTTGCAGGTATAAACCTTAGTATGTGAACTACATTTGTACCAAAATTTAGCTAAAAACTCGCATGGGAAGGTAGTGATCAATGTGACTAAAATAGGGCAGTAGAAAACAGTGAAATTTTTCCAGATTTGGCTTCTTCTTGTCATGCGATTTACTACACCAAATGGAATGATTTTTGCAACTAAATTTACACACATATAGACCAACATTTCAACTCTCAAAATAGCTAAGAAACTCATGAAAATTTGCTGCCAAAACAGGGGAAAAATGCTGAAATGAAACAGGCAAAATAACATTCCCTTCCTCACTCAATTTTCCTTCCTCCTTTCTTCCTAGCTTTCTAACTTCCATGAATTCATTACAAATTCATTCCCTCACACACACACACATCATGGCAGTCCAATAACAAAAAAGGTGGGAGTTCATAGAGCCCACTTCAATAACCTAAACTCAACAAGAACAACATCAAAAAGCTACAAAGCTTAAAGCTACAAGATGAAATCAAAGGAAAATATTTGAAGAAACTAGATTACCTCTTCCTATCAAGTAAAACCCTAAGATGATGTGGTCTAGAAATGCTCCAAAACCCCTTCTTTTAACCTCCCAAGATTGGTTCTCCCACAAGGCAAAATGGTCTTCAAGGTGCAAGTGAAGAGGGAAGGAAGATTGAGCAAAGTTTCTTGGTGGATTTAATGGAGGATGGAGTGGATTTTGAAGGTGAATTGAAGGGCAAATTGGGGGAAGGGGTGCGGCTGGAACAAGAGAGGAAAAGAGAGGATTTTGGGTGTTTTGGTAAAGTGAAACAATGTAATGAAAAGATGACACAAAGCCTTACTTTAATATGTAAAAAGTCAACTTGAATATGTGGCCAAAAATGTCACTAAACTATCGACTTCTATAGCTTTTGGTCATTGAACTTTTTTTTTAGCCAAAAATGTCACCGAACTCCTAAAAGCATGCAATTAAAATGATTTAAATCAATTATTTAGAAAAACAAATAATTAAATAATTAGGTCAGATGAAAATAAATTTTTGGGTCCTCACAGAGAAGGGGCTGGTGGCAGGGGTGATTGGTGATGATGGTGAGCGGTGAGTTGGGAGCAAATTTTTAAAAATACCCCAATCAAATATTTTAAAAACTTCCTAAAACATATGACTAGTTTTTCATATGGAATCCTATAGTATAATATTTCAAAAACATTTCTAAAAACACCTAATCCAAACACACTTTATTTGGGCACGGACAATTTTTGTTAGTGATGTCATGTGCTCAATAGGTGTCCGTTAGACAGACCAATTATTTTTCATTTTTTTCCTACTTTTTAAACAATATATTAAAATCTAAATGGTTTGTAAGTAGAGATAATTAATTAAAATATATATTTTTGTTAGGATTGAAAGTATTTCAAAAGTTTCTTAAAATGTTTCAAAATTATTTTTGCTAGGATTGACCCCTATAATTAAAAAAAGAAAAAAAGAGGTGCCGCGCAGCGTCATTTTAGGAAATTAAAATCCTAAAAACTTGTTCAAAAAAAAAAAAAATCCTGACCGGATGAGGTCTGGTTTTTTTATTTTATAATAAACGAAAGGAATTTTCATGTACTCTCCTAATTTTGTAGGGTGCACAGTTCAGGCGAGCGGCGATCGCCTGCGTAGCAGTTGGTGCTGGGGCCAACCGCACCTCTTAACTGTAAGTGTAAGCTGCTGCTTCTGTTGGCTGTCTTTCCCATCCGACCGTCTTCTCCTGTGCTTGTGGGTTGTTCCTTCTTAGGCGTTCATTCCTTACCTGCTACAGAGGCTACAGTGGAAGCAACACAACGAGAAGGTGCAGAGCCAAAGCCACAAGGTTTTTGGGTGAGGTAAAAAAAAAAAAAAAGGGTTTAACTTCACCTCCACGCCTCCTCTCTGCCTTCTTAATTTATTTGGGTAACTCGGTCGTATTTTCTTCAGCTGTTTGTTTCCCACCTGCTACTGTGAAGATTGGCTCAAGTTCCAGCTTTTTTAACGCTCCTTAACTGGTTGGCCCTATTTATTGGAGTTTTATTGTACTAATAAAGAAGAATTCATAGTTGTCCGTGTGTTTTTACGTTCTTGGAGAGTAGAATAGAATAGATTGAATAACCTCAGAGGGCAGAGCCTCTGATGACTTGAGTTGCCACTCTTACACGATCTTAAATGCATTTTCCGAATCACAATTTCCATTCCTTCTATCTCGTTTCTCTTCTAATTTGCTCTTTTTTAGACGACCTATTGACGTGGCAACAGGAAGTGGATAACGATAAACTCATTGAAATCTCACGTGAAGATGATTTGTAAGTGAGTGACTCTCTCTCTCTCTCTCTGTTTCAGCTGGATTTGTTCTCTTTGATGCATTAAAGAAGAAAATTTTAGTCTTTTTCTGTTTGTTCTGAACTCTCTCTAGTCTAGACCCCTGATTAGATTTTACTTACAGGGACTTTTATGTTCCGTGCTGATCATTTGTCGCAATGCTCGCTATTGTTTCCTGACATATCAAGTGTTGTTCTGCAGTGAAAATGACAACACAGACACTGCTGCAACTCTAATTTCTGCTGATTGTCCTTTTGCGAAGCTCCCAGATCATCTAGTGATAGAAATCTTCCTGCGTGTTCCCATCTCAGACTGGGGGCAAATATCATGTGTCAAGAAACAGTGGGCTAAACTATTCCAGGAAGAATGCTTGTGGGATGCTGCCCTTATCAGGAGTTTCCCTTTGGCTGGCCAAGCTAAACGGTGGCCGGGACCTATTCCTCGAGGTTTGAGTAAAAGGTAGACTGTGAGTTTTTATTACCCGCTTACAAACTTATGCATGTCTTGGAAGAGATTATCACACAATTCTCAGATCATGACCTTCCTCAGTTAACTTAGACTGAGGCAGCAATAGCATGGAGCTTAAGGGCAAGCTTAAAAGTTCTTTTCTTGTGACCGTACGCAATCAAAACTCTGTTTTCTCTTTTTCTTTTTTATTGAGTGGCTTATCATACTTCAACCTTAAAAGTCAAAACAGCTCACCTTCCTAGCTGTCTTCCCTCTCCTTGGTTAAGAAAGAAGACATCCAGGGTTTCTACAAAAAGAGTTAATTCTAAGTGCATAATTGGTTAAAAGATTGTGCAACAATAACAAAATTATGTGCTAGACATTCTGTCTCTAAATAGTATCCAGATTTTGTATTTTCTTTGTGTTTCCTTGTATTGTGATTTATTCTTCCTGATTTTATCCCCCACATAGTGGGATAAAGGCTTTTGTTGTTGTTGTCGTTGTTGTCGTCATTAATGATCATTGACATTCTTGTTGCCAAATGTGATTGTGATTTCAGGAGATATGCGGCACTTCATGTCAGTAAACAAATTTTCTCACTTCATGATGAAATTGATGAAATTGTGGGGCATACTTACTTGTTTCTCAGGGAGCAGCTTGAAGTTTCACCAATGCCACTTCCATCTGGGATACTTCATGGAACCATAATAGGTTAGTTGTCAGATTGTTCAAGTTATGTTAGGATTTGATTTCTTCTTTATATTTGGAATTACATTACAATTACTGAACTTTTCATAATTGAATAGGTTGAGCTTAAAATGGAAAAGAAAAGTTGAACTTAGATCCAGTAATCTCACTCAGGGCTGAATTTTATCTTATGGAAACTAGAAATAAAGGCCCTGGGAAAACTTATCTGGTTCCTTATCTTTGGATGTCTGAACTAGATCACATACTGCTCAGGTGAAAATATCTTGTAGGTGTTGAGTGAGCCAAATGGAATAGCTAATCTGAACAAAAATTCTCTGCTTGAGGCCCAAGATGCTGCAATTGCCATGTAACTTCTGAGTTAGAACTGATTTATAGTCAATTCATGTTGGCCTTTTCTATTTTCCTCACTGGAACTTGTTGGGGAGCTCTGATATAGAAGCCTTTGCAGACAAGATTTTATAAAGAGTGTAATGTGGTTTTTTTGATGGCTGATGCTTATCTCATTATTAACTAACTGACGCTCTTTCTAGGTGGTTATACTGGAACTTTGGTTTCTATGTGGTTCATTGTCCAAGGCAATAATTTTATAATTCTTTCAGAAACTTACTGCTTCCCAGATTAATCTTAAATTCTTTTGCTTCCTAGCAGATCAGTTTATTGCTTGTGGCAAATCGCAGGATAAAGCATATGAGCTTGCTTCCCTCATCTGGTTGGCTGTGATTGACAACTTGGAGGAGACTGAGCAGACCTTTTCTGTACTTAAACGTCTAGCACTGGATGGTGAAGTAAGCAAACGTTCAGTTTCTTCTCTTCCCTTGCCCACACCTTCCCCCCTATGCCCCCAAAAAAAAAAAAAAAGGAAAGGAAAAAGAAAGTAAGTTTTATTAAAGATCATTGGAGGACATTGAGAAACAAAAAAAAAAAAAAAAAAAGCACGAAACCTACGAAGGGCCTATCTGAGACGACCCGTTCCTAAACTACTACCATTAAATTAAAGCTATACAAAGAAGACATGGTAGCCACTGCACCAACATACTGTTTATAAAGATCTGCTGATCAAAACCCCTTTCTGTGCCAGCTGTTATTTAGGCAAATTAAAAAGGAACGTTGTCAACTTTAATGCACTTCTAAAGTTGATTCTTAAGGAGGGGACTCTCTCTCCAAAAGACCTTTTTCCTTCCCTTTACATCTTCTTCCCTTCGAAAAAATAAAGAGTGCTCGGTGGTTGGATTTTCTATAATGAGCAATTTTGCTACGACTACAAAGTGAGTCTGGGGTTTTTGAGGCTCCATCCTTCAATTGCAGCGTCCCTGTGGTGAATTTTCCCAGCTCTTAAATATAACAACGAAGAAGGCGAGTATTATTGGGAAATTTGATAGCCGTTATCAGGTTAGAGTCAGCGAAAGCAGATTAAGAATATTGAGGTCATTTAGCATAGTCAGCATATAGATATATCTTTGAATTTTATGGTACGTATACAGTAAAGGGGATGATGTTGGAATTTGGGGATGCAAGGACTCTGGCAGAGTCAAAGCTGGTGGTGCTTACACATTAAACACTGCCACTGCTGTGACGGTCAGGAGCATCATGCAATGCAGGAGATGAGGGAGCAGAACTGAGAGGTGGATGACTATTGGTGAAGCCGTGAAGGGAGAAGAAGTACACGTTTTGGCTTGAACTTTTGGAAAAGTATTGGAGCTAAGAATGGTTTTATTAATTTGCAATAAATAGGCAATATTTGAGTAAATAACCCCTATGCTAACCTTTCAATTGGTCTTTGTAACAGCCACTTTTCTCCATCATGCCACACTAAGCTTTAGTCAGATCATTACAGCTTCTCAGTACACATTCTGCTGACTGGCATTCGAGTGAAAAAACTCGATTCCTTCCTCTTCGCAAAAAGTAGACAGTAGCTCCACGGGACAGTATAGTTGTTTTGCTAAGCATTCTGCACTGACCAGTCCAAGTAATTTTGCTACTCATAGCTACATCTGTACAGGAGTACCAACAAGAAGACTAAAGCACGTCTGTGAATACGCTTCTTAAACTGGACAAAATTGTACTGCGGTACTTCAACAGAGCGTTCCTATAAAGATCAATAGCAGATTTTATGCTATAGGAACCTTTGGTTTCACAAACCCAGATTAGCTGTCAAGGCAAAAGAGTGAGAGGCAAAGTTGACATGATTTCTTCCAATGCCTCGTTCATCCTCCATCCTCTTGGCCAAAGCCACCCACCATTGCAAAAGGAAATTCGACTCTGGTTGAGTGACTAATATTAAATTTTAATGATAAATCACTGACTGTTAACTGTGAATTAATGGACTTGTGGGTTGCCAGCTGTGGTACCACAGGATTATGTTCTTACCATTCCTACTACTGTCATTATATGAGTTCCAGCTGCCGCTTCTAATTGCAACAGCTTTGACCAAAAGCTCTTGTCTCATTTTTTATACTATTTCCTATTCTGAATGTGATCCAAATTAGGTGCCTGAGTGTTTTGAGAGATCCAGATAAATAAAGAGCTTAGAAGACCTATAATGGTTAGGTCTCAGGAATCAATATCATCTCTGTTGTATAAAGCATGGTTCTATATTTAATTTACCAAAACAGAAAAAATTGACTGGATACGGCTTTGAGGAGCTAATGGGCATTTATCCAACTTCTGGTTTGTGTAGAAACAGATAAATTGTGAGCGTCAACCATCAGTGCTCTTTCACATTTTGATACAGCGTCATCATGGCAATTGTTTTCTAGTCTCCTGTTTGTCATGAAGCATCATGATCAGAAAAAGAAAAACAATAAAGGATTCAATTTTTGCAGGTTTTCCTACCATTTCCTTACTCAAGGTCTTACAAAGTGCAATGGAGAGTGTTTGAAAGGCTTTTCACAGACTTTCGTGACTGCTTCAACCATGTTGATTACTATGATTTGCTATCATTCGCGAAGAACAAATTCCAGCTGATACCATCTGCTTGGTTGGGTTACTAGGTGGTGGCAGTCAGTCCAAGTGTTTTTCTATGCTAGTTGGTGAGACTCATATCACGGGATAGAGAGTTTTAGCTGTACAATTCTTCACGGATTCATGGATATGTATGTTGTTGTGACAAATGCAGGCTATTTCTGATGTGAAATACGATGCAAGATGCAACTAAAAGTTGTAATGATTTTCAGTGTGTCATGATCCTATTGTGTAGTAAGCTCGGGTGATGGGCGCAAAGTTGCGTATGTTTGCGAGCTCATTGTTGTTTTCACTTTCTAGTACCAAATCAACCGCGGGACACAAGCCTGGTCATTTTTGGGAGGAGCTAAATTCTCGTCGTCCCAGCCTGATTCGTCACTGTGTCTTATTTACTAAAAATTATTTACTTACATCATCAACATATTTTTCAATCACTTTTTTATCTTAAATACATCACATTAAAAAAAGTATTACAGTATTTTTTAAAATAATTATCCCAAATACTCTACTATCCAAGGTTCCAAACACACTCCAAAATAGACAGGCATATTGGACTTCTTCTCAATTGTCTTAAATTTCGGAATATCTGGTTGTAAAAACTAATTTTAAGGATAATCAGAATCAGCAAAAACTATTCTTTGGGTGATTATAAGTTTTAACTTTTTTGGTCATTTAAAAATTTATAATGAGAACACAAAAACAATCGAGAACATCCCAAAAACTAATTATTCAAAATCAAGATTTATAATCAATAAAATAATGGGATAATTTCAAAAACCTCCCTTGAGGTTACTGACAATATCGCTCACCTCCCCTGAGATTTATAAAATTACACAAACCTCCCCTGAGATTAAGGTTTTGTAACAAAATCAGTCCAAATAAAAAAAGTAATATTAAAAAAGTACTTTGAAGAGAGAGATGCAACTTTTATTCCATAAATACTCTTTATACTTGTGTAAAAGTTATTTTGCAACGGAATGAAAAATATATTAATAAAAGTGAGGAAAAATGAGTGCAAATAGTAAAAAATCAAAAATAAGTAGCAACTGATTTTTCCTATAAAACTAGATCAATAGCTAGTATTGAATTATAATAACTTTTTTTTATAGTTTTTTACCATTTTGCATATAAAGGCAACAAGAAACATTAATTTGTCATTTTCACTTGAATCAATAAAATTTAAGGTGAAAAATAGTGGTTTGGGTATTTAAGGAGAGCTTTCTAAAATTATCCCTATTGAAATTTAATATAGGTAATTAATTAGTTAGGACACTAATTACTTGTTAGTAATTAATAAATTAAAATAGTTGTTGAGGATTTCTTTGATGATAAACAATTACTTGCAATTACAAAATGATACTAACTGATATACCAAATAAATTTAAGGTGGGAAAATAGTGGTTAGGGTATTTAAGGAGAGTTTTCTAAAATTATCCCTATTAAAAATTAATATAGGCAACTAAGTAGTTAGGACACTAATTACTTGTTAGTAATTAATAAATGAAAATAGTTGTTGAGAATTTCTTTGATAATGAACAATTACTTGCAATTACAAAATGATACTAACTGATATACCAAATATATGTTCGCTCTTAGAAATCGATGCAGCAAATAGCAATTTGTTTTAACTTTTCTCTAAAAATATTCACAATTTCCTTGTGATTACACTTGAAATATTTGTTATTGATGTTAAAGGATATTGGTGAATTTTATGATTTTGCCCAATATCTTGATAAGACCATAGTTTTTGCACCTATATTTCACATTCAACTTGCAAATCAACACAAAATCACTATTTTTGCTACCTTAAATTTGATTGTTTCAAGTGAAAATAAGATCCCTCTTAATGCTTTTTCTTACCTTTATATACAAAATGACAAAGATCTGAAAAAATATCCATTATAATTCATTGCACTAGTCATTGATCTAAATTTATAGAAAAAGTCAGTTGTTATTTGTTTTTGGTTCTTTATTATTTGCACTCATCTTCCCTCATTTTTATTACAATACAAATTGTACACAAACATAAAGGGCATTTGTGGAATAAAGTTTCATCTATCTTCTTGAAAGTATTTTTTAATATTAGTTTTTTATTTGGACTGACTTTATTACAAAATCTTAACCTCATGGGAGATTTGTGTAATTTTATAAATCTCAAGGGAAGTGAGTGAAATTATCAGAAAACTCAGGGGAGGTTTCTGAAATTATCCCTAAAATAATCTATCGAGAACAAGTCCATCGACAATTGGTACATGAGGTATTGCACAAATTTCTGTCTTAAATCCCATCTGGGGTTGTAGTGACTTGTAAAAAAAAAAAAAAAAAACTTTTGACACTAGTACTTTTAACAAAAATACTTCTAAGTTACAAAAAAAAATGATGCTTTTAACAAAGTACATTTAAATTATCAAAAATTGGGCTCTTTACATTAAGAAAAATTAGTTAGCAGACACTCTATATGCGCTTTAGTGTTTGAAAGCATTTTTTGTTCCTTGTAAACACAAGTGCTTTTAACAAAAATCTTTTTAGGGATAATCTCAAAAACTTTCCTTGAGGTTTTCCCTGATCACACCTGGTTCCCCCTATTTTCAAAATCACTATTAGCACCCCTGATAGGATTAAATTAAAAAATTTTGAATGGACAATACTATCCGTGATATTTTCATGAGATCATTTCAGAAACCTCCATTAAGTTTTCTCTTACTCACACCTAGCACCCTCAAACTAAATTATGTAAAAAGAAAATAATAAAAATGCCAAAAAAGTTGCACATATTTGAGCTACCCTTTTTACTCCAAAATTCTCTGTTTATCTTGATTAACTGGGCATAGGTGAGGGAAAACACATGCCAAATCATTCATTTAGTAATGGAGATGACTGAAATGCAGTTGAAATTATGAAAAAAAAAATTACCTATAATGGTATCAAGTATTAAAAATAAATTTTTTGAACAATTGATTAACCAACGGTGTTAAAATAATAATCTTGTTTCGTTTCAATCTAAACTTTTTGGTATAGCTAGAAATAATGACCCCCTCCTGAAGATTTAAAAAAAGGAAAAAATAATTTTTATTTTTTAACAGTTTGGGGAATGGAAACTAAACATTCGTTTAGTCCTAGATGATAATTTTTGTTTTGAGCTTGCTGTTAAGTGTTAGGAACAAAATTTATAAAATTTAAAAAGGCATATTTTCTAACTCTAAAGTTTGAAAGGAAAAAAAATTACTTCTAAATAATGGTTTTCAATTATTAAAAATAATTTTTTTGAAAATTTAGTTAGCCAATAGTATTAATTTTTGTGAACAAATCTTCCCCGACAACGGCGCCAAAAACTTGACGAGACTTAACCATACACTAAATTTTAATTATAAAACCTAAACAACCCATTTACTGCAAGTATACAAATCATTTATTGAGTAGAGGGAATGTTAGATGTCGATCCCACAAGAAAGATTGTCAAGTATCGGTGGTTTTTGAACTCCTCTATTATTTACACTATCACAAACAAGTAAGTAAATCTAAACTACAAACGTGAAATAAATGAGTTAAATATCAATTAAAAGCTCCTAGAGTTATGAAATTCCTTACTACTCTTGCAAATGAAACTACCAGTTGAATTAATGTTATTATTTTGACTAAGTATGGCGTAATTTCCTAATGCATGTGAAACATACTCTCATAGTGAATCAACTATGCTTATAACTAAATCATACCTACACTCGTGGTTATGGAATTAATTACAAACTCATTTGCTCTATGAAATTACATGAAATAAATCACTAAACCCACAAAGACACTACCCTACTCTTGTGAGTGACTTCCTAGGTTTAGTACTTCATGAACTAGTGTCAAATTCCAATTCTCATGGCGAACTTAACACCTTAAGATGATCACAATTAATGACCAATTAATCATGATTATAAAAGCTAAAGCACTAAATATTTGCTCAAAATAATAGCATCAAATAACCAAATATTTATCACAAACAAGATGTAGAAAATTCATCCATAACTCAAGGCATAAACTTTAGCTAAACATGATAAAGAAATAAAATATCATACTTGTATTATACTATAATTACACTACTAATTATACTAAAATAATGAATTAAGAAAAACTAGCAAATACTACATTTTTGGTAGTGGTTCTAGCATTTCAAAAGTTATCTAAAAATGTCTGCCAAAGACCCTATTTATAGAAGACATCATACATAAGGTTCCAAAACTTCATCATGTGAACACAAGAAGAGTTTTGAGATTCAAAAGTCAAGAAAAATTGTGTTTTGGATTTCCTAAGTTGTTTTTCCAACTTTTCAAGATTCTTTACGTAATTTACAGCCGAAATTCTTCTTAAATTTTAGTTGGAGGTGAGTTGAAAAATTTCCGAAAATCGACTGCAAGTTGTATCAATCACTATCAGGGATCCGCGAAGCACAACTTGCGGATCACATCGCGGATCCGGTTGTCCTACTTCTGTTGAGAGGGATTCGCGAACTGTTTTCAATTTTTCATTTAGCACTTCGCGTTATTGGGTCGTAGATTTGGATAAAAATCACAAAATCTGAATTTTTCGTCGTGAAATTGAAGCGTTAATTCTTCCGACTTTTGACCTTTTAGTTCATTGATGATTGCATTTTGATCATCTCAATTTGGAATTCCATAAATTTCAGATATTTTAATTTTCTAACTTTTCTTCCAAGTTTCATTGCAAATATTTTCTCATTTCACTTCATTCGATGATTGAGCCATTAATCTTGCAAATATTTTCATTCCAAGTTTCAGAAATTTTCATTACTTTAATCCATACAAATGCACTTTTCTAAATTAAACCATAAAATACAAAACTTCACTAGAAACCCTAGTTAATTAGTCATCAAAATAACTAAAACACACAAAAACTAAATAGAAAAACATACTTCAAACATACAAAATAAACACTTCTTAGATAAAAATCTTATTTACTTTGAATCTTTTTTTTTGAGTTTTTTTTAGGAGTTGGAACAAAATTATAAAATTTAAAAAGGCATATTTTCTAGGTCTAAAAGTTTCAAAGGAACAAAATTACTCCTAATTGTTCTTTTAGAAAACAATCTCCATTTGTTTTTATTTTTCACTTTCTAAAACTCACAAATCTACTTGTAGAATAGCAAAATTGGAATAAATAATCTATCTCTTTGGAGGGGTGTCAAACTGTCAATGTTATAGAGATTGTCATCTTAAGAGTACTATGAAGGGAGTTAAGTATGATTAGTGGAAACCTCAGAGAAGCTTTATGAGATTATCCCATAGTTTTAAGTTACAAAAAACTGGTGCTTTTAAGTTTTTAAAGTTATCAAAAGCTGTATTCTTTAACGAAAAATTAGTTAGTAAACACCCTCAAAGCACTTCTAACAATTAAAAGTGGGGTTTTTTTTTTTTTTTTGTTTGTAAACACACACACTCCACATGGAGTTCAGTTCGAGGCATTAAGTGTGATAAAAAGTTGATTTATCATAGAGTTCTTTTGCAGACAAACATACTTGAAACTGAAAAAGTTTTTATGTTTTCCAACGTGGGTCAATAAATATTTTTCCTCAAATAATATTGTACCCAATTACATGCAGATTATCGGTGGAAAAAGGATAGGCAGTAGGACTTGAGGAGTTGTTGGGACTCGGGGGTGTGACTTGAGGGAGGCATTGGAAGGACAAATAGGTAAATTTGGGGAGAGAGCAAACAAAAGAAAGGAATAATTTCAGATTTGAGGTTTCTCATAATATTACTAAACTCTCATGAGTTTTTGAAAATTTCACTTACCTCTATTGGATTAACATTTCTTGTAACATTTTAACCCTTTTAAAAGAAATGCAATAAAGATAAAACTTTGGTTTTAATACTACCCTCGTATTATCCTACTTCTGAAGATTACAACAATGATAAAAAACAAATCACGACTAAATTTTTATAAGGTGTAAAATTCTTGATTTAAAACTATGTATTTTAGTTGTATTGAAGCAAAAGCAAAATTTACATCTTGCAAAAATTACACCATAAAAAATTTATACATATAAAGAGATTGTTTTAGTTATTAATACAACTTAAACTACATCATGTATTAAAACATATTTTCCAAATTTTTTTTTGAATTCCTTAATTATAACTGTACATGAAATTTTTTAAGATATTAGTTAGTCACCAAAATCCTCCTAAGTGGTTGATTTTGATTAGATTTAGTTTATCCATATCTTTTGTTATTCTAGCACGATCTCAATGTTGAAAAATATGGACCATTATTAGATATCAAATTTTTAATATGCATTTTTTGGTTTGAAAATTTTATTTTTGATTTGGCTTTTTAGTTAAATAGTTATCAAGATCAAGGGTAATATTGTTAATTTATAACTTTTGATATGAATATTTAATCATGTCAAGTTGGCAAGGAGGTAGGTGAGATTTTAAAATTTTCAAGGGAGCTAAATGATATTATGAGAAACCTCAAGGGAGGTTTTTGAAATTATACCCAAAAGAAATGCGGAAGAAACAAAAGCTTTGGTTTTCGCGGCCAGGGGCTTGACGGTGCTAGTGTTTACTGGGTTCCATGCATGGGGAGGGGTTGTGTTTTGTCTCCAGAGACCACACCAGGCAAAGAAAGCCGGAGGGGGAAGGGAAAAAAGAAAAGAAAAGAAAAAGGAGTGGAGTGATGGCTGAGAGCCCGAGGCGGGGTCAGGGTCGCTCCCTCGTGACATATAATACTGCTGCTTAGGTTGGTTAAAAAGGTCTGAAAGGGAATGCACTCCCAAATCTCAAACCAGAAGGCGCACCTCGAAGATCGAAGATTTCAACTTTTGCCACCACCACGACCCACCAGCTGCTGCTGCAGCACTTTTGGCTTCTGCTGGGTGTAGTAAGTACAGCAATAATTGCCACCAAGTAAGGTACATAAGATCCGAAATGGGTAGACCGGAGAGTAGAACAGCCCATTACGAACCCGTTGTATTCAATGTGTATAGAGAGGAGGCTTGCCAAAACTGTTTTAAGATCATGTAAAGCACCTCACAAACAAAAAACCAAAAAGATAAAAAAAGAAGAAGAAGGGTATTACTTGATAATAATCAAGAGTATCAAATCATATACTCCCTATGTGTTATATACACGTACTAGTAGCTTAAGAAGCGCTCGGGTATTAAAAAGGGTACCACGAGCAGTAGACAGGAGGTGCCAGCGCACCGTAACGGCAGTGGGAGGGCAGATTCAAAGTCAAAAACTGTAGAGGAGGAGGAGGAGGAGGAGGAGGAACAACACCCACTGCCCACCCCCCAAGAAAACAAAAAAAAAAACAAAAAATCCCAAATATACAGCATTAATATATTGCAGTACTAACAAACATCGCTGGCTGGTCTTCCGTTTGTTTGATGGTGTCGCTCGTTTCAAAAATGTACTTTTGTCTCCCTACTACTACTACTACTACTACTACTAGTGTAGCAGTAAGTTCACCCACACTCCTCTCCCAGTCTCCACTGCTAAAAAGCTCCAAAAATTAGGGCTTTTTTGCTCTAGCCCTCGCCTTTTGCAGCCCCCCTCCTTCCAAATTCTTTGCCTTGCTTATTGGATTTGCTTCCGCATTCTGCATTTCAGGTACGCTAAGTTTTTTTTTTTTTTTTTTAAATTTTCCTCAATTTGGCCTTTCGGTTTTTGTTACCCTACAAGTTCTATTCTTTTTGTTCTGATTTATCATATTTCTGACGCAATGTATTCATTTCTCTGTTATATCAACCACCATTCCACTGTCTTTCTTTCACTTGTTAGCATCTTTATGCGAAGCCCGGCATCTCTGTTTCCTTTTCTTTTGTCGTTTCCATCTTACCATTCTTTGGTGAGAAAAATGGGTTCTTGAGGCTGTCTTGCTTCTCGGGCATCTGCCCATCTGCCTCTCCGGCTTCACATTTGATTTCGGCCGCAAAAGAAATGATTTGCTTGTTGTGCATAGCTTCCTGCTTGTTGTGCATAGCTTCCCTGTTCACGATCACCAGCCCAACCATGCGGCTACACGCGCTTGAAATAAGTCCTTTTATGTCACACCATGCGGTTAGAAAACCAAAATCTCATCCTCGTTAATGGTGGGGTTTATGCTTTCAAGAGGGCATACATACATCGAAAGGGCAAACATTTTTTTTTTCAATGCGGTGTTTGAATTTTTGTTTGGATTGTCAGGTGATTAGAAGAATTTAAAAGATTTGATTCCCATGTTTGTGCCGCAACATTCCGTGGCAATATGGATTTCGTCAAAATGAAGAGATTTATTAAATCTCAAAAACCAAGTTTGGAAATCAATGCCGGGGATAAGAGTCTCCCTCAGCCAGAGGAGCCCAAGGATAAAAATGTAGACGATTTAGACAAGGCAGTTGATGTTGATGCCAGCAGTGCAGAGGCCGAGGACGATGACGATGATTTCATCACTAATGAGGTCAAGCGGAGGTTGAAAGAACTTAGAAGAAACAGTTTTATGGCGTTAATACCTGAAGAGGCATCGCCAGAGGATGGGGAAGATGAGGATGAAGGAGGAGGAGATACCCGCTCTAGTGAGTGGAGGGACGTGCAAGCTGAAGGACGACAATTCTGGTCAATTTTCGATGCCTTGTATGATACCTACTCGGAGCGAATGCTGTTCTTCGATAGATTAATTGCTCAGCAGCTGCATGAAGTTGGTAAGCATTGTTTCTCCTCGAAATGATGATTGCCCCTCCACTTATGTACGTCAAGAGTTTATCCTTCATCATTTTTGATTTCCATCTCTGGAAGTGCTTCAAATTACTTCATAATCATGCTACATACATACTGTTTGTCATTGGAACATTTTTTCTTTAGGTAATTAATGTTTCAGAGAACTGCAATGACAAGTGTGATACATGATGTTATTATTCGTACGGTGGTCAATGCTGCCTGTATAGCTTGTCAAGTCTATGTGGATGTTAGGGGTATAATATGCAGTACCACATAAGCAGAGGATCTGCAAGTGGGAGTTGGAAAGATTTTTTTTTATTTATGTGTGCATGGAATAGAATCTTTTGGCCTCTGAGGGTTTGAAAGACTTGTCGTCTTCTTCTTCTTGATGATTAAAATGTGAGGTTTGTAGTGACTTGCATTTCTCATGGGTTTATGTTTTTCTTTTAATGACTAAGTTAAAACTGTACAACTTTTAGCTGATGATGAAATTTATTGTAGTGTTTCAAGAAAAATGTGACACTATCAGCAAGCAATTTATAGAAACTTTGAATTGTAGAATATACAAACTAATGTCTCCGTCTCCTTTTTGTTTGGTGTGAGATAATATTCTATTTATTTTGGGTCACTACTGACTAAAAATCCAAGGTCTAAGAAACTGCTGGAGAGAAGGGATAATAGAAATTTCTGAAGGCTAAAGGGGAAGGATAGATTGCTGCAAATTTTCGCTGGATGTCAACTAGAACACTGGAACAAAGAAAAGGATGCAAAAATGGGCTGCCTCCTAGCTTCTCCCATTGACGTTAAGCTTACATGCTTTCTTTCGTGGAAAGCATAAACTGTCGCCCAAGTCTCAAAGACATGGTTTTGGTGCGAAGTGGAAAGAAATTAGGGAATGTTGACTGGTCATCGGTTTTCTCGGGCTGATTTACTTGTTATGTCGGCCTCCATGTGCGTCCAAAGAAATGTTGTTTCTTGAAAGCTTGATGGGCGTAATAATAATTAGTGGGAACTCCTAACCAGAAGGAATGAAGATCTAATGGTTATCATTGTTTGTTTAGACCCTATAAATCTTGCAATTAATGTCATCTTGATTTTCAGGAACAGGGATTGGCTTAGTTGAACATGTCTGACTGCAACTCATTCAGGTGGAAAGAATTTGAATGAATTGAATGAAGACAATAATTCTTGAATACCCGTCTGCTCACGCTTGCACAAGCCAAATAGCTGAAACAGAACCAAAAGTGTCTATTTCTAATAAACCCTTGTAGATGTGTTTGGATAGGAATTATTTGTCAAAAATGTTATTTGCTTGCATCACAAATGCATGTTCCAACACACCTTTTTATCTTCCCAATCAGCTTTTTATCTCACATACATCACATTGCAAAAACTGCTAATCACCTTTTTATCTCATATACTTAATAGTTTAGACTTGATGCTACAGTTTCATTATTTGCAAAATTAGTAGCTGGAGAATAAAGTTGCAAAAGTGCCCTTGACAAATATGTTTCTTCATTATTAAGTTTTCGTTTGACAAATATTTTTGCTTTGCTCTTCTCTCCTTCCAGAAATCTTGACTGCTGCTGACTAGTGCTATCTGGCAACTTTTATCTACCAATCAAGAAGATTCATCTCTATCCTTCGTATAGATTACTTCTCTGCAATTATGTTCACCAAAACCCTGAAAAATGAACCTCCACTGCATCGCCTACGTTTACAGTTCCATGACAATCCTTGACAAATAAAAAACTAAACTTTGGCGATTATTCTATTTCTATGAAACTTCTTCAGTCTAACCTCAATCAACCTAATACATAGTGGATATGAATTGAGCTCATGAAATCTGGATGAGTTATCAGCTAGATTGCAATTCCTTGTTCACCAAAAACCAAGCTGTTACTTTGAAATTCTCTTTTTCATACTGCAGAGTTGGGTTTCCGTGGAACAAATACAGACATTTAAAAGATACAAGAAGGAAAAGAAAAGTAGAGAAGTGTAAGGAAACAAAATGTAAATACTTAATTTCCCTCTGGTCAGCTATTCCAAAAATTTTGAGTTTTTAATTTTGCACATAACTTTGTTTAGAAAATGTAACGGTTATCCGTTAGTCTAAACTATTAGCGGTCAAATGGTATAATAGGAAATGATTAGCAATAATTAAGAATGCCCAATCCTGAGCTGTAATTGGTAATCTAACAAGAAGGTTATGTTTTTCTTCTTTCATATTGTCCCCCCCAGTTTCCTTGTTCCATTTCCTGTCTGAATCACTTTATATGGGCCATTTTCACTCGGATGCTGATATCACCATTTTCAATGATACAGGCTACAGCTGTCTTTTGCCAGCCAATGTCTGTCTTTGCACATAATCAAAAAGTGTTATAGTACTTAAGAGATATTTACATGAAAAGAAAGTTTTCCCTTTAAGCTTGAAATTGTGCAAATACTGGTTGTACACATTTTGTGATTGCTTCTTTTCAGTTTTCTGCATAGATGGTTTTCTTGAAGTATACAGATGCAGCTTAAATTTGCAACTTGTACTTCTCCGCAGTGTACCCAAACTCTGGAGCCAAGAATTAGCAGATTGTTCTTCTCACCCACTTGACCTGCTTTTGTGAATACGTTGATCTTGAAACTTAAGTTGTTTTGTAGACCCCTTGGCATTTTAACATGGTTCTTCCAGTTCTCATATTAATAGCCATCTGTTCCCTCTGAATTTCTTTCATCTGTCTAATTGTACATTAACTAGTTTTTTTCTATTTTTTAGGTCCCCATTTTGTTATAAAATTAAGATAGACTTCTTGCAGGTTCTCGTGTTCCTTCAAGTCCTTCACCCAGATCCTCATTGAAAAGGCTGAGGTCTCCCTTTAAATGCTTATCTTTGAAAACGGTTAAAGTACCTGAAGGTGAAATGGAGTACTTGCAGCCGCAAGCAAGTGACCCCTACGAGGACCTTGAAACAGCATATGTAGGTCAGACGTGCTTGACATGGGAAGCTCTTCACTGCCAGTACACTCAATTGAGCCAAAAAATTGCTTGCGGACTTGAAACTTCCATCTCTTACAATCAGAGTGCTCAGCAATTTCAACAGTTTGAGGTTCTACTGCAAAGGTTTATTGAAAATGAGCCTTTTGAGCAGGGTTTAAGGACAGAAATTTATGCTCGAATGAGAAATTCTTTGCCTAAACTGCTTCAGGTTCCAAAAGTCCAAGGTACAGTCTGTTTAGGGATTAATGATGCATATTTGGATCGCTGCAGCTAAGTATTTTCTTTTGTTTTGATAGTTATCCATTTTTTGGTTGTGCATTCTTTTGGTAATATTATGTTCTCTAATTATGTGGAGTATGTATGATTAAAGCAACACGAATAGAGTATTTTGAGTTTGCTGTTCCTTTTAGCCTATTTTATTATGACTTGTAGGCTCAGATCAGAAAAACATGGAAGGAGAGTCAGATTTGCTTGTGCTTGCCCCAAATCTGATTAGTATAATTGAGAGTTCGATCCTGATTTTCCATCAATTTCTGAAAATGGACAAGAAAAAATCAGGTGGTGCGCGGAATGTTTTTGGAAGTCAGGATCAGATGGTTACTCCTCTTCAACAGATTCAATCTTCTCTTGAGAAGGTGAGGCTACTTTACATACATACATTCATACATATAAATTCACTTCTAAAATGCTTTAACATTACATGCTGTTGCTGTCACACTATAAATTCACTTCTAAAATGCTTGCGTGCTTTGTCAAAGACTTAATGCTTGTGTTCATTCTGCACAGTTCTTTACCTTTTTATTTCATTGCTCTCATTTTTTTGGATCTATTTGGCTGTTTTAATGTGTTAACTTCCTCCCCTTACCAATGATGCATCTCTGCATGTGTGCGCGTGCGCGTGCGCCGGCATGTGCTTGCAGCTGTGTGTCTCTGCTTGGTGTGACAGTGTGGCTTATCAACCTAGTTTAGGAAATTGGGATACATTGTAGAAGTGGACTGTATTGATCCATCAATATGAGACCATACTGGAGTTTTGCAGTCTACTTAGGTTTCCTACAAATATCTTCTGCGAACTGCTTTCCTGGATTTACTTTTGAAGTCTCTGAATTGCAGAAAGCATTGAAACTGAAGGAACATCGGAAGAGGACAAAGAGGTGGAAAATGAAAGCATGGCCCAGCATAGCTGAGGATGTGGATTTATTGCTTGGCACCATTGATGTCAAAGTGTTGTCTAGGGTTATAAGAATGGTGAAGATAAGCAAGGAGCAGTTGTTTTGGTGTGAAGAAAAGATGAAGAAGATTGACTGGTGTGGTGGGAAGCTGCAAAGAGACCCCTCCTCCATTCTGTTTCCTTGTTAGTTGGCCAAGAATCAAGAATGCTTTGTGCACTAGATGCTCCTGGATGAGCAAGTCCTTTCGTTTCTTCTTCTTTTTGTTCAAGGATTTCGTAGGATGAGAAAACTATTGGATGTATATTAGTAAGTAAATTGAAGGTTCATTTTAAGTTACAATAGTTAGGCCAAAAGAGATTGCTATTTTGCGATCAGCAATAATACAGGATGGAATGAGCTTTGCGGTTTTGGTGTTTTGCTAAGATGAGCCTTTTCATCAGGATTACGCAGGATGGCCAGTTATATGCAATGCGTTGATGAGACGAGCATACTCTAGGAGGCACACAAGTGGGCAAAAATTTTATAACGCAGACGTGGAGGTAAGTCTACTAGCGTAGAAAGCCAGTGAGGAATTGATAGCTACAAGGAGCAGAACTTGGAGACTGGTATTGATAAAAGAAACAAAAGGGAAATAACCTGCTGAAGGGAGAGAACCTGCAGTATAGCGCCTGCAAGTATAACGAAAAGGACCTACGGATACATCATTATCTACTAATTTTTCACCCAGAATTTTCAAGTCGGGGTCTCCTATCTTTTCTTTTCTTTTTATTTTTATTTTTATTTTTTTAGACAGGTTCAGCTCTCAGTTAACTAAATTAGGTACTATAAGATCACACAGCAAATGATGAAATTTTTTTAACGACCAAGGCTTTCAAATTCACAAAATTATTGTAAATCCTGTTTGTTTAGAACGTACAATTTTAATAAATAATTATCATTCCAACTTCATGCTTAAAGTTCAAAGATTTTATAAGTCAAATTTTTGTTTGTATTCGTAGGAAAACATAACTAATAAAGAAAATCCTTTTTCTATTGAATATTGAACACATAAATTTCAATAAACAATTTGTACCAAATTTTAATCATAATAAGAAGGTGCGCAAACGGAACGTTGTGCAAGTACATAGACAATTGATAAGCAATAATACTATTAAGCAAACATGGAAATAAGTACTAAAACTTCTTTTTAAATCTTAGGATATAAGTATTGTTGTCATTAATATGTAGATATAACTTTTATCTAAATCTTAGGATAAAAATATTGTTATCATAATATGTAGATATATATTTACATAATTATACTTAATTGTGAAAGGTTTTGTTTGCACCAAAATAAATGTTGGAATAATGTGTATTCATTCTTAGATTTAATCTTATTTTATTAGTAGATGATTGATGAGTACATTAAAGTTTAGAGAACCAATTCCTATTTTCTACCATAATCTAATTAAATAGTTTAAATTAAAATTTCTTTTTGTGTAAAATTTTATTTTAATAATTATATTTCTCACATTCACATGCATTCTAACCTCATGGGAAATTCATGATGTTGAGTTTTTCAATTCAATTATTTTTTTCAAACAACAATATATAATTGATTTTTATATTCATTTGGCTCTCTGCACACAATAAGACGTGTGAACCAGTTTGTATGAAAAAAATTTAAATCATTGTGTAATTATATATGTATGCATAAATGTAGTAGTAATTTGTTATAGACATCATATTTGACTACTTAATAAGCATATTTATTGTGTGTTAACATAATAATTAGTATACTCTAGTAATTCTACTGCATGATTTTTTTTAAAAATATTTTCCAGAAGGAAAGGGGTAAGATTTAAGAAACAGTGACAAAAAAAAAAGGGGGATTTGACCTTAGAGTCGCTAATTCCTTTACTACATAATCACAAGTGTGCAAATTGACCCGTATATTTAAAGTACAGTGCATCCCAATTTGTATCGGATCTAGTTAAGATGAATATTCGACTTGTCAAATTTTATGGATACAGATCAAATGTAACTTTTACTTTTACACAAATCAGATACCGTTTTCATTTTCAGATATTCATAGATACGCTCCATATATTGGGACTTAAGTCTAAGCATTAAAATATATAGATTTTCTTATGTAATATTTAGTTAGTTTTATGCATATTGTCCTTTTTTTTTAATAGGAGACCTCAAGAAATTCGCTGACTACTACTTCTCAGCTCTTGATATTATGTTACCATTTTTTACTTAACTTTATTTTTTAGGAATTTTGGTTAATATATTTGTTAGGAAAATTGAAAATTGTATACTTCTTTGGAACAATGTCTTTTTAGTGCTTTTCATTGTTGTTTGAGTGATATTTTCACTAGGAACTACTATAAAAAAAAGAGAAAACCTCTCACTAAAAAAATTTAGGAGATCTTTTATTAAGAACAATAGGAGGGAGACTATCATGATCTTCTGAGAAGAGAGAAGAATAAATGAAAAGAAGTTGGAGATACAAATCTTAAATAGAAATATGAAAAGAGTTTAAAAGGAAAAAAAAAAACCTCAGACAAAAGCTGTAATTGACAATTAGCTATGAAACTTAATGCCAACTGACGACCTTTTAATTAGGAATTAATGTTGCCAATGGTAATTTGTCATAAGATTGGGTGACACCTTAGTATTTACAATTATTAACAAAACATCTAATTAGTAAATATTGAAAAAACTTGTAATTAGTAATTAGTTTCAAATTTGAACACATCAGAGGAGTTTTTCATTTAACACCAACGTTGAATCAGTGCTTAGTGCTTGAATCAGATGTTATTTAACGACTTAGACGTTGGGACAAAGCCAAAAAAGTAGCTAAGCTAACTCAAGCTTTGTTTGGATTGGAGTTTTTCACGGAAAAATTTTTACTTTTTCCGTGACCACATTTCTCAAACACTTTTTTACCTCACATACATTAAATTGTTACAATATATATTTTTATAAAAAATTTAAAAAATGGCAATCCAGACAAGACTCGACATCTTGGGGTGGCAATTGCCAATCAAACATTGCATTGAAAATGAAAAAAAAAAAAAAATAGCCTAACTTCGCCTTTCTATACTTTTCCCTGCAAATAAACATCCAATATCGTACTCCAACGGCCGTAGCCGGTGTGCTCGTGGCCGTACTTAAATCTAAGCTTTTAGAAGGCGGTTGATCACCGGCACACAGCCTTGGCCCTATGCCGCTAGTGGTGAACTTCTCTGTGTTCTCGCTCTCTCTTTTTGTTTTTGTTTTTTGTTTTTTGTTTTGTGGGTAACTTTACTCAATGTACAGTTTAATTCAAGTAGCTCACACCTCATGTACTTTAATAGCCACAGGGGGAGTCTATTACCTTTTATATATTTGCAAAGGGGTTAATCACAAAAACTCATGTTAAGGTTTAACCAATTTTACACTGTACCCTAATGAGTTTGTTTGGATTCCTTATATTTACCTAAAAAATTTTGTTTACATCATCGACACAAATTCCAATCATCTTTTTATTTCAGATACATCACATCAAAAAATTCTACAATATCCTTTTCAACAAATTATTTTTTCCTTTACTTTATCCTAAATCATTTGTCCAACTCTAACTATGTGTAACAAATGTCAAAAGGATATTTATACCTCTAGGGATTTACACCAATAAATCTTCTGAAGGTATAGCATGTTTTGCATGTTAGCCACTAGATCAATTTCGTTTTAATTTACCCATTTGTTTATAAAACCACTCAAGACATATAATATTTAAAAATATAAATATATTTGACATGATAATACAAATTATTGTATATTTATGGAAATAGATATTGTTAAATTTTATTTATGTAATTATAGGGTTTTAGATAGAGAAAAATATCCCTCTCATTTTACATAATAAGGAAAATGTAAAAATTATTAGTGAACAATAAACTATAAAATTACCTTTAAAGGTCTATACAAGGGGTTTATTTGGATTGAAGATTAATTGGAAAATTTTTTAAAAAATGATACTATAATACTTTTGATGATTTTATATTTGTGAAGTAAATAGATTGTTAAAAAATCAAAAGATCATTAAGAGATGTACTTATGATGCAGGAAATAAATTTGGAAAAAAAAATATTGCAATCCAAATCATTTTTAGTAGCATATAATCATGTTATATTATAAAAATGACCCCATTAACTTTAAAGCCAAATCGACTACTTTTTCTCTCTATTTTAAGTATTACTAACAAAAAAAATGTATACTCCTATGTAAGGAAAATATCTAGCAATTGAAAGAAAACTGCAGCCATACATTCATGAAGAGGAACTGACAATATTTGAGCATTTTTAGACTTTTAATAATAAGTTCACATATTGATATTCAACAACAATTTTGTTATTTTTTCTCATTATTATGTAAAAATTAGAAAGATATTTCTTTCAATCTAAAAAAAGTATAATTATGGAATGAAATTTAATCACGACCATATCTATAAATATATTATTTTTTATTATTGTGCTAGGGATATTATTTTTTAGATATTCTTTGTTTTGAGTTTATAAAATATTACAATTGACTAACAATTTTAGTGACAATAGACAAATTGAGAAAAAAATGATGCTAGATGATGAAGTGCAAAATAAGTTAGGGGAATAACTGCATTTATAAATATCTTATTGATATTACCATTAAACAATGTTAGAGTCAATTATCGGTTCAAGGAATTAAATTAGAATAAGTAACATTAGAGGGCAAAGTGCACAAATAGATATACTTTATGGGGAGTTTTTGTAATTAATCCCTTGCATAATAATAAATATTTATACATTTTTAATCAATCTCTAGAGACTATCTGTTTGGCAGCCCAGTTTTACACTATAATTTTAATGTACAATTTTTTTTTGACAATTTTATTTATAAGAACCATCAAAAAACACTCTAAAACTTTTAAAATACTTACTCCAATTTTTGTTCCCTCTCTCTCCCTCTTCCTCCTCCTTCACTCTAAATGGGCTTGGTTTGAAGCATTAAAAGCACTAGAAATTGAAATAAAATTAGATGTCAAACCAGCAACTGAAACTCTAAAAAATGAATGGATGGCTAGAATATCAAAGAGACGCTATTATTTTTTTTATGGGATGTCCTTGAAGGGACTAATACTTCATTTTGACGGTCTTATGCTAGTACATTAGTCATAGTAGAATATCAGGTACAAAATTTGGTTTGACTACTCTCTCTCCATCTCTCTCTGCACTCTTATAGTGAACAGTATGATAAAAATATTTTACCCATGGGGGCTTTGGGCTAACGAAAAACAACAGTGAACACTGTGATGAAATATTTTGTGCCCATTTCTTTTCTTTTTTTTTCTTGCAAAGGCTTTTATTTTATAACTTTCCCATTATGTACTTAATACAAAAATCTTTCTCAACTCAACTCAATAAACAGCCATCTTATCCCCCATTTTATATTTTAGAGCAAAAGTGCCCCTTTCATATTAATTATTATTTTATTTCCTTTGTATTCTTTTTTGCCCTTTTTGTACTTCTCCATTTTCTTTATATATTTTTAAAATTTCTGTTTCTCCCATACGGTAAACTACTTTTTTCTTTGTGCTATAATGATCTATATATTATTTTTATCTTCTTAAACTTATTATTTGTTTATTTTATCATTTTCACCTTTTGTTATTGAAAGTAATTATCATAAAGTCTATGCTATACCAAAATATATATCATCTATGCACAAATACTATTTTATATATTGCTTAAATCAATACATCTAGAGTTCAGAATAAATTAATTTTTAATAAGAACAATAATAAATTCAAATCATAAGAACATAGCGGTTAACCACTATACATAAAAAAGTCAAAAAAAATAGTTACTTTATTTTTTAGGATATACTTTTAAATATTATGTAATTTCAAATTCTACTTTGCTAATATTTTTTTGAATAGTCAAATTGCTAGTAATATACACTTTCTAATTATGACAGGCATATATTATTTTTATACTATATAGTTTGTCTTGAATTTTCTAATAGTGTAAAAAAATAAAACAAGAATGAAATTATAAGTAAAAGATAATTACAATATTATAATAAAAAGTAATACTAATAGGAAAATGAAACAAAATAGTGACATAACAAAAGTGAAAAAAATAGTAAAAAAAGAAAAAATACAAAAATACAAGAAAGCAGTGGAAAAGGAAAAATAAGGGAATAAATAAACAAAAAAGAAATACAATAAAATAAAAAAGTAAAGGCACTCTTGTCTTAAAATATCAAAGAGGGAGGCACAGAGCTCATTTAATGAGCTTAAGCACAACTAAGAGTACAGTTCAGGGGTTTAGCGCATTTAATTGAAAAAGAAAAAAAACTACTACGTACTAGTAATGAGATATTACAAATAAACAAAACATTTCCTCATCTCTCTCTCTCTCTCTCCTCTCTGATGACGAATACTGCTAACTCATTTCCCTTTTATTTATTCAATTTACTGCTGCTGCTACTACTACTACTAGTATATTGTATTGTAATATATATATATATATATATATATATATATATGTGCGAGAGAATTGTCAGAAGAAGAATCTCGTCGGAGCTCCCAATTCCAGTTTCCAATTTCGCACCACCACCGCTATTTCTTCAGTCCACAGCCCTTTGCTTTTGGGTTTTTTTTGGATTCTTTTAGGGTTCTCGGTGAGTTTCTTCTTACACCTTACTCCTCGCCTCTTCGTTCTTTTAGTTTCTTCTTTTCATCTTTCGTTTGCTTTTCATTTTCTTTTTTCGACCTTCTGATTCATCGTTTCTTTCTTCATCTTCTGTCTATCACCCCCACCTTCCCCTTAAAAAGAAAAAATCTTTTTTTTTTCTTTCATCTTTGTAGTTTACTTCAGTGTTAAAGTTTCGATTTTTATTACGAGTGTTGACTTGGAATTCTTGTTTATTAGTCCTACTTTTGTTGCTCAGTTTTGTGCTCATATACATGTTTCTGCACTGATTAATTTCTGGTCTTTGTTTGCTATTCTGCGTCATCACTAGGCTTCCTAACTTGTTGTTTATGCCCTCATGGTACAAAGATCCCCCTTTTTTCTCCAGCCCCTCAATAACCCCCTCCCTTATTTACTCTCAATTCAGAATTAACACGTAAGCTTTTTCCATCTTTTCGGTACAATAAGGTGACTTCAGTTTTCTCTTATTTCAGAGCTTGTCATGAGTGCAAGAGACTTTTAGTGCCATAAATGATACTAGTACTTAGGACATTTATTGTTTTTCTGAAATAAATACTCTGGTTTTGCTTGAATTCAAGCTTATTTATCTGGCTGTCTGTATCTGTATGTTGACGTCGCTTGACATAAATGGAGCATCTTACTTTTGCCTAATTCCAAAGGCTCTTCTTTTCTTTTTCTTTTTCTTTTTTTTTTTTGGGCTCAGAATCTACGAAATGAAGAACTAGATATGGTAATTGCTCATTCCTGGTTGTCCAATGCACGGCATTTTGTCATCCTGAATCTAGCTACAGTCCAAAAGTTCATGCAGGCCATCAAAATGATTTCTTTTTGACATTTTATGAATTTCTCTGGCGTGCGTGCGCCTCATCCTCCATTTAGATGTCGAGTACTTCAAGCCTTATCTTCAGTTTTCTTTTTCCATCATAATTCCATACAGTCATTGCGTTTTAATTCAATTATATTTCTAGTCTCTAATGTTGCAAGTTGAATACATCCGTTTATTCCTTGTACGTGTATTTACTGGCTCCTTTTCTGTATTGTCTTCCAATTTGGAGGCCATCACCCCCTTGGGGGGGGGGGAAGATTTTTGTTTTTATCACTGGTTCTCCTGTACATGCAAAATGTGTGACTAATAATTTCTTAGTTTTGGTGTTAAAAGGGTATGTGATAATTTGCTTCAGAGAGCATTTGCCTATGATTCTTTGGACAGTATGGCAACTGAGAGCCCCGTGAGAATTGTGGAAAGTACTGGAACTGGGAAATGGGCCCCGTCTAAGGGCGCTGCATCATTCAGGTCACCTTTAAATAATTTGGTTGCCGATGAGTTGGGTTTACTTCTTAAGGGGAGTAAAATTCATGCAGATCATACAAGCATGGTTCCTAATCGTAGTGGTAGTGCACCCCCAAGTATGGAAGGCTCCTATGCAGCTTTCGGCAATCTCATATATCCACAGAGGTCTAGCTGGGATTCAAGTATGGGTAGTTCAGGCAGGGCCGTTGAGAATTACCAGACTGGCAGGCAATTAGGTGTTGATCCATCCAATTTTGGATTTGCTTCCTCCAATATTGACTTGAGTGCAAGGTTTCCTCAATCTACCATGTCGAGGGAGAGTTGGCACCAGGTACACGACATTGGCACTCTCAGCAACAATTGGAGTTTAACACCTTCTGGAACCAGTGGCGATGGATCTTTACTCTTGGCTAGAAGTTCTCTTTCCACTCATCCTGAGGAACCCGAGGATGATAGCTCAACCCAGCAAGCTTCAGATGACTGGGCTGAAAATAGTACTTCTGTTATACCTGAACAGAGCATATTGTCTCTATCTGGCCGCCATAAAAGTTTGGTGGACTTAATACAGGTATTTTGACCCATTTGGCAACATATATTTGCATATTATTGCTGGGCAGCTTGCTTTTTCTTGGCTTTGGCTGAGGGAGGGGATTGTCTAAGCAGCTACGGTGAATTGTCCTGTTTAGACAACCTGTTTGGTCTTGATTTTAGATTTTCCCAACTTGGTCCATGACTGAGTCCAGGAGGACCTCTGGGAGTCTGGACGTTCCTTCTGGGAGTTTGACTATGTTTCGCTAAATGATTATTAGCAATATCCAATAACTAATTAGTTTCATAAGTGTTAATCCGTTAATGAACGTGTTCTTGCTATTTTATGTTGTGAATTTGTGCTTGTGTTCTAAACATTCTTTAGGAAGACTTCCCTCGCACGCCTTCACCGGTGTACAATCAGTCCCGTTCAGGACATGTTACAGCAGATGAACCAATTGATGATGAGGTCCAAGCTCTTGAATTGGACAATCTCTCTCTTGATATTTCAAAGTTACCTGAATTAAAAGCACCTTCAGATTCTGGTGCTAGACTGGAGATTTCTCACAAGCTAAAAGCCATTGATGATTCTTCCACTACCTCCTTGCCAAAAACATCTTACCTTGACAACCTAGAGAGGTCTCCTTCAACTCCGAAGGATGACAGAAGTAAGGACCAGTGCTTGGAAGTTGAGGTTATGAGAGGTCATCCATCTGCATTGAATGATAGAAACAAACAAGAAAACAAATTCTATGAGAAGAACATACTGCACCAGCAGCTTCCTTTCTCTCAACAACGCTGTCATTTCCAATTTCAGGCATCTCAAGATCAGGTTGCTGGTCAGGCAGTTAACAATATGAGCAATGTCCGTGAAAAAGTTCCACAGAGCCACTTTAATTTTTCTTATGAAACACAGCCTGTACTACAATCTCCTGGGTTCACGCCGCCTCTGTATGCCACAGCAGCAGCATATATGGCTTCAGGAAATCAATACTATTCCAACTTAAGTCCAACTGCTTTATATGCTCCACAGTACAGTATGGCCGGATATGCTTTAGGTTCTGGTTTTATTCCACCCTTTGTGGCTGGATATCCATCACATACAAGCCTCCCAATGCATTTTGAGACTAGTTCTGCTCAAAGCTTTAGTGATCAAAGTACTGGTGTTTCAACAGGGGAAAGTACTCTACAAATGGGTGATCTGCAACAATATAACAAGTTTTATGGTCATCAGGGACTAGTGGTGCACCCTCCTTTTCCTGATCCTTTTCACGTACAGTACTTTCATCCTCCCTTGGAAGATGCGTATCCAGCACCTTATGGTCGTCCGTCTTCGATGAATATGATTGGGGGTCAGTTTGATTCTTATGCTTCACAAAAAAATCCAAACCTTCCTGCTTATGTTGGTGATAGAAAATTTCAACCTTCGCCAAGTGGAAGCATGAGCATTTTAAGTCCAAGAAAAATAGGGACGCCTGGCAGTAATTACTATGGAAGTCCAACAGGCCTAAGTTTCATGCCACAGTTTCCTGGATCCCCTCTTGGTAGCCCAGTGCTGCCTGGTTCTCCGGTGGGAGGGACAAATCCTTCAGGGAGGAGAAACGAGCTAAGATATTCTCAGGCTTCTGTCAGAAACACTGGTGTTTATGCAGGATGGCAAGGGCAAAGAGGATCTGATGGCTTTAGTGACCCCAAGAAGCATACTTTTCTTGAAGAACTGAAATCAGGCAATGCTCGGAAGATTGACCTCTCTGACGTTGCTGGGCGAATTGTTGAATTCAGGTAGTCTTTCCTGACAAGCTCCTTTTACTTGTCCTGTGTGGTGTCATTTTCTGTGACTCTGACAAGAGAGGAATTATTTCTCTGCATGTTTTACTTCAGTGTTGATCAACATGGAAGTCGATTCATCCAACAGAAGTTGGAAAATTGTAGTGCTGAAGAGAAGGCATCTGTCTTTCAAGAAGTTCTTCCTTATGCTCCAAAACTAATGACAGATGTTTTTGGTAATTATGTCATTCAGAAGGTGCAAATTTGAAAGTGTACTCTCTCTTTCCTTGTTTTACACCTATACATTCACTCTACTTAGGGAATTGTATTGTCCATTTCTATCGAGGCAGTTCTTTGAACATGGGGATCCTGAACAGAGGAAGGAGCTAGCACATCAGCTATCTGGACAGATGCTAACTTTGAGTTTGCAAATGTATGGATGCCGTGTTATTCAGAAGGTATGTGCCATGTTATTTGACTGTTATCAATTGTTCTTCCCTGTTACTTAGAGGTTCAACTACTTTTTCTTTTTTAACCATGTTGTTTTCTGGTCGGCTTTCATTCCAGGCTCTTGAGGTAATTGAACTTGACCAGAAAATTGAACTTGTACATGAACTGGATGGACATGTGATGAGATGTGTACGAGATCAAAATGGCAATCATGTGATACAGAAATGCATCGAATGTGTTCCTACGGAAAAGATTGGTTTCGTTATCTGTGCTTTTCAGGGCCAGGTTGCTACATTGTCCACCCATCCATATGGTTGCCGTGTTATTCAGGTCCTTTGACATATCCTAAAATCTAGTGGTCTTTGAAGTTCTTGCAGTGCCTTTGTTTCTTTCAACCACTTCAATTAAAATATATCTTTTGGTTTTCTTAGAGAGTATTAGAGCACTGCTCAGATGACTCACAAACTCAATGCATTGTGGATGAGATCCTGGAATCAGCCTATGTTCTTGCTCAGGATCAATATGGAAATTATGTCACCCAGGTTTGTTTCATGATTTCACTTCATAAATATGCTGTTAGAGTTCACAAACCTATTCGTGTACTTTCAATAATCTTTTCAGATTTGGTGCTCAACCTGATAGTATTCTTTACTTTTGTAGTATAGATAAGAGATACTTCTTATGAACATCAGAGATCTAAATCCTTACGTTATTATATGTTAGACTCTATTTTTCTGTCATGACTGCAGTGGAGTCTCATATATACAAATTCATCCAATTATTTTTTTTTCCTAAAATATCTCTGTTTAGACTTTCTGATTTAAAGAATCTGTTGCCAAGTCATTTTCACTTGTCATCTGTAGGGTATTGTTCTTTCCCGTCTCTTCTTTTAGGATTCGGTGCTTTGTTATAGTGGTGGCACATTCTTAGGCTTTTTTTTGTGTTCAATCATTTTCAAGTTCATTTAGGGCAGAAAGAATTGTGGTAGGTACAGTTGCTTGAAGGGGTAATGCACTAATCAGAAGACTTGCTTCAGTGTGTATTGCAGCCACATATTTTCTTCCATGGACTGAAATCAAGACCATTTCTGTAACTATTTCATATAGATTCTATTATCAGTTCCCATTGTTTGGCTGGTACAATTGGATGTACATTGACTGAAGTTGGGTGTAGTTTAAGATACTATATTCAACCTTGGGGGTTCTGGAATGGTTTGAGTTTATCTATGCTTGGACATAGTTTCCATCTCCTTCTGACTTGTCTGCCATATATTTTTGGTTTTCATCTCCTTTTCCTTGAAAGAATCATGTTTACTGTCCCAATTCTATTGTTTCTCTTTCAAGTTTTACTTTAGTTGTCTCATCCAGTTAACTTGGAACAATTTGGGAGCTCCATTTCATACTTATTAAGTTCATTATTTGGGTGATTAGGTTGTAGCTTCATGTCTAATTTACCGACTGAACTCAGAACAGAAAATGAATTAGAAACAAATGCATATTTTATCCAGTGCACACAATGAATCATTGTGTCTGGTTTTCTGATTGTAATACTTACATTATATTCCTATTCAGTCTTGTAATCCTTCCACTATTGGATAGTAACATAGTGCTCCTAGATTTTTCAAATAAAACTTCATCATGGATTTGAATTTTGAGAGATTTATATCCATACTTAATTCACTAGTTGAGTGAAGTAATAATGCAACCAAGAGCCATAAACTTGTACTACCACATCCAGTTTTCTCATCTAAAAACTTATGCTCATTTGCAGCATATAGTTAACATAATGAATGAGATTGGTCAAGCCTATTCATTTTTCAAGCCTCATTTGAGTTTGAGCTCCAAGAGAGAACATTCAGGGTTACTGATTAATTTGATAAAATTACAAACCAGACATGTTAACTATTCTGTTCAAAATTGCACCAAAATTTGATTGATTCAGAGTATTCAATCATCTCATGCGAGTGACTTGATGCCTTCAATATTTGTCATGCTGTGGTTTGGACTTGTTTCCAGGTGTTGTCCGTACACTGAATATACAAGAGAAATGAAGTCACTAATAGTCCACAAACCCCTTCCCCTCTGTATAAACGAGAATAATACCAGGAAAAATGAGAATAAACGAGACACATATATAATACCAGGATTACTTTTGGTTTGCAGCATGTCTTGGAGAGGGGGAAACAACATGAAAGAAGTCAAATTATCAGCAAATTGACTGGGAAAATCATACTAATGAGCCAACATAAATATGCATCAAATGTTATTGAGAAGTGTTTGGAGTATGGTGATGCTGCTGAAAGGGAGAGCTTGATTGAGGAGATTCTTGCTCAACCAGAAGACAACGACAATTTATTGGTAACAGGCACATATCTCTTGAAAAAATTTTCTCTTCAAGTTATTTTTATAGAATTCTGACATGGTTGACTTAATTATTGCTCTGTGAATGATTCTGGGGATTCTGATGGAAACTGAAGTTGTTTCCAGGTGCATAGGTTGGAGTACTAATTTGATAATTTGAGTTTATTTGGTGCTCTATATTAAACTTGGTAAATTTATTTTGCTCCTCTAAAGAAGACTCTGGACATCAAAATGCATAGTTAATCTCTATTTTCGGAACCCAAGTTCACCCTCAATATGTACTGTCCTTTTCAATTTTTTTATACTTCAGAAAATGAATTGATTGCAATGCTGTTTGAGATCCACCTCAGCATTACTAAGGTGCATTTATTTTGCAATGATCCTTTTGACTTCTTACCTATTCAGTTGAGGCACCCCATTGCCATGTCTGAAATTGCATTTATTTTGCAATGATCCTTTGACTTCTTACCTATTTAGCTGAGGCATCTGAATGCCTTGCCTGAAATTCAGGTTCTAACTGCAGGGTGTCCTCTGTGTTGGTTCAGATATTTAGGAGAAGTGAGATAAATAGGTGGTGTGTGTGGGAGAGGGGAGAGAATGTATCTTTACTGGGCATCATGGACTTTAAAGCTCTTGCCTGTGCCAGGCTGCTCACTGCTGTAGTGGCAGTGGAATTTCTTAGATGAGTTGTCAGGGGAAAGAGGCTGGGGTCGGGAATCCTCCCTTCAATATCTCCAAGAATGTTCTTTAGTGTCATCATTCCTTGCCTAAGGGATCGTGCATCTTTTTTTGATTGAATCCCTATCTCAAAGACAAGACTTATCTTATTTCTTTCACAGATAAATCTGACATCACCTGACACACTCATGGAATGTCTTTTGCTAGTATGTGAACCTACTTTAGCTTATATTAGTGTTTAGGGCTTTTCTGGATGTGTCTAACTGAATTGGGGTGTGGGAGGCTTCGTCCGGCCAAAGTTGGGAGAAGGAAGATATAATGTAACTAATTGTTCTCTGCAGTTTTTCCCTGATTAACATTCTACTTTAACCTTAAAATGAGAAAGAATTTTTAAAGTACTTGACAACTTGTTTATATTCTTCCTTGACTTGACTGCACTTGTATATTTGTTGGCTTTGGAGTTTCAACTGTTTTTTTTTTTTTGGATAGCTTTTTTAGCTTGTTGTACAATTGCAAATTGCTAAACTGGAGTCATGGGAACTAACACCCCATGCTCTGGCGCATGGTTTGCCCAGCCTTTTGAAACGCTACTTCAGATTGTCTGAGAACCAGTACCACGGTTTCATGGTTTGCCCAGCCTTTTGAAACGCTATTTCAGATTGTCTGAGAACCAGTACCATGGCTAACAGAACATTCTGTAGAAGGCCTCTGCCAGTGAAGTAGTTTTTTTTTGGGGGGGGACGAGGAACCACTGTGTGGAGACTGGAGGATGGTAACTTGTTATTTGCGAAGGAAAAAAGGATGGCATATATTTTGTTATGATAGAAAGGTTTCAGCTTCAACATAAATGAGTATGTCTGTGTTCTTGTCTTCATCAGGAGAATGGTAGCATGACAAGATCAATAAGCTTTGTCTGTGAACATTCTTTTACTGTTTTTGCTGCTATTAATTATGGGTGTTAAAATGCTCAACTTGTAGTTCATTATGTACTCTCTGTTCCTTTTTCTCCCCCCCCCCCTCCTTGTTAGTCGGTGTGCACAAGATATGTGTTTGACCCTTCTTACCGTCTTGGTTTTGCTCAATGTAGACAATGATGAAGGACCAGTTTGCGAACTATGTAGTTCAGAAGATTCTGGAAATAAGCAATGATAGACAGCGGGAAATATTGCTTAATCGAATCAGGATACATCTGCATGCTCTGAAGAAATATACATATGGGAAACACATTGTTGCTCGATTTGAACAATTATCTGGTGAAGGTGCGTGGCATCTAGCATCTGTCCCTTTTTTCTTTATTTGCAGTAGTGTGACACATATTATTGGAGCCACACAAAGCACAAAGACATGCAACTGGCTTAGTGCCACAGTAGGTTGATCATTCCTGTTTGGAGTAGCTAATTCTGTTAACGTTGTTAGATTTTGATTGATTACCTGAAGTTGAGCTTCAACTTTGTGATGCAGAGTGTGGGAGCTCTGAACCTTGATAGATTGGATTGGGAGGAAGGATTATGAGGACATCTATTTATTTCTGACCAGTGGAAGCATTTTGTTGCTGGTGGAGGGGACCCGAGCCTCCGTTGTTGGAGGGAATAACAACAAACAATTGGATGTGCAACAGTGCAAAGGGTACTCAGATATACATATATATATATTTTTTAAAAAAAATGCCATGCTCGCTAATCTGTAATCACCAGCTTAATACTTGCTACTACTACTGCTAGTAGTAGTACTTCCCTTTTTTTCTTTGGGGCGGGGTGGGGGGTTCAAAATAGTAGTAGTAGTAGTAGTAGTACTTGAAAACAGTACATATCTGTATCTTGTGTCTGTGTCTGTAAGTTGTTAAACTGTGTGTATGTGTATGCTGATGTATAGTAGTAAATTGAATGGCGGGTATTTGTTTCTCAGAATCAACAACGGCATTTTTTAAACTGGAGCGGTGCAATGGCAGACTAATGTCCGTCTGTCAAAAGTCACTCGTGTTGTTGTGGTTTTGGTTGTCAGAAGATCCCCTTCAAAAGGAAGACAAAATGGGACGTTGATCGGATTGGATTTATTTGGTTCCGAGGCCAATTGTGGCTAGAGTTGTCAATCACAACTCATTTATATTGGGTCACTCAAACCCAACTCATTAATAATTTACCTAAATCAACTTTTTAATTTTAAATGAGTATAAATGTGTATTCATTTATACCCCTTTAATTGATGGGTAAGGGGTTGATTTGACTTATCCATGTAATCCATTTAAAAATAAATACACATTTTATTCATTAAAGCCAAATCGACTATCTTTCTCTCTATTTTAAGTATTACTAACAAAAAAAAATGTATACTCCTATGTAAGGAAAATATCTAGCAATTGAAAGAAAATTGCAGCCATACATTCATGAAGAGGAACTGACAATATTCGAGCATTTTTAGACTTTTAATAATAAGTTCACATATTGATATTCAACAACAATTTTGTTATCTTTTCTCATTATTATGTAAAAATTAGAAAGATATTTCGTTCAATCTAAAAAAAGTATAATTATGGAATGAAATTTAATCAGGACCATATCTATAAATATATTATTTTTTATTATTGTGCTAGGGATATTATGTTTTAGATATTCTTTGTTTTGAGTTTATAAAATATTACAATTGACTAACAATTTTAGTGACAATAGACAAATTGAGAAAAAAATGATGTTAGATGATGAAGTGCAAAATAAGTTAGGGGAATAACTGCATTTATAAATATCTTTTTGATATTATCATTAAACAATGTTAGAGTCAGTTATTGGTTCAAGGAATGAATTTAGAATAAGTAACATTAGAGTGCAAAGTGCACAAATAGATATACTTTATGGGGAGTTTTTGTAATTAATCCCTTGCGTAATAATAAATATTTATACATTTTTAATCAATCTCTAGAGACTATCTGTTTGGCAGCCCAGTTTTACACTATAATTTTAATGTACAATTTTTTTTTGACAATTTTATTTATAAGAACCATCAAAAAACACTCTAAAACTTTTAAAATACTTACTCCAATTTTTGTTCCCTCTCTCTCCCTCTTCCTCCTCCTTCACTCTAAATGGCCTTGGTTTGAAGCGTTAAAAGCACTAGAAATTGAAATAAAATGAGATGTCAAACCAACAACTGAAACTCTAAAAAATGAATGGATAGCTAGAATATCAAAGAGATACTATTATTTTTTTTATAGGATGTCCTTGAAGGGACTACTATTTCATTTTGACGATTTATGCTAGTACATTAGTCATAGTAGAATATCAGGTACAAAATTTGGTTTGACTACTCTCCATCTATCTCTCTCTGCACTCTTATAGTGAACAATATGATAAAAATATTTTACCCCTGGGGGCTTTGGGCTAACGAAAAACAACAGTGAACAATGTGATAAAATATTTTGCGTGTTATAAAACTAATACTAATATCAAGTAGAGAGAAGTAGAGAGCAGAGATAGAAGTAGAGAGTAGAGAGAGAAGTACAGAGCAGAGATAGAAGTAGAGAGTAGAGAGAGAAGTAGAGAATTTCTATTCATTCAACTGTGAAATTTACAAAGGGGTGAACCCCTATTTATAGGAGAATATATAAAGAGTTCAATCTACATTTGTATACTCTAGGAAGAGATAAACATAAAGATAATGATAACTTTAATGATAAACATAAAGATAGAGATAAGGTTGGTGATAATGATGGAGATGATATCTTCTCGTGAAGTGATAACTTTATCATTTCGTAGAACGTGTCAACTCCGTCCTTATTAAGGAGATACTGATAAAGTAATAGACATCCATAATACAATAATTATTTCATAACACTCTTCCTTGGATGTCTATTACACAGAGAATATGTCTCATTAAAATCTTACTAAGAAGAAATCCTGTAGGAAAAAAATCCTAATGAAGGAAAAAGAGTACATTATTCTTGTGTATTTATTTCTTCCCCTGATCCAAAACGTCATTTGAGATCCTTCAACCGACGCATTTCAATATTTTTCACTAATTTTTCAAATGTTGAGGTCGGCAATGCTTTGGTAAACAAATCTATCAAATTATTATCTGATCGGATTTGTTGCACACCAATTTCACCATTCTTTTGCAAATCATGAGTAAAGAAAAATTTTGGGAAAATATGTTTTGTCCTATCTCATTTAATATATCCCCATTTCAATTGAGTTATATAAGCTGCATTATCTTCATATAATGTAATTGGAGGATTTTCTTTTTCAGATGATAACCCACAATTCTTCCGGATATAATGAGCCATTGATTTTAACCACACACATTCTTGACTAGTCTCGTGAATTGCTATCACTTCAGCATGATTTGAAGAAGTGGCCGTCATCGACTGCTTTGTAAATCTCCATGAAATGGCTGTACCACTACATGTGAATATATATCCAATTTGAGATCTTGCTTTATGCTGGTCTGATAGATACCCAGCATCAGCATAACCAAGCAATTCATATCGAGATTTATTGGAATAAAATAGGCCGAAATCAACTGTTCCTTGGAGATAGCGAAAAATATTTTTAATACCATTCCAATGTCGTTTTGTAGGAGATGAGCTAAATCTTGCTAATAGATTCACAGCAAATGATATATCTGGTCTTGTACAATTAGCAAGATACATTAGTGCACCAATAGCACTAAAATATGTTACTTCAGGATTAAATATTTCTTCATCTTCCTCTTTTGATCTAAAGGGATCCTTAACAAGGTCAAGTAATCGGACGATCATTGGGGTACTTAACGGATGTGCTTTGTCCATATAAAACCGCTTTAATATCTTCTGAGTATAAGTAGTTTGATGAACAAATATTCCATTTTTCAGATGTTCAATTTGTAAACCAAGGCAAAATTTGGTTTTTTCAAAATCTTTGATCTCAAATTCTCGTTTCAGATATTCAACTGTTTTTTTTGAGCTCTTCAGGAGTTCCAATCAAATTGAGATCATCAACATATACAACAATGATTACAAAATTTGACCCATCTTTCTTTATGAAAATGCACGGACATATTGGGTCACTAGTATAACCTTCATTGAGTAAACACTCACTAAGACGATTATACCACATACGTCCAGATTGCTTGAGACCATATAAAGATCTTTGCAATTTGATGGAGTTAGTTTCTCTAGAACTTGATTTACATGCTTCAGGTATGCTAAATTTTTCAGGGATTTTCATGTATATATAATTATCTAATGTCCCATACAGATAAGCAGTGACCACGTCCATCAGACACATATCAAGTTTTTCATGCACTGCTAGATTCACAAGATATCTAAATGTAATTCCATCCATTATTGGAGAATATGTCTCATCATAATCAACTCCAGGTCTTTGTGAAAAGCCTTGGGCTACTAGCCTTGCTTTATATCTTATTATTTCATTCTTCTCATTTCTTTTCCTCACAAATACCCATTTATAACCAACTGGTTTAACACCTTCTGGTGTTTGAACTACAGGTCCAAATACTTTTCTTTTAGCCAGTGAATCCAATTCAGATTGGATTGCATCGTTCTATTTCAACCAGTCTTTTCTTCTCCAGCATTCATCAATCAATCTAAGTTCATGATTCTCGTCTTCTTCCATAATATCAAGTGCTACATTATATGCAAAAGTATTATCAATAATTACTTCTTTTCGGTTTCAACTTTTTCTTGTAATGACAAAATTTATTGAAGTTTCAATAGTTTCACTCTCCTCAGGAGTAAAATCTTTAGGAGTGTGCTTTTTTGGAACAACCTCTTCCGGAGGTTAAATTTTGTCACTACTAGGATTTTGAGATTCTAGATCAGTTCTTAAGTTCTCGATTTTATTCTCATCATCCAAACCCTTTTTCTTTAAAAAAATTTTATCTTTGGAACCCAATGGTTTACCACGTTTCAGGCGAGGTCTAGACTCATTAGCACTTGAAATTCGTCCTTCAAAGATATCAATTTTAACCGGTGCATTTTCTACAGGAATATATAATTTTGTAACTCTTCTAGAGTCATTGAATGCATCCAGTAATTGATTTGCAATCTGTTGCAAATGAATAATTCATTGAACTTCCAGTTCACATTATTTTGTACGAGAATCAAGGAAATTCAGTGATATTTTTCAAATGATTTCCTTTTTCGGTTGATCCTTGTCTCCTCCTAATGTCTGAAAATATGATTCATTAAAATGACAATCTGTAAATCTTGCAATAAATAGATCACCTGTTAATGGTTCAAGATATTTAATTATGGAAGGTGATTCATACCCGACATAGATTCCCAATCTTTTTTGGGGGCCCATTTTAGTACGTTAGGGCAGTGCAATAGGAACATAAACCGCACATCCAAAAATTCTCAAATAAGAGATATTGGGCTCATGACCAAAGGTCAATTGTAAGGGAGAATAAGTATGATAACCTGTCGGTCGACTTCTCACAAGTGTTGTTGCATGTAAGACAGCATGTCCCCAAACAGATAATGGGAGTTTAGACCTCATTAATAAGGGTCGAGAAATTAATTGCAACCGTTTAATAAATGATTCGGCTAGACTATTTTGTGTATGAACATAAGTTACAGGATGTTCAACCGTTATTCCAACGGACATGCAATAGTCATCAAATGCATGTGATGAATATTCACCAGCATTATCTAGACGAATTTTCTTAATTGGATAATCAGAAAATTGTACTCGTAATTTTATTATTTGAGCGAGTAATCTCGCAAACGCCGGTTGCGAGTGGATAATAAATATACATATGACCATCTTGTTGATGCATCGATTAGCACCATAAAATATATGAATGGTCCACATGGTGGATCTACAGGCCCACATATATCATCCTAAATTCGTTCTAGAAATGTAGGAGATTCAGTTGTTACTTTAGTTGGAGATGGTCTAACAATTAATTTCCCTTGGGAGCAAGCAACATAGGAGAATTCATTTGAATTTAGTACATTTTAACCTTTTAATGGATGGCCATGTGAATTCTCAATGATTCGCCTCATCATTATGCAATCGGGATGTCCAAGACGATTATGCCAAATCATGAAATCATTGGGATTAAAAGACTTCTGGTCTTCTAGGTGATTAATTTCAACCGCATTTATTTTTGTATAATATAAACCAGAAGAGAGAGAAGGCAGCTTTTCTAATACACATTTCTTGCCAGAAATGATATTTGTAATCAATAAATATTCACCATTTGTCTCATTCATTGTCTTGACATGATATCCATTTCGGCGGATATCTTTAAAGTTCAGCAAATTTCTTCGAGACTTAGTAGATAGTAGTGCGTTATCAATCACAATTTTAGTTCCTTCAGGGAGAAATATAGTAGCTCTTCCGAAACTTCAATCAATTTAGCACTACCACTAATGGTATTAACACTCGTTTCTTCCACATTCAGATGGAAAAAGTATCTTTTATGTTTCAATATCGTATGTGTAGTTGCATTATCAATGAGACAAATTTTATCATCACCATTATTTAATCCCAAATATTTGGCATCCATTTCTTCTTCAAGAAAAAATGATAAGAAAGTTGCAAACAAAGATAAATATTAATAAAGTGCATAAGTTACATAAATTAAAAGGAAATTACACAAAAGATGCGAAAATAACAGAAGAACAAAATGCTAAGTAAATTGGGTATTTGACATCAGGTCATTTGCACTTTTAGGGTGTTCAAAGAAATCGGCCACGTCAAGATGTGCTATATCAACATTATCAACATCATCGTCCAAGATATTCTTTTGATCAATGAAGTTTGTCTCGACACCTTTGTCTTTCCTTTTCAATGATGCTTGATAAAGCTCAATAAGGTGCTCTGCCGTACGAGACCAATGGCCTTCTATGCCACATCGGTAGCATTTATCTTCATGAATTTTCTTTTCTTCACATTTCTTATCATTGTCCCTCTTCCGGGGGTCATTTTATTTTTTGCCACAGTGATGATCATTGTAGTATGGCATGAATCTACTACGACCGCATACACGACCATGGCTTCTTCCGCGACCGCGACCACGTACAGAGTTTAAAGATTGAGTCATATTCAATTCAGGGAATGGGCTAGTTCCAGTTGGTCGGAACTCATGATTTTTCAGTAATAATTTATTATTTTGCTCTGCCAGTAAAAGATATGCAATCGGTTCAAAATATTTTCCAAAACCCTTCTCTCGATATTGCTGCTGCAGGAGCACATTCGAGACATGAAAAGTGGAAAAGGTTTTTTCCAACATGTTCTCATCAGTTACATTTTCACTGCATAATTTTAACTGAGAGGTAATTCTGAACATGGCTAAATTATATTCACCAATAGATTTAAAATCTTGTAGTCCCCGGTGAAGCCAATCATACCTGACTTTTGGAAGAACGACCAATTTCAGGTGGTCATATCTTTCTTTCAAACTATGCCAATGATCAAGCGGATTATTGACCGTAAGATATTCCATTTTCAGTCCTTCATCCAGATGATGACGGAGGAATATCATGGCTTTGGCTCAATCTTGGCTAGTTGCATCATTATTTCTAACAATAGTTTTGCCAAGACCCATGATTCAAGATGCATTTCAACATCCATTGCCCATGATAAGTAGTTCCTTCCAGAAATATCAAGAGGTACAAACTCTTGTTTTGTGAGGTTAGCCATAATAAAAGTGAAATAAGTTAAAGATGAGAAATATTACCTCCAAACGTTCGGTAGAAATTGTCCAAAAAAAAGCCCAATACTTGATTTAATACCGGCAGAGTTTTGGTAGAGTCTCGTGCTGATAACGTGTTATAAAACTAATACTAATATCAAGTAGAGAGAAGTAGAAAGCAGAAATAGAAGTAGAGAATTTCTATTCATTTAACTGTGAAATTTACAAATGGGTGAACCATTATTTATAGGAGAAGATATGAAGTGTTCAATCTACATTTATATACTTTATGAAGAGATAAAAATAAAGATAATGATAGAGATAAAGTTGGTGATAATGATGGAGATGATATATTCTCGTGAAATGATAACTTTATCATCTCGTAGAACGTGTCAGCTTCGTCCTTATTAATGAGATACTGATAAAGTGATAGACATCCATAATACAATGATTATTTCATAACATTGCGCCCATTTCTTTTCTTTTTTTTTTCTTGCAAAGGCTTTTATTTTATAACTTTCCCATTATGTACTTAATACAAAAATCTTTCTCAACTCAACTCAATAAACAGCCATCTTATCCCCCATTTTATATTTTAGAGCAAAAGTGCCCCTTTCATATTAATTATTATTTTATTTCCTTTGTATTCTTTTTTGCCCTTTTTGTACTTCTCCATTTTCTTTATATATTTTTAAAATTTCTGTTTCTCCCATACGGTCAACTACTTTTTTCTTTGTGCTATAATGATCTATATATTATTTTTATCTTCTTAAACTTATTATTTGTTTATTTTATCATTTTCACCTTTTGTTATTGAAAGTAATTATCATAAAGTCTATGCTATACCAAAATATATATCATCTATGCACAAATACTATTTTATATATTGCTTAAATCAATACATCTAGAGTTCAGAATAAATTAATTTTTACTAAGAACAATAATAAATTCAAATCATAAGAACATAGTGGTTAATCACTATACATAAAAAAGTCAAAAAAAATAGTTACTTTATTTTTTAGGATATACTTTTAAATATTATGTAATTTCAAATTCTACTTTGCTAATATTTTTTTGAATAGTCAAATTGCTAGTAATATACACTTTCTGATCATGACAAGCATATATTATTTTTATACTATATAGTTTGTCTTGAATTTTCTAATAGTGTAAAAAAATAAAACAAGAATGAAATTATAAGTAAAAGATAATTATAATATTATAATAAAAAGTAATACTAAGGAAAATGAAACAAAATAGTGACATAACAAAAATGAAAAAAATAGTAAAAAAAGAAAAAATACAAAAATACAAGAAAGCAGTGGAAAGGAAAAATAAGGGAATAAATAAACAAAAAAGAAATACAATAAAATAAGAAAGTAAAGGCACTCTTGCCTTAAAATATCAAAGAGGGAGGCACAGTGCTCATTTAATGAGCTTAAGCACAACTAAGAGTAAAGTTCAGGGGTTTAGCGCATTTAATTGAAAAAGAAAAAAAACTACTACGTACTAGTAATGAGATATTACAAATAAACAAAACATTTCCTTATCTCTCTCTCTCTCTCCTCTCTGATGACGAATACTGCTAACTCATTTCCCTTTTATTTATTCAATTTACTGCTACTACTGCTACTACTAGTATATTGTATTGTAATATATATATGTGTGTGAGAGAATTGTCAGAAGAAGAATCTCGTCGGAGCTTCCAATTCCAGTTTCCAATTTTGCACCACCACCGCTATTTCTTCAGTCCACAGCCCTTTGCTTTTGGGTTTTTTTTTTGGATTCTTTTAGGGTTCTTGGTGAGTTTCTTCTTACACCTTACTCCTCTCCTCTTCGTTCTTTTAGTTTCTTCTTTTCATCTTTCGTTTGCTTTTCATTTTCTTTTTTCGACCTTCTGATTCATCGTTTCTTTCTTCATCTTCTGTCTATCACCCCCACCTTCCCCTTAAAAAGAAAAAATCTTTTTTTTTTCTTTCATCTTTGTAGTTTACTTCAGTGTTAAAGTTTCGATTTTTATTACGAGTGTTGACTTGGAATTCTTGTTTATTAGTCCTACTTTTGTTGCTCAGTTTCGTGCTCATATACATGTTTATGCACTGATTAATTTTTGGTGTTTGTTTGCTATTCTGCGTCATCACTAGGCTTCCTAACTTGTTGTTTATGCCCTCATGGTATAAAGATCCCCCTTTTTTCTCCAACCTCTCAATAACCCCCTCAATGTTTTAAAACCCAACCCGGACCGCCCGGTCGAATCGGTTGAACAATTGACCGGGTTGCTGTTCGAGTCGGATTATGGCTAAAAACTGGTGGACTAAAAAACCACTCTATTTTGTGAAAACCAGTTGAACCTACCGATTGAACCAGTGAACCGTTGAATCGGAACGGTTTTTACTAAACCAGTCCGGTTCATTCAATTGGTCAAAATTTTTTAAAAAAAAAAAAGACAAAAAGTTTAAAAAAATGTAACAAAGAAACTAATTAGATAATTGCAACCTACAATTAGTTCAAGTTAAGACTAAAAGACTCCAACCTTTTTCCTTTATTTTATTTTATAATTTTTTACCTAATTTCTATCAATTTTTTCTCTTCTTAATCATCCCTCTCTTCATGATCTCCCCATTAATTTCTCAAATTCCTCCAACAAAGTTCAAATTTGTGTTTGACCTATATGCACTAGTTTCATTTTCTAATCTATGATTTTTTTTTTTTACTTTATAAATTACTAATTTTCTAAAGTAAGAATTTTATTTTTTGGTATCAAACTTGTCATATTGATATAATCATAATTCTTTTTTCCTTTGTTTTTCTTTTATTTTGCTTTGTATCTTTGCTTTTTTTTTTTTAGTTTATTTTATTATAATCTCATTAACAAAAGAATTATAGTTATGATCATGTGTCTAAATCTCTATAGAAGAATGTGCAAATTGCATATATGATAAAAATAGTAATATATAATTCATTTATTATTTATTTATGACGTCACGGGTCAAAAACGGTCAGCCCATTGGTTGAACCAGTGACCCATGACCCGATAATTTTTTCGGTTCAATGAACGGTCTGGGTTTTAAAACCTTGCCCCCTCCCTTATTTACTCTCAATTCAGAATTAACACGTAAGCTTTTTCCATCTTTTCGGTACAATAAGGTGACTTCAGTCTTCTCTTATTTCAGAGCTTGTCAAACTCCCAACCTTGGCGGAATACCTTCATATCTAACCTATCAACTGGATTAACTCTACTGGTTACCTATGTTCATAGCCGGCAAAAGCTAATACCCACGTGAATTCATCTATTGTTTATAGATGTTTCATGCCACCAGGAAACTTTTAATGAAAACTGCAATGGCACTTATGCGGTAATGTACAGAATACAACATTTTTTGAACCTTGGACAACAGTTCTACTCATGACAAGCTCTGGTTCTTTGATGCTTCACATATTTAAATGGCGCCGGTTTGGTCCTAAACGTCAATTCCGATCATATTTTCAGCCTAAAATGTTACACTCCAATTACATATGCTAGATTTTAGAAGTAAATTAAATTAGGTAGAATAAGTAATTGCACATATCTTCTCTTACTACATGATGTGTCGACTCAACCCATTAGTCACTACAATTTTCGTGTGTCATGAAAAAATTTTGTACATTTGCAAACATGTTTATTTAAAATCTTTCCTGCAGATTGAATAAAATTATCTCCACATCCACATTATTTCAATGGACGAAGGCGGGAGGTAATAGAACATTAGCCAAAGAAGAATACAGGGTCCCAAAACGGACGCAGTTGACTAGCGTTGCGGTTGATTGGTTGCAAATTATGAATGAACAGTTACTAAATTGGAGAAATAATAATAACAATAACAATAACAATAATAATAATAATACATTTCCAGCAGTGAAAGAAAAGGCATAACGTCGACCATGGAGGCAGCAATAGCTGGCAACGGGCACGGCGGCGACGTTGGGACGAGGAAGGTGGTGGGGAAATACAGAGGAGGCGGAGGAGGTGGAAAGCCCCTGATAGTGATGATATGTGGGTCCCTGGTGTACTACCACTGCGCCTACCGCAATTCCAGCCTGGTGTCTCTGGTCTCCGACGTCTTCATCGTCCTCCTCTGCTCCCTGGCCATCCTCGGCCTCCTCTTCCGCCAGATGAACATCCAGGTCCCCGTCGATCCCCTGGAGTGGCAGATTTCCCAGGATTCCGCCAACTCTATCTTCGCCTGCCTCGCCAACACCATCGGGGCCGCCGAGTCTGTCCTCAGGGTCGCCGCCACCGGCCACGACAAGCGCTTGTTTTTCAAGGTCAACAACCCCCTCCCACCCCTGGGATTCTCCTACTAAAATACTACAGAATTTTACTACTCCCCGCCCCAGCCCCCGCCCTCGCCCTTGATTGTTGAGATTGTAGTAGTCACTGGTTCGCCTGCCCACTTTCCTCCATTATTTATCGACCGCTTTATTTTTTTGGTTGACGGTACTGCTATCAGAGATTTATAAGTAGTGCTGCACCATTATTATTAAGTAACTATAACTATAAATAAGACCAGACCAGTGCTAATAAAGAAGACACCCAAAAATACCAAGTTTGTAGCTTAAACATTGTCCCGCCTCCGCCCTCGGGAATCTTGTTTCATCGTTCCGGTTAACATTAGAAATTTTTAGATGGAATGGGCACCTAAGCGAAGTGAACAATAATATTATTATTCACTACTTCCTTTTGCAGGTCGCTGCTAGCCTTTACCTGCTATCAGCACTGGGAAGACTGGTCTCAACCGCCACAGTTGCTTATGCTGGTGCGCTATCTAATTGCTACTATTACTTCCCATTCATTCTTTAATGCTATATGATATGATTATATCGTCCCTTAAATTCTTTTTGTTTGTTCCCCTGACGGACGCCATCCACGACCCCATCGCGTTCCCTCTGTTACCTTCTTATATACTCCCACCTTTTTCTCTCTCTTTCTTCTTGTCTTCTCTAATTTTTTTTTTTTTGAATTTTAATTGGTGTTAATTCTTGTTACAGGGCTTTCCCTTCTATGCCTCTACATGCTCACTGAGGAATCAAGGTTGATAAGCACGTGTTTCTCGTGGTTTTCTTGGATAAGGGATCGTCCAACTTCGGTCCAAGATACTAGTAGTGCTACCTAGCCCCGCCTCTTTATTTTTGCTTTACAACCTCCTCCTCCTGCTGCTGCTGCTGCTGCTGCTGCTGCTTACTGCAAATTCTCGTACTCCCACTACCTGCATCCTCTGCTGTTCTAAAAGCTTCATCTCGTCTCCTTCCTTCCAAAGGCAGCAAGCTGCCAATCACGAAATTGGTGACATAATGTCGAATCACTGTTCATTTATTGCCGCTCACTTTCTGCAGCACAATAATTGTCAACCACATCTCCAACTCTTGCTTCCGCTCCTTCAGTCGTGTATTGGACACAGTTTGCTTTTTCACATGCTAAATTGCGCTTGAGACTCCTATTCTTTCTCGTGTAACCTTGATTTGGGGTCTAGGATCCTTCTTGTTGAAATGCCCCTACTAGCGAAAAGTTGACAAGTATCAGCCCAATGGTGAGGAGAGACCTCTTAGAGTTTTTTCTGCTGTCATATTGGCTTAGCTTTCCTGTTTTCAGGTTTAGAGTTCAGATCCTGTGTCTCATAGTTGGGAATAGGAAGCGTGGAAAGTGAAAAAAAAAAAACTACCAAAAAAAAATATAAAGAGAGCAAATACACATAACTCAAAAAATCTTAATTGGCATTCAAAAATTCACGAAGAGATGGGGAGCGATGTGCTGCATGACTAGAATTAGCATTCCATTCCTAATCCTTGTGTTACATAGGTTCTTATTTCAGATATATTATAAACTTATGTCTTCCTCCTACAAAACAAATATCGCTCAGACTTCTTGTGCAAACAAGCTGAGCACATGCCAAACATCTAAAGTTTCAGAAACACATAATAATTGACATGATATAATCATACAGTTAATCAGATGCATTTATCTTTCACAAAAAGGGGGAAAAAATCCTTCTGGCGCACGTCCAAAATTGCACCAGCAATCAAGCAATAGTCGTCCATTGTGAGCAACAACTAGTTTTTTGGACGAAAGCTAATTCAGTGTAGCTCCCTTTCTGGACAATCAAGCAATAGTTTGTTCTGTTGCCCCATGGTGGACTGTGATATGTGGAATTCCAGAAGCATGCCAATCTCCAGATGGTTAGTTGCTCTCACCTTGGACCGAGCAATACATCCTTCCACGCTTCATAGAACATCCAAGTGATGCCAGAGGATGGCATGACTTTTAAACAACTTGCACCCCAACCTCTGTAAAGGCCCATCAAACCCTCCTTCTTGATGACTTCTGAAAGTGCGGCTGCCATGTGTGGTGGGCATTTACCTTGTAAAGCTCCCACCATTAGCCGTTTTCTTGCCACTTCTAAAGGATAACTGATTGTGCTGGCTGTTAAACCTGATCAAGCCAGAGAGAGAGAGAGAGAGAGGGAGAGTCTTGTCAAGGGCAAATATAAGATGCTGTTTAGACCTTAGGTGCAACATGTAGCAATAATCCCGTTCCTTCTCCTGGAATTTAACAACTACAAGATGCAATTCAGCAGCAATGCAACCAAACAGGAATTTTCTCGAACAATGAGAAACCAGACATCTAATACTCCTTGACAAAGTGAAGCAAATGGGAAAAGAGTAATTATAACAAATCAAACTTTGTGTCCCCACATCTGAAGCCTCCAATTAGGTATGCAAGCTATCAGGTTGTCAACCAGCCACCCATTACTCCTCATTCCTCAGCTAAAAGTGTTTTTAAGGTTTTCCCGGGTATCCATGAAGTACCGTATAATCCTTCAGCTACTTTATAAGGCACAATGAATTAAAATTTCCATTTTTGAGTAAAACCTGCAAGCACAATCACGTTATTGACTTCTAGCTTCATTAGAGCAAAGGTATGTAGCACAGTGGACTCTTGCATAGACGTGTATGGACTGAAATATCCTGCACAGACATCTACATCGCCAAATTGGACTCTTGCAATTTAACTTGTCATTAATATTCATCTCTCTTTCTCCATCTTGTCTTGTTTCACTATCCATCTTCAATTGTTATTTCCACTAAACCTACTAAAAAAGTCTTTTGATACTTAGTTGCTCTACTTTAAGTAGTAAAAACTTTGCCAACTTTTTATGACAGGACAAATCAGCAAGTGGAACCATTATACCAAAACCTTATCCATCAGCAGAGTAAATGCCTGAATGTTCAACAAAATGATACAGAGGCAATAATTTTATTTTAAGAAAGGAAAATCTTAGCGAAAACTCTAAACCAGCACTGTCTCTGCAGAATTCTCACCTGAGAGAGCTCCAAGCAAGAGCATCTCAGCACGATTCAAAGATTCTTTTTGGTTTGCCAAGCAGTAAGACTTCTTCATGGTATCATACATAAAATAGTAGCACGTGCTATATGGGAGCATGCCAATCAACGTAGGTGATATACCGGCATATAAAGCACCAAGACCACCATCCTTGTACATCTTGCGAACAGCAATGGACAGAGTGGGATAAATTTCTGGAGATATGGTCAACCGGTCCTGAATAAGATAAAAAAGAACGAATTCATGCATTACAATTCTCAGAAACATAAAAAGAAAGATGAAATGATCTTGTTAGCAAAGTTATTTGCAATATAAAACAACTGAAGAGATATCAGACTAATCAACTTATTCCTGAATGCACCATTGTAAATTCTTCAAAGACTGCAAGATGCTGAGATAGTTCCAACTCCAAATACCTTTAATACTTCAAGTGGATGACAAGCAAGTGTGCTCACAACTCCAGCAGCAGCACCAGCCACAGCAACCGGCGAGAGCCAAGAGAGAGAAAGGTTCAAACTCAGATTACCAATCTGCACTTTTGAGCAGTCGTTGTCAATCCATTTCTCTTGCACTGAAGTCATTGCTCGCTTGACACATTCAAAAGTTCCAAGCTCAATAGCCTGAGTAGGTATTATGCGCAGCATGTTAATTGTGTTTCCAGCCCATAGTCCCTGCCAACCTTGCTGTTCAATGACTTGAATAAAACTGCCATAGATGTTCTTTGAACCAACGCCTACTACCATTCTTGTCCTGCATATTTTGTATTATGAAAAGAGGAACATGCTTCAATGCAAGGAATCTTATCTTCCTTATCTGGTGCACACAAAGCCCAACCAATAGTAAGAAAGTCACTTACTATGAAAATGAACCTTGTTGTTCACGTCTCTTTGATACTAGCTTGAGTTAGTTTACAGTCCAAAGTAGCACTTGTTAAGAAAAAGATGAAGAATCGTGGATGAAGTACGAAACTAATTGTCATAAAAGGAGTTGAAACCAGAAGTAATATATTCTACATGTAGGTTAAATATACAGCCCAGTAGTTCTCCTTAAAGCCAGTGAGTCTGAAGTTCTACGAACCACAGCCTTATCTAAAGTCCTGAATAAGCACTGGTTTATAAGATTTTGCTCAAAATTGTACTGCCTCTCAGTTCCATTTGAGGCATTGAAAATTTGGAGCAGTAGATATACATGTAAGCTTGCACTTAGGCAAATTGAGAAACTAGATTGAGAGAGCTTTGAATGAAACAACTACAGCGGATATATATACAGACGAAGGTGCAGAAAGGAATGAAGTGCCCAGATTACTCGGGATGATACTCATAACAAACGGAAGAAAAACCAGAAACAAGCAGGGGAAGTAAAGAGATTAAATAGCAGCGGAGAGCGAAAAGATGGAAAGGGGAGGTGAGGGAAAGAAAGAAGAGGCCAAGCCCACCTGATGGTCTCGAGGGGAGCAAGAACGGCTTTGGTCATAGCTCCGGCCAGAGCACCGCTAAGAAACTCCCCAACTTCTCGACTCCGGAAAAACTCCTGAAAAACAACCAACCATCCATCCATCCATGAGATAAGTAAGAACTTCGTTTATTCATCTTATTTCTTATTTTAGGGGTGAGTTTCTAACTGGACATCAGTGTGAAAAAGTAAAAGAAAAGGTGACACTGTTAGTAGTGGTACCGGTACTACAACTAGTAATTGAGAGAAAAAGGGGAGTGGTGGAGGAGGAGAGAGGACAGACATGGAGGCGTGGAAGTTGGAGATGAGGTAGAGATAGAGTCGGAGGGCGGAATCGGAAATCCAGGAGCAGCTGATGTTGATGGAGAGGTTGAGTGGTGGTGGTGGTGGTATTGTTGGCAGCGGTGGTAGTGGAGGATGCAGAGAATGATGATGTAGCAGCAGCAGTGGTATCGGAAAGGTGGCTGTGGAGGAGCAGCAGGTCCTTGGGTACCACCATCATCAATCCGTATAAGTCTCCTCCTCCATCTCCCCCTCCAATCATCGAATAGCAGCAGCTCTTCTTCTGCGATTCAGATTCAACCGCCATCGAACACCGCGACGAAGACCTCGTCGACGATTGATTGCGAATTTGAATTTCGTTTTTAGTCTTTTTTTTTTTTTTTTTTTGGGTTCTTTTGCAAATTCAGTAGCGAGGAGGCGCGCCCTCCTCAGTTCTCACCCACTTTACTGAAGCTCAGGGTTTAAGGTTTTCCGGGGCCCCTCTAAAGCCCAATTATTACAAGTACGTTGTATTTTTAATTGCAGTGCCATGCCTAGTTAGTAAATAATCACATATTCTTTATTTAGCATTCCCAAAAAAAAGAAAAAAAACTCGTGCATTTCGTATATTTTGAAATTTTTGAAAAATATTTATTTGAAATAAAATTTGAGTAAGATAATTGCAATACTTTTTGAATTATATACAAAACTAGTTTCTTTTTCATACATTTACACGAGTCATTTTTCATTCAACAACACAATTAAATATCACAATATAAATTTAAAAATATAAATATTTATTTACGTACATAAGTTTTTTTATTAACTGTTCAAATATAGTTTGAGAATGGAAAAAGAATATACTATATATAAAACTTAAAATGAGTCACATTTTGAAAAGAATATGCAATATACTAGGCAAAATGAGAGTTAGTACGAGTACTGAACAAAATATTGTAAACATTCAAGTTAATGCAATTTTTTTCAAGTTAAGTTTATTGATATAGTCTGTTAGACCTGTACATATTCTGGGACAATATCTTTTTGCAATAAGGGAAGAAGTATCGTAATACATTTAATAATATTTCATTATTATCTCATGAAAAGAAAACAAAGTAGAGAGAAAAAGTTGTATATTATTTTTCATAAATTGGAAAAGTAAAGTGCAAAAACAAATCATCGTTGTTGTATTATGAACCTCTCATACTTGAACATCCAGAGTGACTTTGCATTTCTTGGTTTCCTTGGGAGTGAAATGGGGACTTGCCATGAATAGAGATTAATTAATTTATATGGTTTAATTGTTCAGCAATTTCATAATGTAAATGTTATTGATTGTGAACATATATAACTTTTGTAAGTACGAATAGTAAGGATAACAAATTGGTAATTGACTGTCGATTGCCTTTAATAAACTTAATAAGCATTATAAAATATGACCCAAATTAAACACAATAAAAATATAAATCAAGGATAACATAGTGGGTAATACGATTGTTGTTAACAAAAATACTATACCTAAAACATGAAAAAGCTTATTATTAGTTAATAAAAATAAAACAATTTAGATTTAACCAAATAAATTAATGTAATGTGTACACATTACTATAACATAGGGTATCCACTTAGCAAGATGTGAGAATAACTAACTCAACAACTCATCATAAAGGGAATTGAACATCGTTATATACACACACACACACACACATATGCATGCATGTATGTATGTACATCTGTGTGTGTGTGTTTAATAAAATTATAAAATTTAAATAAAATTAATGTCTCACGCAAAAAAATTTAAAATCGGTATAACTATAACATAGTTCTTGAAAAGTATTATAGATTTATCCGTATTTTTAGATTCATAATTTTCAAGTATGTTCATACTATTCACTTATGAATTTGTATGCCTAATTTTGCCAAATATATAATTCTACACAGAAAATTTGATTGTACTTTTAGAAAAATCATATAATATGTATACATATATTATCTAGTAATATACATGTCCCGTGTATTAGGTACTATGTATATTAGTAACTCTTCCCCTTTTTCTTTTTTTTTTTTCTTTTATTGGTCAACGAATGAGGCCACTGGATGTTGGATGAAATACTGCTCCTGAGGATTTAAATACTACTCCAGTAGTCATGTAAATATATATTTAGAAAGTGATTTATTTTTCCAGAGGATTTAAAGTGGGTACTATTCCATTTATGATTTTACTTGCCTGCACCCCCCATTCATATCATTTTACTTCCCTCGCTTTTACACACTTTTTTTGGTTAACTCTAAACGTTCAAAAAATCTATTACTAGAAGTTATAATACCCAACAAGTGAATCAAATACCACCCAGCAAGTGCTGATTGGATTGGACTCCCATTTTGGATACTGCGAATAATCAACGACCCCCAAAAAAAAAAATATATATATATATATATATTTATATATATATAATAATAATAATAATAAAAGGATAGTCGTCTTGGCGATTTGCGGAGAGATCTTGTCCGCTGCTCCCAAAAAACGTGCAGCTTGAGTTTTAACGCAAGTGGATGCCTTATTTGGTCTTTGTCCCTTTACCTTTACCTTTACTAAAAAATCATTTTAGTCCTTCACATTTTATCACAAATCACAAATGCAAGGGGTCCTCTAGAGCAATTATTAATTTAGTCCCTCACATTTAAAGCCAATCAACATAATTCCTCAGATATAAAAAATTTTACCCCCTTGCTCCCAAAGTTCATTTTTGCTCAGCTTTCCAACGAGAAAATGCATACTTACCTCATGTGCTCATAATTGTCAAGGCAAAATAGAACAATTGATTTTTATTTCAGTTATAGATGTAACCAATTTATTATTAAGAACGTGGTAGAAAGAAATAATAGAAAAAGACCTCAAATATAAAGGTTTGATAAGTGAAATTGATTGTATATCGCCATCAATAAATACCAATACAGACAATGTTCGTTGGATCAAAAGCACTTCTTCAAGTAAAAACTTCCATAGATAACTGTCCAAAATAATGATTCGAAATTGCACATGCAATAAGTCTTATATGTGAATAGTTTAGTAGATGAAAATTGAGAGCAGATGGTTTTTTTTTTTTTTCGTGAAAGGAAACAAATTTTGTTCCCATTTTGGCCCTAAAATTATGAACATATGAGGTAGGCGTGCGTTTTTTGACCGGAAAATAAAGCAAGAATGAGTTTTGGGACCAAAACCACAGAATTTTTATATTTGAGAAACCATCTTATCTGGATTTTAAATATGGGGGACTGAACAAAATTTTCTTAAAAATATGAGAGACTAATTTGATAATTTTCCCTTTCTATATTTCTATAGATAAAATTGTTGGAAATCTTCGAGATTGAAGGTTCTCTTCAAGTGCTAAATTGCATCTTTCTCACTTTATCTATGTGTGGGTCATTTTTTACTTATTTATCATGTCTTTTTCACCTTTTTCATCTTTTTTCCATGACAAAATTTTAGAATCAAATATGTCAGTGCGTGTCAGTTACTATAATTAATTATTATTCAACGCATACCCTATGTGTGTGTAAGTTAAAAAACAGTGTATAAGAAAAAAATAATAAATAATTATAAAAAGGTTTAATTAGGTTATGTAATGTTATTCTTTTTTTTCCCCTCTGTATGTGTTGTTCAAAAAAGGTTATTGGCAGTTATTGAAGGTCTCTACTATTTATTGGGAGGGTAAATAAGAAAAAATAAAAAGTAATGTAAAAAAGTTTAAACTATACCCCTTCTTCTAAATAGTAATATGCTGATCAATTAAACTCCCAAAAAACCATTTCAATAAAGCAAGCTACAGACTTATCCATTAACTTGGTAACTGAGAAATTTATTTTAAAGTTTTTTATTTTTTCCCTTTTCTAACTACCAGACAATAACCGATTATCTCCAAACTCTTATTTAGTAATTCGGATATCACTAGTTGGATTTCAGTCACATACTTAGTATTTCAATTATGTTAAAAATTTTAGATATGATATTTTTGTATAGAATACTCAAAATATACTAATGTCTATCTTTAATGGATTTGACATAATTTATTAATAGGCTAGTATATAACATAGTATATTTGTACATATATAATATAATGTATTAATGGCCTATAAATTTCAGTACTTCGATCTGTCATCGAAAATTCAATAATTGAATTTCAATAACTATTGCCAATTTATTTTACCAAACTTTAAACATTGGATACAAATGTATTTACAAATATCTAATATAGATTTGATTGATCGACTTTTAGACTTTTTTTGTTAAGTTTTAACACCCCAACAATCAATTTAAATTTCGGTAAATTGACATGGGGCAAAAAATAAATTAATTGTACTCATACTTATTCATTTTGTTTGGATTGTTGTTATTTGCCATTTTTTTTATTTGTATCATCGACACAATTTTCAACTACTTTTTTATCTCACATACATCATATCAAAAAAGTGTTATAGTATTTTTTTTTTCAAAAAATTATCCTAAATAATATACTATCTAGACACTCTCATTGACCGCTATGGAAATAATTCAATTAGAATAAAAGTGTTCGAATTTGTCCCATACCATAACTTGGGTTTTAAATTAATTAACTCGTTAATTGAATGAAACTCAATCCACTCTCAACCTAAACACATAACACGTAAGGATGAATAGTCAACGGCCAAAACTCCTAATTGTAATAGGGTTTACGATTTGGATTTTGGACTATGACAAATACACCTATATTAATTCTCGTATAATAAGATAGTGCACACGAATCATTCTTTTATTTTCAAATTCTTTTGGGTTAGAAAAGATAGCATGATATAAAATTTTTATGAACTACCCAAAAATAACTCTCCAAATTTCTTCAAACATTTCAATACTGTAAAGATTCTTTGACTTTTCAGTCTCATTCATCCATCCACCCCATCCATCCAAATCTACAATATTAAGCACAAAAGAACCATGAATGGTAGAACTCCTATCCAAAACTACATTCTATATGAATGTTTTTTTGATAGAATTATTTACTTGCATCACGTATATAATTTTTAAAACACAATTTTACTTTTTCAGTCATCTTTTTAATTCACACTTATCACATTATAAAAGTGTTACAATATTTATCTCAAATAATATTCTATAAAAAAAAACTCATGCAAATGCTGAAATAGTTTCATAGCAGCACAAAAATAACTTTTCTAAAGATACCTAACCATGAATTGGCACCCATATCTTTTTGACAGTTTGTTTTATAAAGTTTTTTTCGCTCAATTTTAACTACAGAAACTCTTTAAAAACATCTAAAATCTTTAAAATACATACACAAAATACATAAAAATATTTTATCATTCTCTTATTTCATTTTCTTCTTTCTTGCCTTAGCCTACTACCACTGTTGCCTACCACCACCATTTTGGCCTCCCTTCATTCTCTCTCCCTCTCTTTCTCCCTCCTGCTTTCTCCACCTCTCTCCCTCTTCCATCTCTCTCGTTCTTATCTTTCTTATGCTCTTCACATAACCATAGGTTGCGGGAGCGGAAAGGAAGAGTGTGAGAGAAGGGGGTGATGGTGGAAGGGGGAGATAGAGAATGAGGAGGAGGAGTTTGGAGAGAGAGAAAAATGAAGAATGAGGATCAAAGTTTTTAAAATCGGGATTCTACCTTGGATCGTTTTTTATTTTGCAGGATCGGATCATGGGATCGATAGATCCTACAAAAATCGTAAAAAACAATCTTACCAGTAATTTTGATGTTTGCAATCCACATATACAGCAATAAATAATGCAACTTATGTATAATCAATATAATAGTATTATTAATTGATGTTAAAATCGTATTATCTAAACTATTTGGGATAAACTAAAAATTAAATAAAAATTTTGGAACTACATGTGACATATTGTAAATGCATCTGATTAAATTAAAAATATTGTTCTTTCTCAATTTTGAGTCCAAATGCAATTACTAGACAAGGTAGTTAAAAAAATTGACTTTGTATATGTGTGTGTGTATCATTTAAGTATTTATTAATGAGAAAATTAAATACCAATTTTTATAGGTAAGGAATTAGCATAACATAATTATGTGGTTTTAAAGTTTTTTGAATCTAATTTCTAATACAACAAATAGCAGAATTTTCTATACAAAATTATGATCAAATTATTAAAATTTTTATCATAATATCTTTAAATGGTAAGATCGTATCAAAATCGGATCGAAATCGAAAGCCATAATTTGAATCGTAGGATCGTAAGATCCCACGATTCGGATCGCGATCCTGACAACTAAGGTGAGGATGAAGGCACTGAGGAAGGAAGGAATGAGAGGAAGAGTAGTATTGGTGTTGGAGGAAGAAGAGAGGAAGGAAAAGAATTTTAAAATAAAGATAAAAAAAAAGTTTCCTCAAATTTTTGGAATCCTCAAATACACACATACAATTCAGTTTTATTAAACGCACTCTTATTGTTTTAAATCAGTTTTGCCTAAACAATTTAAAAACACTTAATTAATTAATTAATTATAAATTATATTTCTAACTATCAAACATATATGAATGTATTACCGTATGAATCCACAAAAAGTAAGAGTTGAATCGAGTTATAAAACATGTCTTAGTTCAACAAAATGATGGGTTCGTTTGGATTTAGTGTTTTTGTCCCTATTTTTAAAAAATTATTTTTCACACCCCAAATACAACAATTGTATTTCACAATATTCTATGATTTTTTTTTTGCTATTTTTTTTCTTTTCCATTTCTTTTTTCTTTTCCTTTGTCTTCTCTCCCCTCTTCATCTCTCCCGATCGCCGACGTGGGGGACTGGAAGTAGTTTTTTTTTTTTTTTTTGGTTTCTTTCTCTTTCTCTTTCTCTCCTCCTCTCCTCCCTCTCCTCGCCACCCATCCCTCTTCCCCCTCTCGCCGCCACCCCCTTCCTTCCTCCCCTCTTCCCTTTCCCCCCTCCCCCGCCACCCTACCCTCCTTCATGAACCTTTCAGGTCCTGCACTCATAGTTACATGCATCCCTATGTAAATAGCAAACTCCATTCCCTTCCTCCCGACTGGTTGCGTGTTTGGGGAGGGAGGGTAGGGTGGCAAGGGAGAGGGGAGGTGGCGGGGGAGGGGGGGAAGGGGAGAGGGGAGGGAGGAGAAGAGAAGAGAAAAAAAAAAAAAACTCTTCTAGGCGCTGCCAGGAGACAAGCAGAAGGAAGAGGAGAAAAAAGAAAAGGAAAAAGAAATGGAAAAGGAAAAGGAAAAGGAAAAGAAAAGAAAAACAAAAAATAAATTAAAGAAAAAACCAATCCAAATAAATTTACAGTAATTATTTTTGACTACAGTAATACTAAGTATTTTTTTTGAAAACAATTTAAAAAACAATTAATCCAAATAGAGGTGAGTAATGTCTGGATAACAAATTTAAAAGAGGCGAGTGACGGGGCATTGCCCCTGCATTTTGGCGCGGAAGCCACAAGCACTAGTGGTCTAGCTACAGGAAAAAGGGAGGGAGGGACTTAATCATACTAATCCTAATCTAAGGGTGGGAGCATCAGCGCGATTGGTGGCCGTTGTTCACCTTTCTGGGCCTCGCCTCGGTCCTAAAGTAATTTGACTGGTACCATTTCCAAATACTAGGGTTTTTGATTTTTGAGTTTTTCGTATTCTTCTCTGGTCTTAAATTTGATTTTTTCATCATCCCTGCTGTTGCCGCTGCAACAAAGAAGGGGGGAAAAAGGCCTGTGGATGGAGGCCCTAATTTCTCAGCTCAAAAAATAGACTGAGAATGCTGTGAATATCAGTTGGGGGGCCTTTTAGGAGGGTGGATTGGAGTGAACAGATAAGCTATTAATTATTAAAAAAAAATGGAAATGAAGGAGAAGAAGTTGGTTACGAGAAGAGAGCTATTAGACCGATGGAGAGGTATCGAAGGAGAAGACGATGATGAGCAGGGTCAAGACCTTCACAAGCGTCGCCGTCTCCGCCAACTCAAACAAGCATGGTCTGTTTCTTTTGCTAGCTCCCTTTTTTCTCTTTCTCTATAATAGGGGTTTGAGTCTACTTTGTTGTGAAATTCGTCCACGGCATTTTGTTAACATCGTAAACATCATCATCAGCATTATTATTATTTTTTAAATTTCCCCCTTCTCTTTCTGGGCTTTGGGGTGACATTTGATATCTTATACTGCTGCCAACCCTCTGCTAGAAGAGCTAAATCAAAGTATGAACAAGCTCACCCTTCTATTAGGGTGAGTGTGATATTAGCCCAATCACAAAGCACCGTGAAATACACCCCCACGGCCCACACACGCCTGCAAGCAGACTTGCACATTTTGACACCCGTGCACCGACTAATGCTCCATAACTCGGGATAAATCTTCAAAATAAACACGGCCAGTTCAAGCTGGATGGTTCTCCTTTACACCGTGGCTAGCCAATTGCATCCTTCTTAGAGAGTGATCACTAGCTTCCTACCGCTTTGAAGGTTGTTGGTCCATTTCATCATTGTAGTTCCTCCTGGCTCCTCAATCATCTCATTTAACTTTTAATGTAGTTTATTTGGAATAATCAGTTAGTTATATACGCAGAAGCTGTTATTTTGTCTTGTTTCATCTCTTTTATAAAGTTATCTGTTCATGATTTTTTTATTCAGGTTTTCTGATGCATTCAACCTTTTAATTGGCTTGCCGGACGACAATCACATTTGGTGCAGCTCTTGGGATTTGATGGGACCTCTTCTGGAGACTTTCTATAATTACTCTAAAGATGAGCATCATGGTTCGCCTCTTAAGATTTTGTGGACTAGGATTTCTGAAGAAATGCGACACTGCACTCAGTGCATCTGTCAGCACCATCGCAGTCAGGATATGTATAATATGGATTATGATCCCAGTTCCATTGGACCTCTTCTGGAAGTAGTCCGTACACTTGATGAAGAAAGGATAAGTAAAAATCTGAGAGAGATTAATGCAAAAGTAGCTTGGGGGGAGTATGATCCAGCATGTACTAATGCTGAAGTTGTTTGTGTGATGTTTGAGGTGCTTTGGCTACTTTTTCCAATACTTTTATCTCAATCTCTCTCTCTCTCTCTCCCCCATTCAACCGTGTGTAGTACTGTTATCTAATGTGGTCTTTCTTCACACTGATGGTGAAATATCTCGCTGCATTTGACATGATGGCCCACTGCTGAAGAAAGTGGAACAGAGATCTATGCTTTGTTGATTTCTAGAGTCCTGTTTCAGAGCGTCATGATAATGAAGTGGCTGAGATTGCTAGGAATAACCTGGTGTGGGACTAGGTTGATGAGATTAATAATTCAGATGACCCATTCATTTCCTTAAAAATAAAACTACCCTGCTGAAGGCAGATGCATATTTGAATTTCACTTGGTTGGGGTAGAAATGGCCTCAAAACAGGGAATTGGTTGAGTTGGTGACATCTTCATTCTGAATTCCCGAACTTAGGGAAGGCTAGAGAGAAAAAATTGGCTTTTTAGTGAAAAGCATTATATAAATGAACCAAAAAGGTGGGATAAGAATGAAGGCAGAACCATAAGAGAGCAGAAAAAATTTACTTCTTATGGGACTATGCCTAACACACCTCCTTCTCGTAATGACCGAACTAAGAGAGGCTAGGAGGATGTGCTAGAAGAAGGGAATTGAAAAAATTGAGTAGTAAAATCACAAAAACTCTTAACTGTTGATGAAGTATGATTTTCTGAAAAGTCTTCATGCTGCTGCTCACCTCTTTTCTTAACAAATTGAAAAATGCTTGATTATAGAAATTAATTAGTTTAAATTCTTTTCCGTCAGCTTATGTCTTGACATGAGGCTTGCATTTGATGATGACTTAACATTAAGGTGGCAACATCTGTAGTGGAAAGAATACTGAACCATAATTAGGGCTGGTTATACTATCAAAGAATCTGAATTGTGTGTGTAAATTCATTTTGAATATGATGAATGAACAATTACATGGGTTTTTTGATGTAGTCCACTTAAGTCTTCACAAATCCAATATTTAGTGATGATTGAACATTTGGATCTATAACTAACGATGGTCTTTTGTAAAGAAGAAAGAAATTAGGCTTTAGTTCTTGATTCCCTACTGGGATAAGTCTGTCACATTATACAACAGAATTTTATATAACTGATTTTGGGGATAGGGTTCAACAAGCTCTGGAGTATTTGGCTGATGAATGTATAATTATGTATGATCACGGAAAAGAGCCCAGGAATTGCTTGAAAAATATATAATGGATTTTAAATATTATTTAAATGCCTAAATACAGAATTGTGTATGATGGGCCTTAACTTGCTGAAAATGCCTGAATGCACCTTGAATCTGCTTAAACTTTACAAAGAGGTGATTTATTTCTCTCCTGGTGATCATTATGTTGTCTCATGGAACTAGATTTGGCTTAGCTAACAAGCCTCCTGTTATGCTGTATAGCTTCACAAGCTTGATTCTTCAACGTCATTTTTTGTTCCTCATTTTTACACCCCTCCAATTGCCTTTTCAAATTCTTAAATGCCATCCTATACTGTTACTATGGCTCTCATTTTTATCTCTTTTGTTAGTTATAGGTACTTTGGGGTGTGAATGAAAATGTTTTTTTGCTTTTATAATTGCATAGTGATGCATCATATCTTGGTTGATATTTTACTGAGTGTGTGCTTCATTCTCTGCTGTACAACGTCATGGCTTGTTGGGTCACTGTGTATATATTTTTGATTTGATATAAATATTTTTGTTGACCTGCAGGTCTTGATGTTTCCCTTCTTGTTGGATGATCAATCTTTGGCTGCTGAATTTGAAAAGTTCATTGAAGCAATTGACAGCTCTCACGAACTGACATTGGCGGGACATCAGCAGTATCCAGTAAGAACTTCCTCTCACTTCTACCAACCTTCAGTTTTTGATTGGGAGCTCCAGATATTCTTAATGATGTTCTCAATTCTTTGCTTAGGGAGTTTATGCATTACTTTTCCTTAAAAGCAGAAGAGCACGTTCTATTGGTTTTCGGCTGGCTGCACAAATGGGTAAAGTAAGGTACTCTTCTAATCTTATTTTATGGTGGCATTTAGCTGGAAAAGTTGAAACATAATGTTTTTGATATTATTGATCTTGCAACTGTTCTTTGGTTTAAGGGGCTGTTATGGTAGTTGCTTTGTAGTGATTTGGTGGATGCAAGCTTACTGGTGGAGGCTGAATATGGTTTATTCTTCTTACCATTTTCAAACGATCTGATGAACTATCCTGAAATTATGGCATAGATTTGCCTTGATATTCCTTTTGGCTTGAGTGGTTCTAAGTGAATAGTAAGCATGAAAATTTGCTTTGGAAATTTATAAATGCTCCTAATGGCTCTACATGTTTTTACTGTTGGTAAAACAATCATTCTTTAGATATGCCAAGCACTTGTTTTTGTGGCCCAGTAATCAAAGATTCTGGCTTTATTGCTAATTGTTTATTTGAATGGATTTTGATAAGTTTTTATCCTATGCTATGAAGGAGATCAGCTGACTTGGATCCTCTGCAGCCTTTGCTGAAGAAATGTGTTAGTCTTCTGGAGACTGAAATAATGCCATCAGCTACTGAGACTTCTAGACCTAGGGTGCAGCTAGACCGAATAACTGTATGGCTCGGGATTAAAGCATTGTAGGAAGCAGTTGCTTTAATTCTCAATGCTAAGTATTATTATTTTTTAACTTTTTCTGCTTATAGTTCCTTTTCTTTTTGGTGTTTTGAAGGCTTGGGTTCTTAGAACCTCCAGCATTTGAGGAAGGAATATTAGATCGTTACCCTGTTTTTTTGAGCATTGTACTTAACCAAATAAGTGATGATCTTGAATTTTCTCATGCTGTTAATTGCCTGAGGCTACTCTTCCAAATGCTTGGTAAGGATCCTCTACTGCATTGTTCTCTTGTAAAGGTGTTAGATTTTCTATCACTTTAGCTGATATTTGACCATTTTGTTGTGCTAAGGATGTAAGCTTTGGTTGAGATCAACATTGTCTCCAAGTGTTATGCGTAATACGTTGCTAGGTCAATGTTTTCATACCCGTAATGAGAAAAGCCATAAAGAAATTTTTGATCTTTTCCAGCCGTTTTTGCAGGTATGTCTAACCTTTTTGTCCTGATGGTTTCAAGTTCTCCACCAGGGTGTTCTTTTCTCTTTGTTATCTTCTTGAGCTTCTTTGTGTTGTATAATTCATGCTGCTACTAATGTCTCTCTATCCAGTCTCTAGAAGCTTTGCAAGATGGAGAGCATGAAAAGCAGCGGAGGCATCTTCTTTACTTCCTTTTGCATCAAGTGACCGTGAGTAGTAACTTCAGTGTATTGATGAGAAAAAAGGCTTGTCAGGTTAGTTCCTGCCTCCACAATGGCTAAAGAAAACTTTGTACTTCTTTCATTTCTACTTTCATTGCAAATTCAGCATTTTTTATGTGGTTTCTCTGTTTGTGGAAGATTGCTCTTCTCATTGTTCATCGAGGTTACAAGATTAGCCCGCCTTGCCCACCTTATGAATGCGCGCACATGTGGTATGTGCTGCAACTCTCAATGTTTTAGATGTGTTGGCCATGAAAGTCTGCATGATCATGCTTCTTTGATGAAAGTTGCTTAATTTAACTTTTATAATCAATTTTTTGCATAAGTTCTAATAGGGCTTTAGCATATATCTGATGATGTCAATGACTGGATTTGAGGGTTTTTGTCTTTCCTGAGAGGCAGGTCTATGTATACAAACCAAACAGCTTAGAAAGCAGAAACTAAGGTTCAGAACATGGAAAAGTAAATTTACTTGAATATGGGTAATTTTATATAAAAGTAACTAGTTGTTTATGTGATACAATGTTTCTTAGCTTGTAATTAACGTGTAATTTGAATTATTTTGTCTAAGAATCGTGCATATCTTAACCTTGTATGAATGGAGCATTGTGTATGTAACTATATTTTTGGTCCTCAAGCTTTTTGCTGAGTTCAAAGAAGAAAATGACTTTGTCTACACTGGATTTTATAATTACCCTTTGAAAAATGGACATGTATTTTACTTCTCACACACCTTGTAGCTTTATGGATGTATGAGATTAGCTACACTTTTTGAACTTTGTGATGAATATAAACAAAAACTGGTCTTTAAATCTCTGAGGCTGATAAGCAATATTTATGTTTCACTGTTCTTGTATTTCATATGTGAATTCTTTCACTTTGACACCTTGGATCAGCTGATCCTATATATATCCTTGTGTTTGCTGGTTATATGACTGTATTAATCTTTAAGTCCTTTTGTTTCAATCATCCAGGTGCCCCTCTCTTGTCTCTTCTTTGAAGGACTCATCACTTCATATCTCACTGAGACAACCAGCCTTTGATCTTATTCAAACTGTTGTAATTTCTGATGCTTCTGCTTTGGTTGCCACAATTTTGAACAATCATTTGCTTTCATGTCATGAAAAAGTTGTGCCTACTGAGGCTAATAACGAAGGTGATGACAATGAAGAGCTCCTTTTTGGTGAAGATATTGAACAGAAGGACACAAGTTGTTGGAATGAATTCCATCTGCAGATGAAAAATACTGCACTGACATGTACGGAGTGGTTGTGCATTCCAATGTTATGGTTTGATGTTCTAGTTGGAATTGATCCTCTGATCCTTCCAGTATCATTTTCGAAAGCTGTTTTTTGGGCTCTTTCTCGTTTTTCTATGGTAGAGGCAGAGTATAGCGTCCCAATGTCAGTTTCAATAGGGGATTTGCTGACAACTTGTGCTTCAGAAATTTCCCATCTTTTTGGATGGAAGATCCCCGCTGGTTCTGACGATGGTGGAGATAGAACAGAGTCCAAAAACTCTATTTGTGCCTCAAAAATGTATATTCCTCTCATAAGGACATTTAGGAGGTAAGTAGTAATAGTAGTTGTTATTATTGCTTTTTTTTTTTCCTCTCTCTTTTTTGGCTGAGTGTAATTTCCCATAGTTGATTATGATTTTGAATCTTGAGTACCTGCATCTATTTGGGAAAAGGAACAGAACAGAACACACAATTTTTTCTTTTTCTTTGAGTGTATTGCAGGTTGGCTTCCCACTATATTTTCAGAATGGAGCAAAGTGAACTGAGGAAGCAGTGGACCTGGGAGCCAGGGATGGCTGATAGTCTGGTTCTTTTTCTTGTTGATCCAAATGATGTACTGATTTACATTTAAAAAAGAAATTCTCTAGTTTTGACCAAACTAATAATGTCATATTTGCTTGGTCTTGTTTATTTTACTTCCTCATTCTCTCTCCCCCATTTCTGTGCATATCACCTTCTTCTAATGGTCAAATCTGAAATCTTTTCTTTTTGGTCCAGAATGACAGACAAATGAGTAGGCTCATCCTTGAGCAATTTTCAGGTGAAAAAGGCCTTACTTCTGGTCTGCAGTTTCTTTGTTCGAGCCAATCTTCATTGGCAGCCATCTTTCTGGGGTTGAGACATGCTCTGAAACTGGTAATGTCTAGTACTGAACTGAATTAATTTCTTTTCTTTACCTTTTCTTCATAAGAACTATATTTTGGCAGTATGAGACTAGAATATGTTTCATGAGCTAATTAGGATTTTTTTGGGATACTTGTTTGGAGTACTTTTGTCTATTTTACCTTCAATGATTAGGGTCGTGATCAAAACTGTAGTAGTGTAATCTCATTAGAAAAGAGTTTGATTTGTAAAGCAAGTTATCTTGCGTGCATAAGATTGTGTTCTTAGAGCTGCAATTGACACTGATTTACGGTCTTATTACTCTGTCCTTCAAATTTCTCTTCTATATTACATGCATTAGATGTTCTTAGCGGTTCAATTGACACTTATTAGTGGTCTCATCCTCTGTTCTATCAGCATTTTTCTTTAACTTTTCCATTGGAAATATTGTTCTGGTTAAAAATTTGTACTATGATCAAACATTGTAATTATTTCCAGGTTCACTTGGATGCTGTGTTACTGAACTTTCAAATGCTACACCATTTCTTCTTTGTGCTATGCAAATTAATTAAAGAAGGAAATTCATGTAGAGACCCAATTGCTGGGTGCTCTCGAGGAGTTTTAAATGTTTCACAGTTTTCTTCCCGAGGTGGATTTTTAATGCAACCAGTAATTAATCTGGGAAAGGACGACCTACAATCATCTGTTGTCAACTCTACAGTCTGGGAGAAATTCTGTTACTTAATATCACAAATGGCATGGCCATCTGTGAAGAAGTGTTTGTCCAAAGGGAAGGCATTCAAAGACGATAAAATATCTCAGGTAAACAAACTTGTAATATTTTTTTGTCGTTCAGTATTGTAAGCTTGGTTGCAGTGGGCATCTTACATTCGTCTATTCCTTCATGGAGCATGCAAGTTTGAACTATATATTATATTTCTCTCCTTATTACGCTTGACTTAATATCAAATGATGATTTGATGAATACACAAGGGATCTTGTTAAGAATTTTCGCACTACCATAGCTGTTTAATGCATGGATACATCTCTGTGCTGTCTTAGTCAGACAGTAACACTAACACTTGATTTGCCTGTGCATTGAACTGTCAGTGTTGTTGCGTTGGTGGTTATATTTTAGTCAGTGTTACTTGTCCTTCAAGTACTCTTAATGACACTTCGTTTTCAAGATGACTTTAAGTGGTGATAAGCCTTGAACATGATGACATGCCTTGGTTTCTCATGTTGGTATTTTATCTTCTCCTGGAAGCACATTAAAAACCCAAAAGTCCTCCCCTAATAATTTGTTTGAAATACTAAAGAAAGAAAAATCTTAGATTGCTTGACATACCAGTTGGGGGTCATGGAAGATAATTTGTTTGTCATAGCACTTTGTTTAATTGTCATTTGATTCAGGGTCAACTAGCATTCTAAGTTTTTGGTTTCAGATGACAAGTGTCCGTCTACTTGAGATCCTTCCTGTTATATTTGGTGAGCTTTATCCAAATTCAGGCATCACAATGAAAGTTATAATTGACATGAAGTGGCTTCCTGATTTTATGGATTGGGGTAGGTCATCACTTGCTGTGGTGGCTAGATACTGGAGACAAACTCTAGTTTCTTTGCTGGGTGTGCTTAAGAAGTCATGTAGTCAAAATACTGCTTGTGCAATTAGGGCTATGGAGAGGCTCATGTCATCAGGTGAAATATTTTCTTTTTATTTCCTTCTTGCCTCAATTTCATTTGCAATATGAGTAGACTTATGATGTGCATTGCAGATAATGTTGCAATGGATGAAATGAATGATCAAGTCACACGCCTTTCTCTTTCATTGATGGATGACGGTTCTGCTGCATTAAATAAATCAAACATGAAATCCAAATCAATATTCTCTGAAGAACTATTGCACAGGCAAAAACATTCGCTTGAAAATGTGAAATTGTTTTCCCCAAATGCTGTTGAAGAACATCTGATAGGCTTGGATGAATTAATTAGTAGAGGAAGGGATAATGTGATAATTCTTCTGAATGATGATGAAAAACCAGCAATTTCTGCTGTTGAGAAGATTCAGTCTCATGTTGGGTTGACTCAAGATAGTTTTGATAATAAAGCTTTTTGTTCTATTCCTACGGGAAGAACTTTGCATTGTAATGAAGAAAATGATTCTGCGGCTGGTGGTTTGGGATATCCATCAGAAACTCTTTGCGAAGGAATTATGGAGGGTTTTTCACCTATCATTCAGAAGGCAGAGATGGATAAAACTGAAGGCAGAGAGGTGCCTGCACCTGACATGACGTTAAAGTCTGTAGAGAGTAAGGAAAAAGAGATGAGCCCTAGACACAATAAAAATTACTTTTGTCATATGCAAAATGTATCTGACCTAACGTCATCAGACAAAAGTGTAGATTCAGGGGGAACTGGTTCTTCCAAATCTCAACTTGGTTGGAAAATGAAAACACCAGTTAGTACAAGTAATATCTTTGGCAGCAAGGACCCTGAAAGCGATGACAAAGTTCTAGAAAAAAGTCATCTAGTCACAAACAAGGTATTACATCATGATAGAGAAGATGATTCATGGGATTTTTCTTTTTTCAAGTCAGCAAGGCCTCCCAAATCACTGTTATCCAAACCAAGCAACCCTGGTGCTAAACGACGAGTCATTCAAATCAACTTACCCATGCAAAACAGGTCTGGGAGCTGGAGGGTAAATCTTGAAAGGGGAAGATTTAAGGCTCCCCAGCTTGATGATTGGTATAAGTTAATTCTAGAATTGGATTACTTTGTGACAGTTGGATTAGCATCAGACGACAAAGGTGGGGATAGGGTGGTTTGCAAATTCAAGGAGGTCCCTGTTTGTTTTAAATCACCTGATGAGTACGTTGAAATTTTCCGTCCATTAGTACTAGAAGAATTTAAGGCACAGCTTCACAGTTCTTTTCAGGAGATGACTTCTGTAGATGAGATGTGTTATGGAGGTATCTCTGTGCTGTCGGTTGAGCGAATTGATGACTTTCATATGGTTCGCTGTGTCCATGATGACACTGAATCCTCCGGGTCTAGGAGCTTCTTGGAGAATGATCTCATATTGCTTACTAAGCAACCATTGCCACGTTCTTCCCATGTTGACATTCACATGGTCGGGAAGGTAGCTATATGCATGTCCACATCTTTTGCAAAATGTTTTCTTGTTTTGTTGTATGGGTTTAGTTATCAGTGTCCATGGAACCCGTATCACTAGTCCTAACTACAACATAATAAGTCTGGTAAGCTACCCATAAGCAGTGATGCAGTTCAGACAGATGCATCTATGTGGTGAGAAATCTTCAAATGACTACAATGCTGGACAAGTACAAAGATTTTGTTAGTGTAAAATAGAGTTTCTTTGCTAAGCTAATATCAAGTTATTTTCAGGATTTTACCTAAATACTTACCTAGGAATAATCATCAAGTCGTAAATTTTTCTGATTCTCATAGGAATGAATGATGTTTAAAACTTTTTCTTTCTTCCAATTCATTGATCCACATGGTTTTCAGTTTCTTTAGTGTCTATAAAAATGCTAAACATTTTCTTATCTCTCTAGAAGTGCAGTGGTAACTTTGTCTCAGTTCAAGCTTAGGTAGTTCACGGTATTAGTTTTACTGCAGATTTTTCAGTTTGCTAGATTTCTCCTGGAATTTCATTGGATCTAACAATAAAACTTGAAATATCCACATTGGCTTGTTTGGATACAAGTTTTATTTGAAAAAAAAAATATTGCTTGCATCACAACACATTTTCTAATCACTTTTTTATATTCTCAACCATTTTTTCATGTCACTTACATCACATCACAAAAAATGCTACAGTATCATTCCAAATAATATTTTCAAACAATCTCCTATCCAAACACACCATTTTGCTTTACATTTCTAGATAATCATTTTGACCTTGGTGATATTTTTGTGATTAGGTTGAGAAGCGTGAAATAGACAATAAAAGAAGATTAAGCGTCTTAGTTATCAGACTGTATCTGCAAAATGGATCTTCTCGTCTTAATCGAGCTAGAAAGTTTCTTGTTGAACGGAGTAAATGGTGCATTAGTCGCCTTATGAGCATTACACCTCAGCTCCGAGAATTCCAAGCATTGTCTTCATTAAGAGAAATTCCTTTGCTTCCTGTTATCTTGAATCCAGCCTGTCATCCTGGTGTTAATAATTCTAGAAGAGACAGTCTTGGCAGATTGTCTCAGCCTTTGCAGAAGGTTTTAAGGTCCTCATATAATGGCTCTCAACTGCAAGCTATCGCTGCTGCTGTTGGATCATTTGATTTGAAAAAGGATTTTGAAGTGTCCCTTGTACAGGGTCCACCAGGTCAGTTTACTCCTCTTATATTATTCTGTTTTAATTTCTTTTTTTTTTCCCCTGCTCTGCAGTTTCTTTAGTATGCAATTTTTGTGCTTTGTATGTTTTACTGATTTTATGTTATTTGTACGTTTTACTGATAGGGACTGGTAAGACAAGAACAATTTTGGGAATTGTGAGTGGTTTACTAGCATTTTCCCAGACTAGGGATGAGAAAAGAACCGGACGTCAGGATCCATATTGTACGACTAGCTCTGGCATGCGTCCCAGATCACTGATCAATCAGTCTGCTGCAATTGCAAGGGCATGGCAGGATGCAGCATTGGCCAAGCAACTACATGAAGAGGAAGACAGGAGCACCAAGTCCTCTGGCAGTTGCAGTAGAGGACGGATTCTTATCTGTGCTCAATCCAATGCTGCAGTTGATGAGTTAGTGTCTAGAATATCAACTGAAGGCCTTTATGGTTGTGATGGACTGATATATAAACCATATCTTGTTAGAGTTGGCAATGTCAAGACTGTTCATCCGAATTCACTGCCTTACTTCATTGACACACTTGTTGATCAGCGTGTGGTCGAGGAGAGAGTAAATGATGGAAAGACCGAGACTGCTGTGGACTCAGTCTCAGTTCTTCGTTCTAATCTAGAGAATTTAGTTGATCAAATCAGATTTTATGAAGCCAAGCGTGCTAACTTGGTGGATAGAGATCCAGACACAAGAAGACAATTAGAAGGGAGTGTTAAGGGTGATGACTTGAAGGAACCGATTGATACAGAAATTGAAGCAAAGCTGAAAAGATTGTATGAGAAAAAGAAAGCATTCTATAAAGATCTTTCCTATGCACAAGCTCAGGAGAAAAAGGCCAGTGAAGAAAGCAAAGCTCGTAAACAGAAGTTGCGAAGGGCTATACTGAAAGAAGCTGAAGTTGTCGTGACTACACTGAGTGGGTGTGGTGGAGATCTTTATGGGGTGTGTGCTGAATCTATCTCGAGCCATAAGTTCAGCAGTTCAACAGAAAGCACCCTATTTGATGCTGTTGTAGTAGATGAAGCAGCACAAGTATTTTGCTCTCTTTTTCCTTTGTTACTTCACTATTTTTATTCATTCTCTCTATTGTTTGTTCTTAGTTTAAATGGTGCTCTGCTATGTTTTTCTTGTGCTTTTGATTCATTGATTTTCTGCTGTAGGCCCTTGAACCTGCTACATTGATTCCTCTTCAGCTGTTAAAGTCAAAGGGAACCAGCTGTATAATGGTAATTACTAGGGAAAGCATGTGTAATTGTTGCTATTCCATGAGAAATGGTATTGAATAGTCTCTGTTTCTTGAAGGTTGGTGATCCAAAACAGCTTCCTGCTACAGTTCTTTCTAATATTGCCAGCAAATATTTATATCAGTGCAGCATGTTTGAACGTTTGCAACGTGCTGGTCATCCTGTTGTCATGCTTAACCAACAGGTAGTCTTTGAGTATTTTCATCCTGTTTGAATGTTAAAACTGAAATTTTATGGAAGGAACTGCATTCTATTACAGAGTGTCACACACAGTGATAGTATTTGATGCACCATGTCAAGCTGTTACAGCTTAAATTCTGGGAGCTTGTAAGTGCGTTCCTGAATCAAATGCAGCTTAGAAAATGGTCCTCAAATATTGTGGATCCAGTGAGGCCCCCTTTTTTTTTCTTATTTATTTATTTGTGGCCCAGGTACATAATTGACGACCCAAAAAAGCAAAAAATTCGATAATATCTATAAAAAATTGAGACACATACCTTACAAGCATTTTCAATGACAGAATCTAATAAGACAATATCTGCAGAACTATTTGCATTTAAGAATAAAGCTAAGGAGTGAATGAATATTTGAATACAGCAACTAGTGTTTGGGAATCTAACTGTAAAGGATGATAATTTCAGTTGACTTAAATAGAGATTGGGCATACTAAACCAGAAAGTACATTGAAGTTAGAAATTAGAAAAGGTCCTGACTAGTACAGTTTAGGATATTAGTTGCTTATTCTGTGATTGCACTTTTTGATCCATTGTCATTGTTGGGCTACTATTCATGAATATTGGTGTTATGCTCTTGCCAGTATATCTATGTATGAGATATCCAACATAATCTGAATATGTCAGTATAGGATGCACCCGGAGATATGTCACTTTCCTTCATTGCACTTCTATGATGGGAAGTTGAAAAATGGTGACCAGATGTCCAGCAAAGCTGCAATCTTCCATGAGACTGAGAGCCTTGGCCCTTACATGTTCTTTGATGTCGTTGACGGACAGGAAAGTCATGGTAAGAACTCTGGTTCGCTGTCCCTCTATAATGAATGTGAGGCTGATGCCGCTGTTGAAGTGCTAAGACTTTTTAAGAAGAGGTATGCTTTCTTTGTCTTCCATTGATCACGCGGCATATTTTTCTCTCTTGTGATGAGTGGGGTTTTTGCCTAGGTACCCATTGGAATTTGTCAGTGGAAGGATTGGTGTAATAACTCCATACAAGTGTCAACTTTCTGTTCTGCGCTCACGATTTTCCATTGCATTTGGTCCTTCTATTTCAGCTGAAATAGAGTTTAATACAGTTGATGGTTTTCAAGGTCGAGAGGTTGACATCCTGGTACTTTCCACAGTTAGGGCAGCTGAACGTCAGGCACCCAGAGTGAGTTCTAGCAGTATTGGATTTGTTGCTGATTTTAGACGCATGAATGTTGCTCTCACAAGGGCCAAATTTTCCTTGTGGATTTTGGGAAATGCAAGAACATTGCAGACAAATGAGAACTGGGCTTCTCTCCTGAAGGATGCTAAAGAAAGAAATTTGGTAACACAAGTTAGAAGACCATACAAGAATTGTATCTTTAATTCAGCTTTGCCTGAAATTCCTCCCTATGAAGGTCCTGGGAATCATTTGAGGCAGCTGCAGCATATCAATAAGGTAAAAGCAGTTGCCAAGCATGCTGATGTGCAGAACAAAAGGGCCAAAGATATATCTGAAAAGAAGAGAAAGTACATTACGAGTGAAGCACCTGTTGATGCTGTAACAGGTGAAATTGAGCATGTTGTACCCTCAGTAAAAACTGTTACACAAAGCAAAATAAGAGTCATGAACAAAAATAATTCTCCGTTGGTAAAGGATTTTGCATCTGTTTTTGCTGAGAATAGCAAGGACCAAATATGCAAGGGCTTGAAGTCTTCCTTCGGTGAAAGTCAAGCCAGGAATGAGGGAACTTCTGGTAAAAGAGATAGCGCAATGAAAATTAAGAGTATGGAACTTGACTCACCAAATGGAAACATGGGTGGAAATTCAAGCAATGACCCAGAGCATTTGGAGAAAGTGAAAGGTGAGAATCATAGACATTTGAAACGTCCAGCATCCCGAAGGTGTTTAGATCCTTCCAAGCACCAGAGAAGTTCACTGATGATGGACACTGGCATAACATCTTCTGAAGGAGGCCCAAGTGCAGATAGAGGCTATGTTGACAAAGCTTCAGTTCAAGTAGAACTGCCTAATGATACAATTTTGAAAAGGAAACAACAACGTGATGCTGTTGATGCTCTTCTTTCTTCTGCTCTCATACCTTCAAAGAAGCTTGAATCCTCAGCAAAATCGATGCCTGTTAGGACGCTTTCCTCAACTAGTGTTGAAGGTGGTGTAATCCAACCCCGAAAATTGAGAAAAGGTATAAGACCTAGTCACTTGTCTTCATTGAGTTTGTACTGTGATACTATCTTGTTGCCATAATTGATTGCCTTCACTTCATAATGGCTTGCTCAATCCCCAGCCCCACTACGATACTGATATTCCAGCCACGTTCCCCACAATCTTAAGGAAAGAAGAAATACTTGCTGAAAGATAGTCTAGCTATGATAGTATAATAGTTCTACTGGACTGGGTGGAAACTTAACCAGGCACGAGAAAGTGGAGTCAGAAAGTTTTTGTTTTCTTTGGTGTTTCATTGAAGTTTGTCTAAATTCAATGCTTAGCTAACAGCACTTTTTCATCCAACTTGTATGCAGAAACTAAAACTGGAGAATAAAACAAAGAAGTTACTGTATAAAACTTTTGGCTGCTGAAGAAGGGAAGATGTCATTTTGCTCTTACTTTACACTCCACAATCACTTGCAAAGTTGATGTCATTTTGCTTTTATGGAATTATTTAATTCCATAATCAGGTTCGTGATCACAAGAGGGAGAAGGCTGTGGGCTTTTAAGGGGATTGAGAGGTGATGTGATATCTTCAAAGAACCTTGTACGTGATAATAGTGGCTTCGCAACAATCTTTCGTCTTTAATCTGTCTTTCCAGGAAAAAGATTGGGGCTCCTCTCAGCAAAGGCAAGCTGTTGAAAATTCTACTTTCTGGTGGGTTAGATTTGTTCCACATGCTAAAATCAAGTTCAGAATAAAAGATGGCTAATGTTTCCAAGACTCCACTTAATTGATAGGGGCATTGGTCACGGGACTTTGAGGTCCTTGGTTTGAGTCTCAATTCTCATGCCCTCCTCTTTCTTCCTTTTCCCGAGCAAGGCTTTGAAGTCTTCCTTGGGAGGGCACTACTGATTTTGTCTTTAAGGGGGGAACTCCGTTGGTTGTCTTGTACTATTAGCCTTTCATATTGAACCAATCGACGTCAGCTGTGTTGGTTGTCCTTAGCTATATTCTGTGTGGCACCAATGCAAATATTAGAAGCCATGACAGAATCAAAAGTCAATTTAAAAATTCTTGCAGTAACGTGTGGCACAATTGTCTTGGAAGAGGATGATTGGTATGTGAAGGAGATCCCTCGGGAGCCAATTTAAGCGTCATGCAGCAAAGAGTCACCAAGACATCCTAATTGGGAACATCAAAATTTATCACCACAACACATTCTCAAGGATTAAAAGCTTCTTCACACACACAACCACACACACACACGCACACCCATACCCCCCCCCCCCTCCTCGGGGGGTGGCGGACACAAAACAAAAATCTCTTCACATTTTTTCCACCTTTTAACTGTCAAGTCCAAAATTCAAATGCTAAACGCTAAACTTTGACACTAGGAAAAAAACTTTGATAATCTTCCTCGGGGCCAACTCCAGGATAATAACTTCTTGCCTAACATTAAAAAGTTTTGACCTTGTGATGGTTCTTGCGGTAAAATGGCGCCACATTAGGCAGGCCAAGATTCTGATGGGTAAAAGATGATTCATCAGTCTTCCAGCCACAAAGTCAGTCCGTGCCGTGTCTCCATCTGGAAGAGATGATAAAACAATTTAGCGAAGATGTTTACGGAATGGAAACAATCAGGTTCATTTAGTTCATATAAGGAAACCATATGTCCTATTTCAATGAAATTTATGTTTTTTTTTTCTTTTTCTTTACATCAAATTACGACAATGGCCGCTGAACTATTGGATCACTAAATTTTGTCTTTGGTCACCCAACCAATGACAACGGACTTTTTTTTTTTATTTTTAATATCACTCAACATGTGTTTTTTGTTTCAAAAAAATATTTGTTTCAGACTTTCAGTTAGTCGAATACTACTATTTCTTGCTTAAAAAAATTTAGTCGTCAAAATAAAGAATTTCCTACATAGTGTTTTAGTCGATAACCGATGTTGAGTTGAGTGCTTTGCAAGGATAGAACTATCTTGAAAGATGCCCAACAATTTTCGACTAATATTTATTAGTGGATAGGGGGTGTTATTTATCTATGTACTTACTCATAAAGGATTTGTGGTGGATGGCACATATATACATAATACATGATGGATTATATATATATATATATAAAATAACACCACAGGTCATTATACTACACGGTCAGACAAAAAAAAAAACATTTGCATAGATAAGAACGGGGAAGGTGTGGAGTTGGGGCAGTGGGGGAAGGGACACTGCTTTGGTGTCTGTAGCAAACTTACACTGCCCTTTTTGGGGCTGTGAATTTGGCGAATAGAGAGAGAGGTAAAATTTTCTCTCTCAAATTAATTTTCTCTTTTGTGGGGTTTTTTTTTTTGGTTTTTTTTTGTTTTGGCTGTTCTTTTTTTTTTTTTTTTTTTGTGTTGGGGGGGGGGGGAATGGAGTGGTTGAGCTGTGCAGTAGAATCAACTCAAATCATTTGAAATTGAAATCAGCAGCAGAAGAAGAAGAGCCATGGTGGATGATGGAGGAGTAAGATCATCATGGAACCCCTACACCATGGGAGTTATACTTGTCATATTGACGTTCCAATTTGTGAGATGGTGCTCCGCTGGCTTCCGCTTCCGCTTCACGGTTGCTCCTCCAAATTTCAACACCAAAACGAATGCTAATGTCACCGAGTCACATCCCTCCGCCACCCTCTCGCCACCTAGGTTGCTATCTTCTTCCTCTCTCTCCTGTGTATCTATGTGACTACTTTATTAGTACCATTAATTATACTTGGGAAGTCTGGAGAAGCCTTCTTTGCTAGTCTCTATCTCTGTTGTGCTTTTACTCCTCCTCGCTCTTCCGTTCTTTAACTTTGCCATCTCTCGCTCTCTGTCGGGTTGCTTTGATTCTTGTTGGTGGTTTTTGTTGTTGTTTCAAGCTAGCTTTTTCACGATTTTTCTTTTTTCATCTAACTTTCGGTTGTTTCTCAAAGTTCTGCTAAGAATTGTTGCCTCGGGCGCTTGGAACATTAATTTCACAGGATCTCTAGCATCGTATCTGACTCGGATCTCAAGGATTTGCTCCATGACTTGGATGAGAAGCTTCATGAGGAGGAGGACTGGGAGCCTGTCATCGACAGGAGAAACCATTTCTTTTCCTACACTGCCAAGTCTTGCAAGCCTAAGGTTTCTATTTTCTTTACCCTTCTCCCCCCTCGTATTCCTTCTCTTGTCATACTGGAACTAGGCCCCATTTTTTAAGCCTAAAGCTTTCTGTCTTAACCCCTCTGCCTTTTTGGTTCAACTTCCTGCTTGAAACTATATTCTGTTCCTATCCTGCTGGGAAAAATATGTTCTTTGCTTTTCATTTCATACAATTTAGCAACTGCTTATTGATTTCTTTTCGTTATATTGTTATTAGCCCAGTTGAGTTCAATGATTACATTTGCTGTGCAAGGTCATACGCCATTTTCTTCCTTTTCCCACTTTGTATGTGTGCTCAGCTTGACATGAAATCACTTTTGTAACATATTTGCCTGTCTTTCCCTTCAGAGGGGGACACCCAAAAAAAAAAAAAGGAAAAAATCTCAAGCTTCGGTTACTGTCTTGCAGCTAGCTACTATATAGTTGATCACTTCATAGTCTACTTTTTTGGGTGCCACATTGTGTGTGTAACTTGATTACTGCATTGTTACCGAGTCCACTTGAGCTAGCTCATCTTCTGTTAGGACTTGACTTGACTTGATGACATGGTTCTTTGAAGGGAATATAAAATATTGCAGCTCTCTTGACCATTATATCTCTTCTATCTCTTAGATTTAGTATCCTTTCTTGCCTTCAATTTAGTATTGAACAAATATCCTCGATGATATCCTTTTCTATTGCAGGATGGGCCCTTGAAATATTTGAGTATTACAGTGTTTGAGAATTGCTCTTCTGAGTTGCTGAGAAATTTTTATATGGACAATAACTATAGGAAAACCTGGGACAAGACCTTAATGGAGCATGAGCAGCTGCAGGTGGATGAAAGTAATGGAACTGAAATTGGTCGCACGATAAAAAAATTCCCTTTCTTGACTCCAAGAGAATATGTATCAGCTTGGAGAGTTTGGGAAGATAAATATGGGGCATTCTACTGTCTTAGTAAGGTATCCAAAGTTGTCGTAGCACATCTAATCCCTATATAGTGTATTTCCAGTGATGCTGCTTCTTAGATGTTCCGTTATTTATTGTTTACTCTGAGAGTGTCTTGCAGACATCTGCTTACCACCTGATCTTGATGGCATATTTCTGCAACCAAATTACTGATTGAGAAATCAGCACGTAAAATGTCTGCTGCCACCGCCATTTTTCTGCCTTTTGACATCCTTTCTGTGCTCTCCTTGCTGCTTTCCAGTTGCTCCACTGTTTAACAGTTGGTAATGCAATCGTCAAAGTGTATGCAAATCGGTGCTGTTAAAACTTCATAGCCTTGGCTGATCTGAACCAATTTAGGAATATAGAAAATACCTCTGCCTACTTGTGTGTGCACCTAAACCAAATAAAGCTGCATTTTCTCCTTAAATCGGTTTCAACAAAAACAAGAAGTTTTAAGGACATATTTTAGTTATTTTACATAATGTCAATTCCCTTGTAAGGTAAGACCATTCTTGAAACTCAGTATCTTTTGGAATAGCAATATGATTAAGCAATAGGGCCAAGTTGAAAGGATGACAGAAGGCCCCTCTAGCTGGGGTGAGGGGTATGGATTGGAAAGGAGACTGAATTGAAGGGTTGTGAAGTGCTTATAGGAGGTGGAGATATTGGTGTATACATGTTTGAAAATTTTTTTCCCCCTCCTTTAGGTTCTAACTTATGAGTAATTGTCTTGCTGCACTACATTATCAGCAATGAAGTGGTGCACTGGATGTCCACAATATTTCTCAGACGATACAGTTCCCTTGCTTAGTAGCATTTGAAGTAAATCCAGAAACAAGTTTCTTTTATGCTTGTGAATTATTTGTTGACAATCTATTATTTGTGGTTACTCGTCATAGTTCTCATGTTTCCATGATAAGGGCATAATTCTTGTGGCTTACAGATTTTGCACAATACATTTATCAGGGATGTGAACATGCTCTTGCCCCAAGACAGAAGAAATATGTAAGGGTTATGTTCCTTAGGTCTGGTTGGCGAATCAGAAAAGGCATGTATTGTTTACTTATTTTCTGGCATCATTTTGTTTTTCAGCAGATAATTGAGATATATCATAGCAAGCATATTGAATCCGGGAAAGTTGCAATGGTTCTGTGCCACTAGCTGCAATTTCAGAAATCTTTTTCTTTTCTTTTTTTCCCCCTTTCTTTCTTTAGAAGAATGGGAAAAAAATATTTATTTACTCGTGCAGTTTTTAACTCGGGTGCAGATCACCTGTTACTTTTTGGCTCAGATCAATGAAAGTGTTACCTATTTTCTTAGAGGTCCTATATTTTACCATTTGATGTCTTAGAAGTACCAAGGCAAGTGCTGTAACTGAAAATATGTTACAGAAGCATACTTTCAGTGAAGGGGAACTCTGAAGATCAATTCCACAGTCAAGTATGTTAACTTGCTGAATTGGCTGCTAAACAAATTACCTTCCCCTTCCCCCACAGAGCTAAAGTAATTCCTACATATTGGGACAGGAAATTGAGGTCGGTCATTTAGATATGCACAAGTGTTGGGACAGGAAATTGAGGTCTGTTATTGTACACAACGTGCATTTTCGTTTTGCGTTCTTTTCCTGACATCCTAGGTAGTTGCCTTAAATGGAATGTAATGGTGCATATCCAAACCATTCTGATCTGTCACAATCGTTTGCTGTTCTTTTGCATTCCCCTTTTCATGTAGTAGTACGTGAACTTAATACAATTTACTGTACTGTCACAGTTAATAGTACTAGTTGGATCTCCCTTCATTTCACTGTAAGTTGATTCTTGCACAAAGTGAGTGAATAATCTCATTTGATTTCTTCCTTCCATGAAATATCTTTCTTCAGTAGCTGGTAGAAATGCATGCGAAATCAAAATGATGCATCAAGAAAACGCTGGTCTGAATGTGGAAATGGCAAAGCTGGCATTTGCAAAGAGTATATGGAGTTATGTGTGCAGGATGAATGATGCGCTTCGTAAATATTCTCCTCAGCTGAATTCATCTTTGGGTGCAACAATGCTAACTCAGGAGGTTAGAAATAGTTTCTTCTTGTCATAAGTTGTTTTCATGGGGTTTTTCAGGTGTCTGACAATGCTATGCAGCCCATTAGAAGTGCCAGATGTAACCTTACATTCTAGGCTCAAACTTGCATTACTTCCCGTGTTGTCTGACATCAGCAACCACTTGTACATATTGTCATCCGTGTTGTAGATGATGCAAAAGTTTTTCTTGAGCTTCTTTTCAGAACTTAAAGCCTTTCTCTTGTTGAGTGGTTAGGCTGAAGAGTTTAGTCACCTTTTCATTTTTTGTTTGTAGTTCCTAGAAACCACAAATTTTGTTGGACCTTAGACTGTGGTGGACTGTTGTGCATTTTTTGTTCAAGTTCACTTGTTTGACTTGCTCAAATTACCAACATGTAGTGCAAATGATTTCTGTAGCTCAAATCTGCTGGTAGTTGACCTTAGTGTCAGTTGTTTGCTTTGTGCTTGCATTCTATCTTGTTATCTGTGGTAGATTTTTAAGTCGGGCCTGTCCGTTATGCGACTGGTGTATTGATCAGCATTTTTCTTACGCCTAATAACTGTTGTGAGCTTTTTGAAAGAGCACTGTTTCTTGTCTTATGTTGTCTTTTCTTTCACGTAGTTCCCTCCTGGAATGGAAGGTGTTGATGACATGTCCTCTGCAGTTCATCTAGAAACCTCTGCAGCAAGTACCATTTGCTGCCAACTGGCTTCTGATTGCTGTACCAGTAATTTGTCCAGAAAACCTGCAAATAAATTGATAAAAAATGGTTTGATCCTACTAGGGGGTGCAGTCTGCCTGTCTGGAGGACATTCTGACTTGGGTGCAAAGGTTGCAATGGCGTACATCTTGACCAAGTTAACTAAACATAGTGCTTTATCAAGGCTATGCAAAGCTGGCAAGCATTAGCATTTGCAGAGGTTCTCTGTTGTGAAGGCTGAAACTGGGTGAAAGGGTCCATATATGTTTGGATTCCCAAGAATGTGGTGGATGGAATACAAGCAGCATAAGTGCAAACAGGTGCATTAGGTTAACCGTATTTCCTAGCAAAATGGGAGTTGATGAACATGGACCTGTTGGCTCTAGAAGTGATTATTTAAAATTTGAAACACAGTGTGGGGATAAAAGGTTGATAAACATTGAATTCCCAATGTTCATAAACAGATCCATTGGATTCCCAATGCGTCTGTTTACTAATGTAGTTCTCTGCTATTATGCAACCATGTCAACGTGCTGTGTCATGTACTCAGTGGTTAAAGAAGAAAGTTTTATTGCATCTTTGTTATTAGATTGTGTTCCAGCGCTGTTTTATTCTAAAGAGTCTTTGAAATTTTGCCATCTACCTTGTAAATGCAGCAAAAGAAGTGCAGCAAGCATTAGCAGTTGTGAATGTGATCTTTTTCTATTTTTGTTGTGGCTGGGAACTTTTCGTCTTCATCTCGTTGCAGAAGAAACCAAGCCAAAGATGACAATTTAGCGTAGGAAGTGTATTTTACACATCGTATCCATTTTTTGGGTTATATTGGTGCTATTTTCTGCTGGATAAATGTTGCCTCAAAACTAAGCCAAAGATAACATTTTACAGTAGGAAGTGTATTTTACACATCGTATTCATTTTTTGGGTTATATTGGTGCTATTTTCTGCTAGATAAATGTTGCTTCATCTAGATGGGAGGTTGTGGGTGTCATTTTTCCTTAAAAGAGGCTCCAAATGCATGGTTCGGATGGCAAATGATTCGAGCTGCTCGTAGGTTTGAGTTTGATTTTTGTATGTGAGTTGAGTTCGAGTAAGTTTCTTTTAGATTCGATACCCATCTCTCTCTCTCTCTATATATATATATATATATATATATTGGCAAAATTACATATATACCTCTAATATTTTTGAAAGGGTCCTGGGAAGGATGGACGACGTTTCCAGATTCCAGCGTCAGAATGCCCCCGCGTTTTGGGGCTCTGAGCAGCCAAGCGATGCATGCAAACAAGCTGCAGCTGCTTATTGTTTGGCTGCAGCTGCTGCCTAGTCGACAGACCACAATCAATCAAGAAGTAGCAGTAGGATACTTCATCTGCAAATATGCTCCCCCACAAACCCACACAGCCACAGCAACCCATTCTTCTCTTCTTCTTCTTCTTCTCCTCCCCCTCCTAAAATTCGGGCCTCAGTCCTTTTTTTTTTCCCTAATTTTATTCTCCCATCTCCGACCTCACATCGCATCCCGAACCAACCGGGATGTTATGACATAATAGAATGAAAACACGTATCCGAACCAACCCGAGTGTTATGCCATAATAGAAAGGAAACACGATTCACAAGAGGGGCCATCTCAATCTCTCTCTCTCTGTCTATCCTATTTTCTGGGCTCGTCCTCCATTAATTTCCAGAATCAGGCAGCATTTGTCCAGGCTTCCTTCGCTCTTCTCCTCCACCGCCACCGCAATAGACCCCTCTCCTCTCCTTTCATTCCAAGCGAAACCATCCCCGTTCATTCATTTTATTAGCCTTAATAATTTGGCTTAACAAGCCCCCCAACACCCACCCCACCCAAAACCCACCAAATTTTCTCCTGCTTAATCCAGGCTCACCTTTAGCATTTGCTTTCCAGCCATGGCATAATTATTCAGTACAGTGTAATTACACGACATTTACGAGCATTGTTCATTGTCTTGCTTTTTCAATTCTTCCTTCCTCTCTGCAAAGAAAGAAAAATGTGATGAATAGGCAGACTTAACATCCTTTTTTGAGTATTATTGACAACAACTCCCTTACGAGCTGTTTCCTCACCCCCACCCCGGGCTGCGACGATGATGGCTGATATCGCTTCTCCTTCTTGTTATTCCCATTTCTACGGTTATTACTCTCTTAGAAAAGTTACCAGAGGGCCGCTGCTTTTGCCGAGGCAAGCAACACTGGACTTCTATTGGCTGCTGCTCCTCCTCCTAACCTCCTTCAACTTCACTACTTTCGTGTTCTCCGAAACCAATGCTCCCGACGGTATTATTTAGTATCTCTCAACACCACCACCTGTATCATTTATTTATGTTATTCTGCAGACGAACTTAGGATGGATGACACCACCGCAAAATGCTGCTCTCACATTTCACTCACCGCAGTAGCCATCCACGCATTGGATTTTGTACTTTATGCTACCATTTTCTGCTGATCCTGCAACAACCTTCCCGGCTGCCCTACTCTTTTCAGTTTGAAACCATATATAATGGTTAGAGATGACTTCCCCAATGGCAGCGGACTTTTGATATTCTATGCCTCATCCAAAGAAGTTAAAATTCACTTAGTCCACAAATTCTTGTTAGCCTGACACTCTGGTCATTTGTGGTTTCAACTCAACACCGATGATTGGAGAGAAGAATTAACCTGTGAAATTTGCGATTTTAGGATTCTCTAAATCTTAAAATATTTATTGAAACGGTTCCTGACTCTATTATTCCATGCATTGAACTTTACCTTCTCCAGTCTTTTCTCCGCACCCCGCAATGAAAAATGAACAGTGAGAACTGACTTCATTTGCGCAACAGTCTGTCTGTAAGTTGTAGGGCAATTGTTCATCGGCAAATTCTGACAGCATAATAGGCAGAAAAGGGTCTAGTGCACCACCAGTGATGATGACATTGCACATTATAGTTTTCCCAAAACCCTATTCCTTCCACTTGTTAAAAACCATGAAGTTATGACAGTTCGGTTAGTTCAATGATCTAACGAATTGCTTCACCACTTCCCAACTAAAGAATCACTTAAAGCAAAAGCATTTAAGTGGTTCCGCATGTTACAATATTTTTGCCCCTGATGCCTCTTTTACCTCTCATTCTGACATCTCTTCGTCTCAGCAGTTGCTGCGCTCAATGTCATGTACACCAGCATGAGTTCTCCGTCCAAACTTGATGGCTGGAAATCAAATGGAGGTGACCCTTGTGGTCAATCTTGGCATGGAATCAAATGTTCAGGATCCAGTGTAACTGAGATGTATATGTGCTCCCTCCCCACCAAAAAAAAAACCCCCTCCAAAAAAAAAAAAATAGAAGAGAAATTTATTTGTGCTATAGGACCAAGTATTCAGATTTGAGTCCATTTTCTAAACCAAAGTCATCTCTTGTGAGTTAACCTTCTTCCAATATTTTCTCAGTGATCTCTCTGATTTGGGACTCACCGGATCAATGGGGTACCAGCTTTCAAGTTTGACATCCGTCACTTACTTGTAAGGCTTCACCAGCTTTTTAATGTATAAAAAAAAAAAAAAGAACTTTGATTTGAAAAATTTGTCTTAATGCAGTGACTTGAGCAAAAACAATCTCAAGGGTGATATACCATATCAACTACCTCCTAATGCACAACATATGTAAGCCAGAAGAAACCGTTTTGTATCTTACAAGTGACTTTCTCTTATTCACTGCCAAGTAAAGTTGTCATTTTGATGCTTTCTTGACATGGTTGTATTTATCTATGTCTTCTGGGCTGGAGGGGAAAAAAAAAGAAGAAGAATATCTCCCTGTTGGTTTGCTTGAGCAGTTGGAAAATCATGTGGTTTTTCCATGCATGAATTTTCTATTTGAGGCATCTTTGGTTTCAACTATTCTTTTGATTTGATTTAAAGCTGTCTCCATTACTGTGATTTCTTTTGGGGCAAATAATTGAATTCCTCGTGTAGAAGATTAAAGAGAGATTTTCCAACTCCTTTATCTTTTGTCTGCATGAAATGATTATGCAATGAAATAGCTACGATGCAATAAATACACTAATTGTTTGAGAAAGGGATTTTCGCAATTAACATCCAAATTTAATTACTTTATGGAAATAATATGTGCTAAAAATTGATTATGCTTATTATATTGATACAAAGACTTTTTTTTTTTTTCCTTTTTGACAGCTTTTCATCACGTAAGTGATTTGTCTGATCTGAATAGGGCTAAGAGCTTCTTTTCTTTGCACTAACTCTTTTTGGTAGCTACACTGGTTGAGAATGGGTTCAGATATTTGGCAATACTTGTGAATGATTATAATAACTTTCCATGTAGAGATCTTTCAAGGAATGGATTCAGCGGCAGTGTGCCATATTCAATTTCGCAGATGATTAATCTTGAATATTTGTGAGTCTCTCGCTCCCTCTCTCCCTCTCTCTCAAAAGAAGTAGTAAAAATGAGAGAAATGTAGCTTTTGGCCTTTTGTTTAATTTTATGTAGTGTCCTGATTTTAAGGGTTTTTCAGGAATCTTAATCAGAATCAGCTTCAAGGACAGCTGAATGATATGTTCGGACAACTTTCTAAACTCTCTAAGTTGTAAGTATGGTGATTTTTGCCATTTAAATTTTGTTTTGGCTTTGCAGGATGTATCTCCATTTGTTTTATAAAGGAAGCATGAAAAAAAGGTTGAAAAGACAGATTTTGCAGGCGAATTTGTACCCTTTATCTATGTCATGTGATGTGGTTCCTTTTATGAAAAGAAATATTATCCTGGATGAGAGTGCAAAAGAAGTAAAAAGAAAGGATAGACAAGTGATAGAGAAGAGAAGCTTAATGTCGTGAACACTAATAGAGATCACAAAATCCAGGAGGCATAACTCAACTTGAATGAAGTACAGAGATTATGTATGCTTCTATAGACCTTGGAGTTCCAAAAAGTTTAATGCTATCCATTGAATGAACTTCTGATTGGATTAATTTTTTATTGCAACCAAAATTTTCTAAGTGGATACTCCAAGCCCAAAACTACCCCTAAAAATAAACATAAAAGAGATTAATATGTAAAATAGGCTTCGAAACTGATATCATATTATGTTTTCTTTTATTTCTCTGCCTTGCACCTTCTACCGTGCATCAAAAATTTGTTTCAACTTGTTAAACTCTATACAGTTTTTTAACTTGTCATGTAAGATTTTTATCAGAAAATCTATATGTGGTAGCATAATTGGCTGATACATTCCCTATATTATACTTAAGTACCAGATTGCTTTTAATTTCTCTAGAAAGTGATCATGAGTAGCATACATGATCAAAGCGAATTTGGAAGTGCCAAACAGCATTACATTCATTCCCTATGTTATACTTAAGTACCAGATTGCTTTTAGTTTCTCTGGAAAGTCATCATGACTAGTGAACATGATCAAAGTGAATTTGGAAGTGCTAAACAACATTACATTCATTCTTATCGGGACCTTCTTCATTGTTTTTTTCTCCATACCATAGCATTTGTGTAAATATCCAAAAAATTGGTACCTTGAACTTGTTGGCAACTAATAAAATGGGATATTTTTAGATTCATTGTTTTATAATGTCATGAATGCATCTTAGTTTCAGCTTTTCAGCTCACTCGCTCTCTGTGTGTGTGTGTGTGTGCATGTACGTTAATACAAGTATTTTTGATTGTGTATCATCCAGTATTTTCCACTTGTAAAGTTGTGTTTGTCAATGTATCCTTGCTCTTATGTCTAGGGATCTGTCTTTCAATTCATTAACCGGCATGTTACCCCAAAGCTTTAAATCCCTCTCAAGCCTCAGAACATTGTAAGTGACCTGACCTGATTCAATAACTTTTAGAACTGTGATGTTTGTGGATTTGATAGTTGTTACATGTCTTCATGCAGACATTTGCAAAATAACCAGTTTACCGGTTCAATAAATGTCCTTGCCAATCTTCCACTTGATGATTTGTAAGCCAAATACTTGTTGAACTGTATTCATTTGGTGTTTGTTTGTTGCGGTATTGGATTTCACACACATGCACACATCTAATTCATTTTTCATAATTTGGTTTATGGCTATGTGACTGGCTTTGCTGCTTTAATTTCCTTGTTTACCGCAATAACCATTATGGAAAGAACTGTTTCTGCACTTATGTTGAGGTTCGAATGATTGAAAAGTTTTTTTTTAATCTATATATCTATAGTTCATTTCTCTAGTTATAGATCACAATTTAGTTTGACATTTAACTTACTCATGGGAATTTTGAATACTGTACTCTTGCTGGATATGCTGCATAGCTCAACTAACCAATACTCTGCATCAAAAAGTCTTTTTTCCATGCATAATTTGCTTATGTGATTGACCTAAAAAAATATGTCGGCTAATATGCATCGCAGGAACGTGGCAAATAATCAGTTTACAGGTTGGATTCCTGATGAATTGAAAAGCATCAAAGATATAGAGTGAGTAACGAGCTTACATTGCATGGTGAGGTTCTTTCAATTTCTTTATTGACTTTTGAAACTATGCTCAAGGACCGGAGGAAACTCTTGGTCTTCAGGGCCTGCTCCTCCCCCACCCCCTGGTCAGAAAAGTGATCCTCATGCCAGGCAGTCAAGAGAAGAGATCAAGAAGTCTGGTCTTAGTGGAACAGCCATTGCAGGAATAGTTCTGGGTATTTTGGTGGTGCTTGGTGTCATAATCACTTTATTCTCACGAAAATCTTCTTCATCGCATTTTCTTGAAGAAGATAGGCTCGGCCGCAGGCATAGTCCATTTTCCCCTCTTGCAATTCGCGAGTTGTCCAATGACTTGCCTGCTGAGAAGGACTTCAGAGGTCTCCCTCTCTCTCCCTCTCTCCCTCCCTCTCCCTCTCCCTCCCTTCTCCAGCACTTGCTCTTCTCAAACTACTCTCCTTCTCTGGATTTAGAAGTGGAATTTTGAAATTAAGGGAGAACAAAAAATTAATAGCATTCTGCTGATTAATAGACAAGGTATCAGAAATCTGACAGTGCAACAATTATGGAGCATTACATAAAATTGATTCCCATTATAAGTTCAGGGCATTCCACTGTTTGATTGATGTTGTGCCCTACTTTCTGGGAAAGTGAAATGATTTTGGTAAACTTCAGGTAACATTTTCATCCAGAATTTCTTGGAATCACTACATCTGTAACTAATTGGAAGGCACATGCAAGAGTTCCAAGTTCAGATCTGATGCAGGTAGTTCAGAGATCTAATGTGTAACACACGCATGATGTGTGGGAAAGATATTAATCTTCAGAGTACTATTTGGTATAAATTGATATTAAGGTTCTTTGCAGGATTTGTCCCTTTCTTCATGGATATGTTCTTTGCCTTTGTGAAAACTTTTTGATAGTTCATAATGACTTTTTTTGACTTGCTTTTGAGTTGTTACCCACGATATCTGGTTCATCTGAGCAGTTAAGAGTTAAGTCTCAAGTACCTGATGTTTCTGGTAAGTCAAACAAATACAGGAAAAAGAACTTGTGTAATTAATGTTTTACACTGTTTTTAGCAAGCCATCTCTAACATTAAACAATGCGTTATTGATGTAAGTTTATCACAATGCAAACAGGATATGCATTTTCCTTTATCCATCTGTTCATACTTAAACTCCTAACTGGAAATTGGACTACAAAAAGCTCATGGTTTTGCATGTACATTCTATTTAATGCCTCATTCTACATATTAATGCACCATTTTTTTCCCTTTTTGATAATTGGTCCAGTCATTTACAGTTGCCCCTTAAGTTGTCTCTTACTTCAGTTTAAACTGCGCAGCTGCTTATAATTTGTTTGCTGTTGGCAGAACTGAAATCATTGGGTTCGTCTTCTTCAATGAAAGTAAAATGTCTCCAGATATCCACTTCAATGAGTCTTAAGACAGGGAAAACTCTGCAAGGATCTCCTTCTCAAGGTTTTAGGTCAGGAAAAGCATTGGAAGAATCTCTTTCAGGAGATCTTAAGCTCCCACCTTCTGATTGTGCTAGATATACCAATTGTAATGAAATTACAGATCGTCTGCACATAGAAAGGAGCAGTTCAATTCATGTCACTTGCTATTCTCTTTCAGAGTTGCAAACTGCCACAGGTAACTTTGCAACAGGTCGCCTTCTTGGAGAAGGATCAATTGGTCGAGTCTATAGGGCAAAGCATGCTGATGGGAGGGTATGCATAAATTCTACTTCTTTTTTGTGTTGAAAATTTTATCTTCGCTGCAATATTTTCACCTGCCTTTCTTTGACATTAAGTTTGAGATCTCACGGGGCAACCTCTGTTGTCTAGTCCTAGTGTCCTAAATAAGATATGCTTAAAACACTTATTGGTTATTAGAACATTAATGCACATTTATGAGGTGTTTTGATTTCCGTCAGGTAGGTCATATAATTGGTTAAACTATTTTTAGAAGGTGTAAGAAATTAGTATGTATTCATTTCTCTCAATCACTAGAGACATCCTAATTATGAAATATTGAATCCAAATAGAGCATTCTTACTGAATTATATGTCTGGAATAAAATCCACAATAGAATAGAGGAATTAGGATATATAAGAGCATGTAATGAGTGGTTGAATGTAGCTCTACAGCATGTTGGAGTAAGAGTTAATGGAAATGGGAAAACTGATTCGTGCTTTAAATTTTGTGGTTGTTTTTCCTTATCTTTAGTTAGAGATAAAGACTTTTATCCATGTTCTAATTTGCAAGGTTGTTTATAGTCATTTTAGAAGTTATGCATGTGTATCGTTTTTGTACTTGAAGTTATGCATTAGGCTGTTTAGAGTTCTATGGTCGGGTTGCCTCTGAATTTTTCACCTTTTTTTAATCCTTACATTGTTCTTTCATTTTATTATATTGCTTCTTTGTCAAGATGTATAAGAATCTGAGAGTTGACTTCTGTATTCTCTATTTAAGTCCTCATCGCATGGGATGTCCAGAATTGGTAAAACTATCATAGCTAACTTAGTTCTTCTGTAGAACTCTAACTCCTCCCAGCATATTTGGCTATGTTGATGAAATGTAATATTAGATTATATGTTGCCATTCTACTTCTTCTTCTTCTTCTTCTTCTTCTTCTTCTTCTTCCTCCTTTTTTTTTGTTGGAAAGGGGGGAGGTTGTAAATGCTACTGTCACTATAATTGTCGTTGCAATCAGTGTGTGTGTTTGTGTTTAGCACTTTCTTTTGGTTGCACAGTTATAATAATCTATTTGAGCTTTGGCAGATTGTGGAAGATATTAATGCTGTGATCTTTGCTGATGCTAGTTCAGGTTTTGGCTGTGAAGAAAATAGATTCCTCACTTCTGCAAGGAGGACATGGGGGAAATTTTAGGGAAGTAATCACATGTATCTCTGAACTACGACACCCAAATATTGCAGAACTGGTTGGTTATTGTTCAGAACAGGGACAGAACATGATAGTCTATGAGTATTTTAGAAATGGTTCACTTCATGAGTTCTTGCATCTGTCAGATGACTTTAGCAAACCACTTACGTGGAATACCAGAGTCAAAATTTCTCTAGGAACAGCTCGTGCGCTCGAGTAAGTTCATCAATCTTTCAGTGTGATTGTCTTGCCATTTTCATTGATTTGGGTAAATTGAGCAGACTTAAGTATCAATCCAGGATGCTGTGATGCATATCCAAATACAGGACACATCCATATCCAAACGTAACATTCAAATCGGACGGGATGGTAGTCTTTTATTTTTCCCATGTACAGCGTCAAATGGATAGCAAAGCTTCAATTGGATTAACTCCATTATTTTCTGTTGATTTTGTGATTACATGCCCATATTGCAGCTTTTCTGCCTACAAATCAACCGAATTGTTGGGAGTAACGAAAATATATCAGGATTTAGTTATCTAGATCAATTTTGACTGTATTTTTGGAATCCAATGACTTGTTTTCCAGTGCATATAAATGCAAATGGATTGTTTTGCCCCAAATCCTCAAAGCCAGCCAAGGCTGGGATTTCGTTGGTATGTGCTTCATGTTTATCTTCGCTTTTCCTAGGGACTGTTTTAAAGGGTCAATGGGAAAAAAGAAGAGGAGGATATGAAACGCTCATACGAGGATTGAACACTGACATTTTAACATATTTAGTCAACTTATATCTTGATATTCCATTTGTTTTAGGTACTTGCATGAGGTTTGCTCTCCATCTTATGTTCACAAGAACATAAAGTCTTCTAATATTTTGCTCGATGCTGAACTAAACCCCCGTCTCTCTGACTGTGGCTTGACAGTATTCTATGAGGTACTTCTTTCTATGCAGTTTTCTTATGATACATCTTCCCATAAGTTTTTGTAATTTCTTTCTTTTAGCTCAGGTAAAGGTTTATGGTGGCTATGTGTTTGAATTTTTTAATTTGTTTTATTTTTTATGCTTTTTGGATGGCAATCTACGACAGAAAAAATTTAAAATTCCTGGTTTTTTCTCTATCCAGTGTTCTTAATTTTTGGTTGGAAAGCTAACTTTATCTAGAAATGTAATTTTTTATTTTTTTGGGTTAAGTGATAATTACATATGGGTATGCTGCTGATATTTTTGGCATAGGATTTTACAATTGATTAGAGTAACTATATGATACAGAAATCAGTTTCTCTCTTGTGTCTTGTGGTTTTTTCCAACCTACAAAAATAAAGCTTCAGTATGTTTGCAATGGTCACAACTGTTCTGGATTCCCTGTAATCATTCTACCTGAAATGAATAAATAGAAGGGAAAAGAGATGTATCGGATCCAGTTGGTTTTTGGCTAATTTTGCCAGTGAAAGCACCTTTAAAGTTCAAGAAAATAACCATCATCACCATGCCATCAGCAGTTTCTATGATGCCATATATTCGAACATCATGCAGAGGAATTTGACAACCCTAACCTCATGGCATTGGCATTAAATTATTTTTTCCTCATTTGAGGATGTAATGCATGGCATCTCATGTCTTTATCAAGCGGAGAGGCTTGCATGCTAGCCTGTGGTGACATGGAAGAAGATAAAATACTGTGGTTCTTTGAAACATTTTTTGGTCGTGAAGGTCTTTTATGAATTCCTTGAAGCCCTTGATTTATTGCTGGTGGCAGTTTGGTTTCAAAACATTGCTGAAATGGATGACCCCCTGATTAATAAGCATTACGTTAAAACTGTCAAAAAACTGATTGATTAAAGCAGTTAAAAATATCTAACTCATGCTGGGATCATACTGAATGCTGAACAACTGTCGAAAGCTACTTATGGCTGTGTCAGACACTTCTAAAAATGAAAGTTGGAAAAATAAATTATGATGACTGACTTTTTGCCTACATTAGCTATCCATCAGAGGATGGTTAAGTAGAGAGAGTAAATATAAAGTAAAGAACAGCACCGGGGCAGTCATCCACCCACTTGAGGAGCTGAAAAGTGGACGTTTTAGACAAAATGATACGTCTGAAGTCTTTAGGAATAATTTGCATGCAGCCTAAGGAGTGCATGTAAATTTTGCGCACGAGGCATCCTTTACATTCCGCACTCTATATCCTTAAGCTATAATTGTTTGCATCCACCTATTTTATGCAGCCATCTTTTTCAAGTTTACCTTGTCCAAAAACATTTTCACTTGTTTCTCAAAAGATGTGGCAGACCTAAACAAGATATCATAGGCATAGTTCATTCTTGTGTCCTTTGTTGCATGTGTACTTTTCGTTTAGTGCCAAGGCTCTAGTATACTCCATAATGAGTTGTTACATTATAAGTTCTTCTCATAGTTGGTGCATTGTAATCAAACCTTGTGTCGCGTGTTATATATATGTACTTTTCATTTAGAGACAAAACTGTAGTATACACCACACCAAGGTTGATAGAGTCCAAGTAAATTCTCTTAAGTTACAGAAGATACTGGGATAGACTAAACATGGGATATTCGATTGAAACCAATATTAATAACGTAAAGTTTCATCCTAGCTTGAAAATATCCTCATATATCAGGCAAGAAAATGATCTGAACCTCTAAGAGATTAGTTGGTTGACTGCCCTCAAAAAGGGTAAATCAAAATGCTAATTCTGATATTCTTTTCTGTATGTTAAAGAGGAATGAAACTGTAAAATTCTACTGTTCTTATTCTTCTTCTTTTGTTAAATGGGGTGGACAGTGGGCATACAGATTACATGTAACAGTGGAAGATGCAGCTTGGTCTTACTAGTTCTAATGGCTTGGTATAATACGGGAATTTTGTGTGGTTAACAGTTTAGGTTCTATAGTTTTTCTTATTACATCGGTTTCATTAATAATTGGTTCAATGTGATAGAGCATAGTAGTTTTCTTGTGCTTTGGTTTATCAATTTGAACGCACGGCAGGTTCCTCAATTACCAGAGAAATCTCTAGTTGCTAGTTACTGGTTTATGCTTATAGCATGTCAATTTATTCCTTTCAATCGGGTGCAAGAACAAGGTCTCTGCTACACGGAGTCTTAGCAGATTGTCTTTGCTGTGTTACCTGAAGTTTCAGTCTTTCTTTGGAACTTTGGTTATGCCAAAATTTGTGCTTCAATCATCTCGGATCCCAGATCACAATTTATTTCTTCTTTTTCTGATTTGACTCTTTTAATTGGATGGAAAAAATCAGCGGACCAACAAAAATCTTGGGATTGGATATAAAGCGCCTGAATGCACAAAACCTTCAGCTTATACATCAAAGAGTGATATCTACAGCTTTGGGGTGATTATGTTGGAATTATTGACAGGTCGAATGCCTTTTGACAGGTATATGTCATTTGAAGGCAATCACAGGGGTACCCCTTAATTGTCTTAATCCTCACAAGTTTGTTGCTTTTTTGTTTTTCCCCCTTTCTTTCCTTCCTTCTTTCAAAAAGTTCAAAGCCAAGAATGGAACAATTTCTTGTCCGGTGGGCCTCACCTCAGCTTCATGATATTGATGCCTTGGAGAAAATGGCTGATCCTGCGCTGCGCGGGTTGTATCCGCCCAAGTGTCTTTCTCGTTTCGCAGATGTAATTGCTGTGTGCGTGCAGGTGAGTAAACAGGAACACATTTTTAGAGCTGCAAGAAATCTCGTGTGTATTTTTTGTGCAGTTGTGGTTAACGTGGACGGACTGTTTCCCGTGCCCTACATATTATCTTGCAATAATTTGAATCTGTGATCTGTGAAACATGAAACCAGCCGGAGCCAGAATTTCGGCCACCCATGTCTGAAGTGGTGGAAGCGTTAGTTCGTTTAGTTCAGTGACCAAGAATGTATAAAGCAGAGCGGCCGGGGAAGAATCTTAGCGCAGCATCTGGTTGGATGGATGATTGATTGTGAATCAGTGAAATCAATGTAAGGAGTGGGTTTCTCTGAAAACATACATTCACAGATGATGGCAACAAAAGATGTCCACCTTTCCTATTGTTTTCTGGTGTAGGTAGGGATAACTGTGCTCGTAGAGCTTCCTTTGTTTCTGTGAATGAACACGGATGAGGTTAAACCTAAGCAAAGCATCAAATATCATATGAGGTGGTATCACGTATGTGGTGGTGTTCAAGGATTTTACTACTAGTACCATTCTGCATCCTTGGCACTCAAATTTTCCCCATCACCCGCCCGCCCCCCGCCCCCGACTCTACACCTTCTCCCTCTGCATTGAAAGGATATCACACTTCAAGTTGTGAAAACAAATAGTAAATTTCATTCCACACAAATCGTAGGATTAGCGGACGGTCGGTCGGTCCATGTATGGTGTATATCTTCTGACAGATGATTACTTCATTCAAATTCTATACATTTCAGTTTGAGGAGCATTCCAAATTGTTGCACGGGTTTGTAGCAGCAGTTGCTAGCTTCAAGAATTGGATGTTTTCTTGAACAGTTAAAAAAAAAAAAAAAAAAGGTTTATAAAGGGTTCATTGGTATCATTTCTTTTTTTTTCTTTTTTTTTCTTTTTTTGTTCTGGTTGTATGTTATTCCCTTATTTCACCATCTGCAGTACTGGTCATGTTAATCTTCGAGATTTTCTCAGACCAAGTACTTTTTCTACGATACTTATGATTTTTCTTCTTTTTTTTGATAAAATGTTATAATTTCATTCAAATCTATGCTAACCAAACATCCGCAAATAAGTGTGTTTGTGTGTTACACAAAAAATGAAGAAATTTAATATTAAAATTTTCTATTAACAAATACACTAACCAATTTTTTCATAACTTTCCAACTAAACAAATGCAAGCAAAAATTTGTGTATTTTCTTGCATCGTTTTCTTGCTAACCAAACACCTATGTATTTAAACTTTCTAACCAAACTTGTTAACCAAACCAAACACCTCTTCGTATCCGGTTACCCGTCTCCAATACCAAACTCGAATGCATGAACTGCTTGGCAATGTACCGGGTTGCCCGACCTCCATACCCCATTCCATGGAACCGATGACACCCTAAAAGTTCAATCACCGCAACCCTAGAATTTAAATAGCCGAAGTCCTCGTCCTGATAACTTCCGGCGGCTATTGGGAGAGATTTCCGGTGACATGGCGGCAGAGGCCTCCTCTCCTCGCGCTGTGCGCTTAGGTGCGGAAGGGCTATCGTCGTCCTCCGTTTTCGAGTTGGCCAATGGCCTCGCTCGACTAGCTTTGGACTCCGCCGCCATCTCCAAGCTATCCTCGTCCGCCGGACCTGAGGTTTCGTTTTCCATTTCTGATGATTTAACGATTGAAGAGACCAGAGCCTCCGTCCTCGTCCTCTTGAATAACCTCCTTTGCCGCTCCTCCTCCTCCGCCTTCGCTATCACCCAGCTTTACGATGTCTTCCTCAGCCTAAATGAGTCTGCCACGCGTTCCTACAAGTTTAAAGGTGGTGGCGGCGGTGGCCTCCAACACAACGATTTTGACCACTACACCCTTGCCGCTTTCGATGGCATCTCCGCTCTTTTGGACCACGGCTCCTCTGCTCTTTGCCCCGTTGCTGATGCTGTCGCTGCTCTCTCCTGCGAGGCCCTCAGGGCCGACCTTTCCGCTTTCAATCTTACTGATTCCGGCGATGGCTCCTCCGCTAAGGATGACGTCGCCGTTGCCTCCGACTTCAAGGTATTTTTCAATGGCTCCAAATTGGTCGTCAACAGCAACGTGCTTGGCCCTGCTTCTGCTGCTACCCCGGCCATCTCCAGGATACCTGCTGTCTATGGCAACTTAAGGGAAGTATGCCGACTTCTGCACAATAGGACACGTGTCCAGTTGAGCTCTGCGGCTTTCAGAGCTGGCGCCGCCGAGGCCATGTCTACCGCTCTGTCATCTCTGGCTCTGGCTCTTTATAATTTAGCTGATACCAGCTCCTCCCGAGCCAGGCTGCTTCTTGATTCGCTACCCTCTGACGAATTACGTTCCATTTTGGGAGCTCAGCGGGCCTCCAGCAACATTGATTCCATTAAACAACTCCTCTCTTATTCTCATGCGGCTCTCATCGACAAGGACTACGTTAGGTCTGCGCACCAGATTTATTGCTTGTTGGAGGCTGTCAGGAAGGCTGTTTGTTGGGAGGTTACCGTAGCGTTTGTTTCCCTGGAAGGCGGTGGCATAATTGCAGCAGTTACCGAGAGCAAAAATCCACCTCTTAGTGCTCCTCCTGGTGCTGATAAGAAAAAGGGTGAAAGGAGAAAAAAAGTTATGGGAAAAGGATCCTCCGCATTGATGCAGTTCATCAAGGAAAGCTTGCTAAGTGGGGATGGGGCGGCCAATGAAACCAATTCCATCTCAGCTTCTACTTTAGTTGAGAAATGGGCTCAAGATTTTCTCGCATTTTTGGACCCCCGCAACTCTGGATTTGAGATTTTACTGGAAAAACTGAAAGATATTGTGGCTAGCAATGAAAGTCGAAGGCTTCCCAAACTCCCTAAGGTATTTATTTAATTATCTCTTCATATTCACCTTCCTTGTGAAGCTCTTTTTTTTTTTTTTTAAATTCCCTAAAAATGTTCCAAATATCTTAGGCAATGTAGGAGCTAGGAAGTCTCATTATGCTTGCTTAAGAATATGGGTACTTGTTTAGAACATCTGTGAGCTTGCCAACTTGTTTAGAACATCTGTGAGCTTGCCAACTTGTTTAAACAATATTGAGTAACTGATTATTCATGCTTAATAAACAACCCAATCCGTTCTGAGGCATCTAAGCACTTAAATTTTTAATATTTTAGTAAAGCCTGAAAAATTTTTAAACAACTATTCATTGGAGGTTATTCCAACTGCATCACTCTTTCCTGCTAATTTCTGTGTTTTTGGGCATGGATGATGTGTCAATTATGTGTATATTCTTCCATGTGCTGTCATTGAATTCACCACCCCTCTTCTGGTTCTTGGAATGATTTATAAACTGCTGGTTCTGGAGTTCTCTTTATCCTCTGTTTCCCTTTTGTAGCATCTTCCTTTTAATTTTTTTTTAAAAAAAAATAGGCTAAGATTTCATGTTAAGATTGTGTTCAGATCTAATAGTTGCATGGCTTCCAAGGTTTTGGTGCCATCTGATATGTTTAGATCGCTCTAGAAAAGGTCCTTTTGGTGGATCCTAAACATAATAGTGGCATATAGACATGGTCTCTTGAGATTTGTTTGGTATCGTGCTGATAAACCATGTAACTAACTTGTAGATCGTATAGTTAAAGGGGGAGTTTGAGGTCTGGTTTTTGCTTTGTAAAAAATTAGGCAAAGCTGGAAATAATAGAATCCTTGCGGTCATGTTTTAATCTAATGGTTTCTTTGGTATGCTGTGGCGGGTACATATCTTATCTTGGAATGCTCCTCTGTGACTTCTCTTTTTCTGCAGTGAGGTTCATTTTTTGATATGTTATAGCATAGTTATGCTGGTTTCAGCTCTTCGATAATGCTTTATATTATGTTGCATCTGCCCTTTCCTTTTGCTGGTAAGTCTTTCTCATTCAATGAATAATAATTTTTCCTTAAAAAAATAATTTGGATAGTGGATTATTTGGGATAATTTGTTGAAAAGGATACTGTAGCACTTTATTGATGTGATGTATGTAAAATAAAAAGGTAATTGGAATTTGTGTCGATAATGCAAATAAAAATTTTTAAGCAAATAAGAGCAATCCAAACAAACCCATTATGTCCTAAGGTAGGAGGTTTTGTGACAGGGAACTAGAGATTTTGCAAAAGAACAGATGACCATAAGGGAGAAAGCCTTCTCAATTATTGTTGACGTATTTAAGAGGCATGGAGCCACGGCTCTTGATACACCAGCCTTCGAATTGAGAGAGACTCTTATGGGAAAGTATGGTGAAGACTCAAAGTTGATTTATGACCTTGCTGATCAGGTACGTTATGATTAATTTTCTCTGTCCATTTTCAGGAAAATTTCTTCTGATGATGATTATTGTTTTATGTGATTCTGCTATTTCATTTTTCTTTTTTCCTTTGGTTGCATCTTAGTAATGGGGTTTGTGTGGATAATGTGATTGGCAAAATTTTTTTCTTACAAATCCAGGATGGGTTTGTTTTGGGTTGTTTTAGGCTCACCACAAAGGACCACTTGTAGATATTCCATTTATTGCATGCCACAATGTAGATATGGTGGGAAGATTTTTTGTCTCCATTGATCTAAGATGGATTGGAATGATTTTAGGCACACACAAAAGATTATACTTATAGATGTTCCTTACATGTGCATTTCAGTGATGGGGTGACTTATTTCTTCGCCTTGACTCCTACTTTTTTAAGATAAACAAAACTGTAAAGGCTTAAAATATTTTTGTGAGGCGTTGAGTTCGATCATGAGCTTCTTCAGGATAGTTTGAGATCTGGATATAATGGTGTTAGCTTTCGGAGGCTGATTGCAGCTACTGACACTGTCGAGAAAGTAAGAAAGATGAGAAACTAACGGAGTAGTAGGAGAACAGAAGAAGAAATCTTCAGACTGAACCAGAAAGGAAGAAGAAATTTTTCCTAGGACTTTTTCCATTTATGACATACAAGCTAACACATGTATTGGTAAATCTCTACCAACTAGGTGGCCTTTATTGACACATTGGTGGCCAAGGTGGTCCTGTAAAGCTGCTAATAGTGCCTAATCCTGGAACTTCCTCCTGTGGTTGACTGTTGAATTTGCAGTCGAAACTGATCCTTGAGAAGCAGACATAAATAATGAAGCATGGGATACGAACATGAAATAAGGAAATGAACCACAATCTAATAGCGTAAATTACTTCTAAATGAAATTCTCAAACTTAGGTTTTTCTCAGTCAATTTGACGATGGATTTGCTATCTTATCTTGTGTCAATACCATTTAAAGGAGTTTCATTATCTAATACACATATAGCTTGACTTTCCAGGGAAATGTACATGACATGATGGTTTATGTCCTTATTGTGACTGTAACTTATATGAATGATTAATTTTCCATTCAGCCTGTTTACTGCAAGATTGGATAAAAATTGAAACAAATGCTTAAATAATCAGCATACATATAACTTCAAAGAAAGAAACTTCTATAGTGACTGATATCTGAAAAGTTTTCAGTTTGTTCTTTGTTTGATAGTTCGATTGTGCGTTTAGGTGCGGAAGAATTATGATTCTCTTAGGTCTGATTTCAATTAAATTTTAGTCAAAATGAATGTGAGCTATATGTTGCTTTACTATAACGCAATCATTATTGTGGGTTTCCTTTTCTACTAAATATCATGTGTTTCTGTGCAGGGTGGAGAACTTTGCTCACTTCGTTATGACCTGACTGTCCCATTTGCCAGATATGTGGCTATGAATGGTCTTATGTCTTTCAAACGGTATCAGATAGCAAAGGTGTACAGGAGGGATAATCCATCTAAGGGAAGATTTCGTGAATTTTATCAATGTGATTTTGATATTGCTGGTCAATTTGAAAAAATGGGGCCAGATTTTGAGGTCATCAAGATACTGACTGAATTGCTAAATGAACTTGATATTGGGGATTATGAGGTAATTTCTCAGGAATTTTAATCAAGTATGTTATTGGGCATTATGAGGTTGACATGGTTTTCTTCCCCCCCATTTATCAGTCTTTTGTTACCTCAAATTCCAGCAGATGATTGCAGTTTCCTAAAGTGCTTTTATTTTATTTTATTTTTTTTAAGAAATCATGTGGCTGATAAATTTTTTGATATGTGTAATTTTTTTTCTAGGTGAAATTGAATCATCGAAAGTTACTAGATGGTATGATGGCCATATGTGGGGTGCCACAAGAAAAGTTTAGAACTATTTGTTCTAGCATTGACAAATTAGACAAACAATCTTTTGAGCAGATAAAGAGAGAAATGGTATGGCCCTGCATTTACTGTTTACTTGTGATATTTATGTTCTGTTATATTACTTTATCCAGGCTCACTAGTAACTGTCATTTTAGTTCAAATTCAAGTCAGCTAATTTTGCAATTATTTTTTGGACTAGGCAGCCCTAAAATTTTCCTTGTCCTGAAAAATTTTTTTTCTAATTAATTATTTTTCTAATCTGATTAGTTCCTTGTCTTTTAAGTCAGGCTTTTTAAAGCATCAAAGACCTTTAATTTCCACAGTGTGTAATCCTGACTTTAAGGTGACTTGATTTGAGAGATCTGTGAAACAGTGAACTCAAAAGCTGATAATGGTAAATGTCAGGTTTCTGATTTTGATGTGTCTTTGATTTGAGACATGCATGAAACGGTGTACTTAAAAGCTGTAAATGAGTGACCGTAGCTGTGATATATGACTACATTTACATGTGTCATATCTTATAAATGTCCATGTTGTAAGGCTTTACTAACAAACATTGAGTTTATTATGTTTTAGTAGTTTTCATATCTGTTGAAGATACAAAACCTGTTTCAAAGACACATATTTGAAGCCTTGAAATGCTAGTCTAGAGCTTTTTATTGTGTTTGACAGTAGTAAAAGATTGACTGCTGTTTGTAGTGCAATAAGTTCTCCTGCACATAATTAAGCATCAAATTTTCTCCCCCTGACTTTTTGGGGCTACCATCTTTCAGTTGTGCTATAGTTGTAGAACTACCATGTTTGATATAGGGTTTTTCATTTGCCTATAATAGCATATGATCATCAAATGGCCTTTAACTTTCATTCTAGGGAAATGTTGGGTTTCTAGACTTTAAAGTGACTTGATTTGAGACATCCATGAAATGGTGGACTCAAAATCTGTAATAGAGTTATTGTAGCTGTTTGTTGGAACTGAAAAACAGCAGAAATATTTCTTGTAGCTGTTCAATTAATGTTCTAAACTTTTGTCATTGACCAGAACCTTGGTGATTTATAGGATCAGATGGGGGCAATTCAAACTGCAAACCATTCTTATAACCAAGAGATACTAAAAAAGCTGGTCTATGTTATGTCAAGGAATCTTCAGCATCTATTGTTCCTTTTTTTCTCTTTTTGTTGTTGTTGTTTGGTGTTGTTTTCTCCTTTTTCAAATAGACAATTGTATTCTTGACTTTTTCCATTTTGTGAAAAACTGGCCTTCTAAGTTTTTATTGTTTTGAGTATGATGTTTCAGGTGAATGAGAAGGGTTTAACTGAAGAGGTTGCAGATGCAATTGGCACATTCGTTAAAGAACAGGGACCCCCCATGGAACTGTTATGTAAGTTGAAATGCGAGGGCAGTAAGTTCTTGGAGAACAATGAATCCCACCTTGCATTGAACGAATTGGAGATCTTATTCAAAGCTTTAGGAAAAGCTAACTGTGACAGCAAAGTGGTTTTTGACTTGAGTCTTGCAAGAGGCCTTGATTACTATACTGGAGTCATATTTGAAGCTGTTTTTAAAGGGTCTACACAGGTAGATTTTTATTTTAAAAGGTCTTGAACCATATTTCATAGATACCTGTTCTTTATATTTTTATATTGGTTATGACTTTCCTTATAAATGTTCATTATTTGTCAATTGTTTTCACGTCCATTTTATGAGTGTTGTTTGCTTATGTTTTGTACTTCCTGTAAAATTGAATAATTGAAAGGAAATTATTAAATATCATTGCTTTTAGCTCTTGCATGCATGTCAATCAAAATTATTACACACTTTCTTGTCAATTTTGAAACATGTGTATAAAAATCATGTAGAATGCTTTGATGCTTAAACCCCTCATTTAGCTGGCAAAAGGTTGTAGTCTTATCTTAACCTTTAATGATTTTCGCTCTTTAAGCACTTGTCATGTTCTTTATTGTTTGGAAAAATATTTCAGTTCCACATTTCCTCCTCCAGTTGTATGTAGTGTTGGATTTTGTTCTATATGATTGCAATTTGTTTACTGTCCTGCTGCATGGCAGCAATGCTAGGAATGAACCTGTTTGACAGGGCAGGTTGTATATTTCATCAACTCTCTCTAGAGGTATTGCCTTCCAAGTGGCTTAAATCTGATCTCAAGATAGTAGAGGTTACAAGTGTTAAAGGACATAATCCTTCTGACCTAGTGTTAGCTTCATTTCGAGTTAGTAAGGCCGTATGTAGTTGATTACTATTTACAAGGAATTTCACCCTCAAAAAATAAAATTTGCAGGTTGGCTCAATTGCTGCTGGGGGACGTTATGACAACCTTATAGGAATGTTTGGCACGAAGCAGGTCCCTGCAGTTGGCATCAGTCTAGGAATAGAGCGGGTATTTGTGATACTGGAACAGCTTCAGAAAGATAGAAACCAGGTAATGAGAATTTAGTGTAGTAGTCTGTTTATTATTTATTTGAAGGCGTTGATTGAAGTGCTTGCTGCAGTCCCCTTCCTAGTAGAAGTTTTGAAAATATGTTTAGCGGTCATGATCCTTTCTTCTACACATTATAATGTTCTGCACTAGTTTTTGCCAAACATAAGTGTTTGGTGATATATATCTAGTAGCTATGATCATGCAAAAACAAGTTCTTCTCTCCACATAAATCAGAGGCCAACCAAAAAAGAATTAAGTTGCATATTTATGTCTTTTCGAAGTCTCAATGTTGGTATAAGTGAAATACATTTTCTTTACAACATTCTGAACAAAAATACTTGCTGAAACCATTCCGGGAAATGGCTGTTTGAGCAAGTTTCTGTCCCCCTTTCCTGGAAAATATGGGCCCAGATGTCTTGAAGTTGGAAAATAGTTTTGAAAACTTAAAGGAATATGATTCAGGTAATTTCTCTCCATAGCCGTCGGGGAAGCCATTATTTTCCATGCTCAACCCTTGATGTTAGATATAAGACATGCGGCATTTCCAGATTAGTTGCTGGAATGCTTCTGCTTATTTCTTGTTTGCTTGTCTTATTATAATTTGGATGCTTCTCTGTTGTGTCTATGTACATTGGAACTAGCATCTCCAAACTAGTTGCTCTGCTGTGTGCGTTCGGAGTTTGCCTTTTGTTAATGAAGATGTGTTGCTTTCTTTTTTTGAGGTATAAACGTGGTGAATTTGCTTTTTGTTGTCATCCTCTGGTACAACTGGCCCTTTGTACTGATTTTTGTGGAAGAGTCATGTACTCTTGACATTTTTCTATCCTTTCTGGGTTTTTTTTTTTTGGGGCGGTGATTTCTGAAGTTTAACGGGGTGAAAGCTGTCGTCACCCATTTTCTTCTGATATTCTTGCAGGCAATGCGGCCTACTGAAACTGAGGTCCTAGTAAGCATTTTGGGCGATGACCTGTCTTTGGGTGCTGAACTGGTAAGTGAACTTTGGGACGCCAAAGTAAAAGCCGAGTACATGTTGGATAAAAGATTGATGAAACACATCGGACGCGCCAGAGATTCAATGATCCCTTGGATGCTAATTGTTGGAGAAAATGAACTTAAACAAGGTGTAGTTAGATTAAAAGATGTCGTGGCCACTAAGGACTATGATATACCTCGAAGTAGACTTGTGGAGGAGGTGTGCATGCGGCTAAATAGATTGTCGATCTAAAATTGCAGATTGTAATTGAGGACGCTATCTATCTCTAGGTCATTATGTTACTCAGCTAGCATTTAATTGGGAAGCAAATGCTAGGTTCTTGTGACATTGTGCTAATTGGGAAGCAAGTGCCTGATTGAGAAGGGGTCCGATTTTTCACTTTCGGGCCTATTGTGATTACGCTGCTTGGGTCATTCTTTTTCGGCTGAGAATTGGCAGGTGTAGCTTCTGTATTCAAAGAGAAAACATTAGTGATCACATTCTGTGTGTGTGTGAAACTTCAAACTATGAAGGTACCACAAGAGAAGACATTGCATACAATTGAGGTGATATTGAGAAGAGAAAAAAATGAAAAATTACTGTGTGTATTCAAAGAGGGAGACTGAGAAAACACTTTCTATGTGTTTTTTTTGGGCTGGGGGGGTGGGGTTTGGGTTTGGTGGCTACTACGTTTAATCGTGAGCAGTGGCACTATTAGCGCATAAAATTATGTGCATTGGTTCTTCTTCTTTTTTTTTTTCCCCTTTTGTTTTTTGGTTGTGTGTGTTTCGTTAGAGAATGAGACCATTTTACCAGCTCAAAGGAAAGACAAAAAAATCCACAGAAATTCTCCATCTCATCACCAGAGTGGCCGATGGGCTGGTGGCGGTGCAGACAGTCCGGCTGCCATGAGTGATACCTTGAGAGCTCCTAGAAAATTATTAGGGAAGGAAATGAAAGTGAAATAAAATTGAGGCATATGATTATTTCTGAAAATGGCTTCATTTTGCACGTTCAGACGCTTGATCATTTCACATGTTCCTCAAATAGGATATTCAACGGAAGTTATTCTCAAGTAGGATTTGTTATTTTTCTTCGGAGTTCGATTGATAGTTTAGTCAAACTTCAAGGGGACTATTATAAGGTGAAATACCAGGCTAGCTATCCAAAAGTAGGGTTGGGTTGGGTTGGGTTGGGTTGGGTTTTACATGAAGTTTGAGTTGAGCGTGAACATAATTCTCAACTAGATAATAAACTAGAATTTAGATAGGCTGAGACCAGTTAAGGTGAAGGCACATGCTATCTATTTAAAAACTTTACTTTTATGACTAATTTATACATTTTCGAGTGTTTTTTTTTTCTTTGTATTTAAATTTTTGCTAGTAGCATAGGAGTAGGTATTTAAGGAGGAGCGAGGAGGAGAGAAGACTTGAATCCAAAATCTCTAAATTCTGAAATCTCAACATTAATTGAGAAATTATTAATATAAGTAAGGTTATTTCAGTATGAAATACTTAGACATTTGGTTGGCTTGAGTACGCATCAAATATTCCTCGCATCATTTTCAGAAAACATCTTCGTGTAATTGCAAAACCGGAAAGCACGAGGGGATTTGGTAGGTAATGCCTTTTCTTTGCTTTTCGTTTTTTTCCTTAGTCTTTCTGAGTTTCAAAATTAAAGGCTTGCCTAAAATATCTCCGACATGCATGCTTTCAGGAAATATTAGGAAGCTGGAGAATAGCATAGCAGGGACTTGTTCTGCTCGCAACCTGGCATTGAACCCATTCATTCATTCATTCATACGCGTAACAAACAAATGGGCTGGGGAGGAGAACCTATCCTCTCTCTCTCTCTCTAACTAAAAATGCTTTGTCTTCTTCAAGAAATTTTTTTTTTCTTAATATAAGTGAAAAGTTTTGAACTTAGAACCTACTACTTATAATCTTTTCTATTTGCCACCCAACTCATCCTTTTTTCAAATATTCTATTCCATATTGGAGTGTTCTATTCTAGGCAAAAACAGTCTTACCGTTCTAACCATCCTCAACCCATTTCAGTCTTTCTGTTTCTCTTTCCCACTTTCTCCTCTTCTCCACACCCAAAAATTACGGAAACGCACACAAAAAAAAAAGAAGAAAAAAGAAAAAGAAAAAGAGTAAAAGAAAGAAAGCAAAGACAAGGGAAATGCAAAGACATAATATTTTGCCAAAAAAAAAAAAAGAAAAAAAAAAGAAAGCGAAGAAGCTAGAATTAGTTAACTCGGCATAAGAGACAGAGAGGGGGGAGAGAGAGAGAGCCCTTCATATATATGCTCTGATCATCAAAAGCCATCCCAGGAAGGCGATTCCTCCCTCTGCAGCCGGCTACTGTTGGCCAATCATATCGGCACACAATATAAGATATTATATGTTGTAGTGATCATTAGATTATTTGGTCGTGGGTTGTCAACTTTAAAGAATGCTGATGGGCGGCTATAGAGGCCCACCAGCACCAACACCGCCCCATCATGCTACCAAGCTCAATCTTGTCACCAATATTACCGTATTGACGTTGTTGCTGTTGATCTTCTCTTCGCCTTCATCATCATCATCATCATGGGTGCGATTCGCATCTGGTGCAGACACCACCACCTCCACCACGACGGAAGCCCTGCTGAGATTCAAAAGCTCATTGGCCTATTTCAATGTTTTTGACACCTGGCATCCCTCCGTAGCTCCTTCCCCGTGTGCGGGGAACTTCGCAGCATGGCGCGGCGTTCTCTGCTCTAACGGCATCGTCTGGGGTTTGCAACTCGAAAACATGCGGCTTACGGGACAAATTGACGTGGATGCGCTGGTTCCCTTACGCTCCTTACGCACCATAAGCTTGATGAACAACAGCTTTGAGGGTCCGATGCCCGACTGGAGAAAACTTGGCGCCCTCAAGTCACTCTTCCTGTCCAACAACCATTTCTCCGGACAGATCCCCCCGGACGCTTTCAGGGGCATGGCTTCTCTGAAGAAAGTCTATTTGGCAAACAACAGGTTTACGGGCAACATTCCGGCCTCGCTGGCCACCCCGAGGCTTTTAGAACTCAGGCTGGAGAACAATCAATTTACAGGGCCCATTCCAGATTTCAAGCCAGGTCTCAAAGCGCTTAATGTGTCTAACAATCAGCTCCAGGGCCCGATACCAGCAACTCTAGCAAAAATGGATCCGAGTTCCTTCGCAGGTACTACCGACTACGTACGTGCATGCATGCAAAAATGGATCGAGGTGGACGGACTCTATGTTATTTTATTATACGTACTCCTAGTATTTATTTATGCTAACACAGCTGTATCTCAGGCAGCAGTTCATTAATTAATTTTGCACTTTACTTACAGAAATATGCGTGCAGTAGACGCTTATGCAATCGCAGGTGAAATGGCCAGATTGCTCCACATTACATCATATATTGTTGATCTTCATAGGGTTCGTCTAACATTATTAGCTTTTCAGAAAGAAAAAATAAATTTAAATTGGATGAGTGTGTCAATGCAAGAAGGCAATGGATGTGAGTACATTCAGATATTAATTTGAATATAAATTAAGTAGGTGTTAATTATTGGGCATTCGTTAGCTTAAGTACCCGTCCGTATTCATATGTATACATCTGCATATGCGACGGGTTAGTAGGAGGAATTTTGTTGTGATTCTCGTCGACAAATATATTAATCACTGGGGCGCAAAGCACTAGTAGTACAAATTAATTTTGCAATTGTACAGCAGTCAGAAAATTAAGTAATGGGGATTACTCGCGATCCGCTAGCTAGCTGACCATTCAATGAATTTATGCAGGAAACAAGGGTGTGTGTGGACCGCCTCTAGTGACACCATGCACTTCTCCCGGTCCTCTCCCCGACCAGAAACCACCTCCAACTCCGCCACCATCTGCACCTAGCCCTGATCCTGCCCCTCCTCAAGTAACTGGCGGGAAAGCTTCGTCGGTTTCGAGAACCGTTATTATTGCCATTGCCAGCTTGGTGGCCTTTGTTGCTGTTGCGGTGCTTGTCGCAATATACAGACGTAGTAAGGAAGAAACGCCGAGGCTTGGGAAAGCGGTAACATCGTCATCGTCGTCGTCGTCGTCAGAAAAACATGGCAAAAGTAATAGTAGCAACGGCGGTGGTAAGGGCACGATGCAGTTGGGAGCACCGGAACCCTATAACAAACAGACGGCAGCCGGTATAATACCTAATTCCGCTGCTGCTGATCATCATCAGATGGTCAGTGCTGGTGGTAGTGCTGTTACTTCCAGAAAGACAAAGGCCGAAGCAAGCAAGCTGTCATTTGTGAGAGAGGACCGGCAAAAATTCGATTTGCAGGACCTGCTGAGAGCGTCTGCGGAAGTTTTAGGGAGCGGCAACTTCGGATCTTCGTACAAGGCCGTACTTATGGATGGCCAAGCGGTTGTTGTGAAACGATTTAAGCAAATGACCAACGTCGGGAAAGAAGATTTTCACGAACACATGAGAAGGCTGGGGAGACTCGTCCACCCTAACCTGTTGCCCCTCGTGGCCTATTACTACAGAAGAGAAGAGAAGCTGTTGGTGTTCGACTACGTGCAAAATGGCAGCCTGGCCGGTCATCTCCACGGTACGCACGAAACATGAGTATACACATTTCATAAATAGCTAGAAATAGTGGTGCTAGTTCTTCTGGTTCTTAGCTTCTTTGGGTTGATCAGGTAACCATTCTGCGGAGCAGCCAGCCCTCGACTGGCCAACTCGGTTGAAAATTGTGAAAGGAGTCGCAAGAGGGCTGGCGTATCTTCACAGTGAGCTTCCTAGCGTGAGCTTGCCTCATGGTCACCTGAAATCTTCCAACGTGGTGTTAGATAAGACCTTCCAGCCCCTGCTGATGGACTACGCTCTAGTGCCGGTGGTTAACCCTGAGCAAGTTGAACACCTACTGGTGGCCTACAAATCGCCAGAATACGTACAACACGGCCGCACCACCAGGAAAACGGACGTTTGGAATCTTGGAATTCTGGTTTTAGAGATCCTCACCAGCAACTTTCCCGCAAACTACATCGCTCAAGGTACGGGAATATCCTCCTCCTCCTATTCATATAAATCATCCGAAGTAGCGGGATGGATAAATTCTATAAAGGCAGCTGAAGATCAGCTGCGGGAAGGTCATCAAGCCGCCGCCGCCGCGGCCTTCTTCGACAAAGAAATGGGTAACACCGACAACAGTGGAGGAGAGATGTGGAAGCTTTTAAGGATCGGAGTTGGTTGTTGCGAGGAGGACGCGGAAACCAGGTGGGATCTGAAGGAGGCTGTTGAAAGGATTGAAGATGTTAAGGAGAGGGATAGCATGGAATTTGATGGATGAATTGAGGGTAAGCAGCTGCAGCAAAGATGGTATCTGCTCTTGCCAGACTTTGGCTTAATATTCCTCGACTAATGAACAAAAATTGGAACCGACAGCCAGTAGTAGTGTATTCCTCTAGTACTCCAATTTCGCTTAGTAATATTTTTGCTGTCCCCTTTTTTTTTTTTTTTTTCTTTTTGGTCTAGCTAGGGAATTAAAATTTCAGCTTGTTGATTTGTTTTGGCTTTCTTTTCTAGGTTTTTCATCGTTTTCTTTGGTACATACATACTACTACATAGTATCAGTTGCTGATTAGAATTAATGTGTCATCTTGCAGTACTTCTTTTGAATTTCTTTTCCTTTTTTTTTTTTTCCAAATTCTTGGCAACTATTCACTCGTACATGGGACAGTTGATATATCTCCGTATTGATATGTCTTGAAACTTTAGAAAACCTATCATCAGTTTCACTTTTTCCCTCAACGTGTGCATTTACTCACCATTAGTTTCACTCGATATGTACATTTAAATGATCATAAGCATAAACTTAAACAGACTAACCCCCGTTTGGGGTGCAGGAATGGTCAGAACCGAAAGGCCATTCCACCCGAAATATATTTCTATCCAAAATGGGTAGGGAAGAGGAGAGGGGAAAATTTTATTATTTCAGAGTTTGATAGACAAATCAGAATGGAATCTTTATTCAATTTCTAATATCTGGTATAATCAATATCTAGATGTCAGAATGGAATACGCTAAGTACAAATTTGACTTAATTGCACTAGATTAATTTATAGGACGTAATAAAACTTATTACTTTTTGTTTATTCTATAATGGTATTTGTCAATTTATGTGAAATTTTGATATTATTTTGATATTTTTACTTCAAAAATAAATGATGATTGATATCAAAATTCTTCAACTATAATGCTTGACTTAGTCTCATATATAGATTTTTAAATTAACAAATTTTATTTACTAACAATATAATTAGCAACGTAAAACATAAATTACATGAAATCAAATATTTTTAATCTATTTTTTATTTTGATAAAATTCAAAAAAAATCTTACACAATTGTTCAAAAGTCAAAGGATAAAAATATCTTAAAACATTTGTTTCCTAATTTAAAATAAAAGTCATTCCAAGTAAAAGAAAAATTAATTATTATGAAAACTTATATTCAAATATTTTATTGAACCTATAAATAGGTTAAAATATCATGATGTAATATAAAGATTTATAAGGATAAATTTGACATCCTGCTATTTAGACATTTTAAGACGAAAGTAAAAAGAACTTTCCTAAAATTTTTTGAGGAATGAGATTCTAAGAAAAAGTTGGAATGAGCATTTTAAGAGGAAAGAGTTTTCCCATTTAAATGAACCATATCAAACTCTGGAATGGAATTAACAAGTGTAAAAGATCTTTTCTTTCTGGATCTTTCCTATGTACCAAACAAAAAGTAAGGACCAATTTTTCTTCCTTTCTTAAGCGGTAGGGTGAAAGTTTGTAGGTGGACTTGAAACAATGAAATCAAAAGTCTCAAGTCCACCTCAAAATTCAATACCACCATTTAACTATCTGTCTTAGGTATTACTCCTCTTACAATTTTTTTTAATATCATTTGTATCCCTCCATATATTATGGAATTACTAGTCTTCAAATCATTCCAAAATATATTACATTGTTGCGAGGAGAAAAGTCTTAGGGAAGTCAAAATCGTTAGAAAAAAAATCTTAATAGCATTATTAGGAGTGTGCAAAAACAAAATTTACCGATTTTACCGACCGATTTTGAATTCAATTCGGAAATCGGTAAAATGGAAGCCAAATCGAATTTCCGTTTTCGATTAGGGCGAAATTGGCACAAATTTGAATATAGGATTTTTGAATTCGAAAGTTCCGAATTCGATTTCATTTTTCGAATTCGGAAAATAGTATTCCGTTTTCGATTTCTAATTCGTTTAACATATTTATATAATAATAATATATAAACTAATAGATAAAAAAAGTTACAAGAAAAAGAAAAAGGAACGAGCTATTCAGATTTCCTAGACCAATAACCTAATTCTTTCAGCTTCTTCATTTCCGCCGCCCACCCCTGCGCCCTCAACCTCCAATCCTCCGGCCTCTGCAACTCCAACTCGAAGTCTCCACCCCTCAGCAGCTCCACCCCGCCTGGCTAATTCCTTCAAGGCTTTCGCAGCTCCTACTTCCTCCGCAGCTCCGCAGCTCCGTCTCCAACCTCAGGAGCTTTGCAAGTCGCAGCTCTGCGCCTCCGTCTCCAACCTCTGCAACTTTACATTGAGTCCCTCATCAAAAGGTTAATGCTAATGCCTCTCCCTTTCTCTGTATCTCTATAATTCCAAGAGGATTCATTTGATTATCATGCACATTCTAGTCGGCTCTGCTTCACCAAATTGAGAATAATTTTGGTGAACGGAACATACCCTACCATCTTTAGGCATAAAATATCTAAATTTGTCATGCGGTTGAAGTCTAGGCAGGGCTATTAACAAATGTGAGTATATTTTTTTTTCTTTCTTTTGGCACATGCTTAAAAGTTGATGCTCCACCAACCATTAGTAATTTTTGATAAATTAACTCTGGTGGTGGGCTCAAATAAAGATTGACAAGAATTTTTTTTTTTATGTTTTTATTTTCACATGTTTGATGAACTTGACAACTGTTCAAAACTTGTTCTAGTGATGAATTTCCCTGTAACATAGGTTAGACAATTGTTTTGGACCATGAATATTGTGTTACCCGAGTAGACATAGACGTGTGTTCTTTACTTGCAATTATGAAGAATAAACTTTCAAGTACTTACAAATAGTCTACAAATTGCTTACAAGCAAATTATAAATGTCTACAACACAAAGTAAGCTATTTTTGTTTATAGAAATCTGAGGCAGTTTAACTGGGAAGCAATCTGGCTGCTCGGGAGAGATTGAGTTGTTTACCTGTTTACCTTAAAGGATAATCAAATTAGAAATCAAACATAGGAGATAGCCTACAAAGTGCTCAAACCAGCAAGTGCTATTCCTGTATGACAATCATTATGCCAGTACACACATGTGAGGGAAGTTTGACCAGGAAGTTGTGGCCGCTTGAGGGAAGAACAAGTCCAATGAAATACTACAAGAATTTCTGATAATAAATGGCCAGCTGACTAACTTTTTGAATTAGTATCTGACATGAGATCTATGGTAAAACATAAGCACAACTCTTCTAAAATTTTGGTTATTTTATGATACTGGAGGCTAAAACTAGTAGTTCTCATTTTTATTGTTTCACAGTCTTATGCAATTCATCTATCTTTTCTAAGTTAATATGACATAGAGTATTGCTGCAAGTTTTGGATCTTGTAGTGTTCCCTAAACCAGAATTTGATCTTCCTATATTTTGTGCCAACTTTTTTACAGCTGCAAGCACAAACATAGTTGTTGTAAGCTATCTTGTTTTCGTTTGTCTCTTTTAGTTTTGGCTAAGATAGTTTTTAAATGATCTTGTATTCTTCTTCTGTTACAGAAATATATTTAACACTATAACATTAGAGAGCATACCTTGTAGAAGTGGCTTGATATAATAGTTGGATACTTGGATACTTGTCTAATTGTGCATTTTCGCAGCGTATTCTCCACTACTTTATTTTTTGCTTTCATTTTCTGATTTCATTTTCATTTTTCATGCTAGTAATTTAGTAAGTATGGCTAGCAATGTTGAGGAGAGGGAAGGATCAAGTGACTCACCGCCGCTTTCTACTTCAGATAGCTGTGAAGCATCCGGAGTTGGCGTTAAGAAGAATAGAGGAGCATACAAGAGTAGGTCACCTACTTGGGATCATTTTACACTATTCTACTGTGAAAAAGGTATTTGTCATGGAATCAGGGACGGACCCAGAAATATATTTTGGTGGGGGCTGAACTACATTTAATTTTTTTTTGCGACGAAATAAATGTATTTAATAAGTAAAATTTTGAAGCAATAATTATAAAAACAATAAAAACATATAATTATACATACCTAAAAATTTGTTATTGATTAACACTTGAAGTAGTGGCATTTGTTGCACTTGAATGACGAAGGGGAGGCAATAAAAGACTGAATTAGTAGCTTCTTTTGTTAGGTTGCCATTGGCTTTATATGGAAACAAACACAAATGTTTGAATAGCTCTAATTCTTGACTCTGGAGTCCATGCACATAGACTGTAGAATGAATGCCCTGGACAAAATAGTGACGTGTCTTTGTAAGAGAATGAATGTCATAGACTAGTACAAGACCCATACTACAGGAACCCTCTTTTCCAGCAGCCCCCACCTGACCCCGCTTGGGTCCGTCCATGCATGGAATATGTAACTATTGTAAAAAAACAATAGCTGCTGATTCAAAGTCTAATGGTACCACTCCTTTTTTAAGTCATGTTAAATCATGTGATCTCAATCCTGCTAATAAGTCTAAAGGGCAGGGTACCTTATGTTTGGGAGAAATTGAAACTCTTGGGAGTGATGTTAAGAGCGCACTTATTAGTTGGAAGTATGATTCTGATGCAATTAGGAAAAACATTGCTTATACGTTGATTGTTGATAAATTGCCATTCAAACATATAGAAGGCAAGGGACTCCAGCATGTGATGAGAACTGCTTGTCCATCTTTTAAAATTTCTTCTAGGTGGACAATTACTAGAGATTGCTAGCAGCTTTATTTAGATGAAAAAATTAAGTTGAAAAATATGTTGAAGTATAATGGCAGTAGAATTTGTCTGACTACTGATAGTTGGACATCTATCTAGCGAATCAATTATATGTGTTTGACAGTTCACTATATTGACTGTGATTGGAAATTAAATAAAAGAATTCTAAATTTCTATCCAATTTCTAGTCATAAAGGGGCTGAAATAGGAAAGAGTATTGAAAAATGTTTACTGGAATGGGGGATTGACGATATCTTCACAATAACAGTTGATAATGCTAGTTCAAATGATACGGCTGTGCAATATTTGGTTGATAAATTGCAAAATTGAGGTAAAGCTGTATTACGAGAAAAGTGGACTCATATGAGATGTGTAACTCACATAGTCAATTTGATTGTGTGTGATGGCTTAAAAAAATTTGGAGAATCAGTTGATTGCATCCGGGCAGCTGTGAAGTATATTAGGCAATCACCTTCTCGTTTGAAAAAGTTCAAAGAATGTGCTGAAATTGAAAAAATTGATTGTAAAAAGTTGCTTAGTCTAGACGAGGCAACTAGGTAGAATTCAATATACTTGATGTTAGACACTGCTCAAAGATTTGAGAGGGCATTTTAGAGGTTTGAGGAACAAGATCCATACATGATTAGTGAGCTGGATTACTTGCCTACAAAATCTGATTGGGAAAAAGCAAGATTTTTAACTATATTTTTAGATAACTTTTATGATCTTACAGTAAAAGTTTATGGCGCCAAATATGTGACATCCAATAATTTGATTAATGAGTTTAGTCATATCAATGGCATTCTAAAGGAAATGGCAGAAAGTGATACTCCGGATTTGAGAGGAATGGCAAAAATAATGAAGGACAAGTATGACAAGTATTGGGGGAAGATTAAAAAAATTAATACGTTGATTTTCATTGCTTACATGCTTGATCCTAGAACAAAATATGAATATTTTGAGTTTATTGCCTGTAAAATGTATGGTGAATCCGAGGGTGCTATGGTGTCTCACCTAATTAGGGATACAATGTATGAGTTATTTGCCGAGTATAAGAAACTCAATACTCCTACTGGGTCGGCTACTACTTCCCAATCCTCCACTTCTTCACATCCTAGTGGGCCTGAAAATAGTAACTTTTCACTTGATGGAGATTCCTCTAAAAAGATCAATGACATATATAGAATGGAATTTTAAAAAAGAAAAGTCGAACTTGGAGGAATGAATTCTAAATCTGAACTTGACAAATATTTGAGTGAGGATTGTGAGGATGATGATCCTGAAACTCAACTGGATATCTTAAATTGGTGGAAAGCTAACAGTCTTCGATTTCCAGTGCTTTCGAAAATGGCTCGTGATGTATTGGCTGTCCCAGTTTCTACAGTTGCATCCGAATCTGCTTTTAGTACTGGGGGACGCTTTCTTGACCCATTTAGGAGTTCTTTAACTCCTAGAATTGTGCAATACTTGATATGTACTCAAGATTGGCTTCAGGCATCGAAAACTGAGTTGAATGTAGAAGAAAAATTTGAGGATCTTGAAGAATTTGAATCTGGTAAACTATCTTTTTTATTATTTAGAAACTTGAAATATTTTTTCTATTCTTAAATGCTATTATGATACTTCATTATTTTTTTGTTTCTTGTATAATAGGTTTGCTTAAGGGAGGTGCCGAATCCACAATTGTAGATGTTTGACTCGTCCAATGCCAATGGTAAGCTAGAGTTTTGACTTGTGCTTGGAGTTCAGAATTTCGAGATTGGAGGGCTATCCCTTTTTCCTTGCAATTTGCAAATGTGATTTGTAATCTACTTTATTTGACAATTGACACATTCTGTTGAATTGACTTAATATTTGGCATTTAATATTTGTATAACTGTGTTTGGACTTCATTTGATATTTTGTTGTTGGCTGGGAAACTGGAAACGCAGTTACATAGTCTTAAATCTGGTTTGATTTTTCTTCGCTCTGATCAGTAGCTAGCTAATGATATGGGCAGCTTTGCCTACCTTATTTGGTATATGTTTGGGTTTAAGCATAGCTGGTAGTGTCCTTGTTGGCATGGGATATGATTTTGAAAGAAATGGAGGTGGTAGTGGTGGCCTCGGTGGGGTGGTGATGGCTAGAGATCTAAAGTCAAGACTGAGATGGACTGCTGATCATCATGAGCATTTTGTTGATGCTGTTATGAAGCTTGATGGCCCTGATGGTGAGTTTTTGTCATCATTACTGTTTCCATTTCTATATTTTTTGAAGAGTAACCATGCCAACTTTCTCTTGTTTTCTGCTGTTGGAATTTTTATAGTCCTTTTTCTATCTAGATTAAGTAGTGATGCTAGTTCTGTTCTGTTAAGTGTTGAGGGAAATTTTGGGACTGAAAATACATAGGGATAGCATTAGCTGGCTAAACTCAGTACTTGAGAAAATTAAAGATGGCAGTTGTACTTTGCGACTGTGTTTGTCAGTTTCTGGAATATGTTGGGGCCCTGATGATGTCCTGATGCTTGTGTGACTATTAGATGTACTTTCCTTTTGGACAAGAAGTTGAATGTATTCAATCTGTTCCAATTATGTTTCTGGTTTTATTTATACTAAATGTCATGTCAAAAGGAAGAGGAATTTTTGACATTGGCATTATGGCATACTCTCTTTTGTAAAAGAAAGAATTTTTTGCCTTTTTTGGGCTCTATTATTTATGGTTATGTGGCCAAAGTTGTCTCTTGTGTTGAATTATAATTTCTCATGAAATTTTCTGAACTCTAGCTTAGAAGTGTTATTACATGCAATTTTCTCACCACTTATTGGAAATTTGGAATAACAGTCTAATCAACCATGCAGCATCTTGTCATTTGGTGCAAATCTTGCTCCCCTGCTTCTATTGTTTTTCAATGAACTTAGCTTAGCATTTCCTTCTCTCAGTGTCTGGGATCGTGTGGCTTGAAGGGAATCAGCATGCAGATTTCTATGCCAAGAGCAGTATCAGACCATCACTCTCCAACCAGGCTTCCATTCCATGTGCTTGAGGACCTTGTAGAACAGCTGCGAAGTAGAATTAGACAATTAGTTCTGTTGCACATTTTGAATTCGGACCAATTCGGTGGGCTACTGAATTCGAAATAGAATTCGAAACCATTTCGAAATCGGTAAGTTCGATTTCGAAAACAAATTTGATCGAAAATTTTATAACGAACTTTTTGAAAAATTCCGAATTGAGAATTCCGAATTACCAATTTCGCTTCCGTTGCACACCCCTAAGCATTATCCCTGCATTTTGTTTCATGCAAATGGGTTTGACCCCTTTTCCCTTTGTACCCAAAAATATATATATATCTTAATAGCATTGTGAGGAAAACAGTATAACATTTTGATGTTTATGAGCTGGTTGAAAGTTAAAGAAAACAATTTTTTTGTGCGATTAGGAATAATAAAATCTACTTGAGATTGAAAAGAAACTCAAATTTTTTAAAACATTTAAAACTTAAATTTCTCCTAGGCATAAAGTTGCAAGGAAGTTAAGACCATGCATGAAACAGAAAATTTTATTAATATGGCTGAGGAAAAAAAATAGCAATTTGTATATTTGAAAAGTGGCTATGTGTTTTTTGCTTATCAATTGACCATTTTTTTAGTCTTGTATGCAGAAAGATTTTGCAAATGACAATTTTTAGCATTTACAATTAATGCAATTGTTAAAGTCCCAAAAATAATAATGTTTTAATCAGTATTTGATTTACTTTTGTAGATACCAAGTTTTTATCATTTAATTTTATATTCTTACATTATTTTGTTAAACATTGATTTTTCTTGTTTTATTGGTTTCTTTTACAAATGAGAAAAAAAAAACCAAAAGAACTAAAAGAGAAAAGTCAAAGGAAAAAATTTGGACCTTGTGTTCATTTGTTGTTTATGGATTTTTTGCATCTTGTTTCTGAGCAAAAATTCTCATCCTTAAGATCCTATTTTTTTCTAATCTAGTATTAGCTTCAAGTTAACCATCTAAAACCCTAATTCCTACCCTATAAAAGGTTTCATTTAACTTCATTTTAAGAGGAGGGGAGAAAGAAAAGAGTGAAAATTCACAAAAACTGTGGCTTCTAGTTTTCGCTATCATGTTCATCATCTTAGAAACTCTTGAAAAACATGACCACAACTCTTATGTTGATCTTCATCTCACTATATTTTCCCAAGTTTTCTTGTTAAAACACCCAAATTATATAACTTTAACCTAAGAGTGGTCTAATAATCGTTAAAACCTTCAAAAATCAACCTATTGATCCAAGATCTTGCCTCAAACTTCAGCCCAAACCCATGTTCTTCAAAACCTAGAAATGGGTTAAGGAATGTGAAGTAGCCAACTTTGAACAGCAATCGCAACATAGATTCTTGCTTTGTGTGAAGACTTTTGTTGGAGAAGTTGGCTTGATGTGCTACGTCCGCGAAATTCTGGGCTATCCCTAGAATTTATTTCGTTCATGCACCATCTCCGGGCTCTAGCTGAGCTTACATCTCTTTTGGGCGAGCTACTTACTAATTTAGATTAATCATTTTGAATTCATGATTTCGCTAGATTGGTCATGTGGCACAAATAGTATCGGAGCAAATTTCATATGAAAATCGGCCATGTGGCATAAATAGTATTAGAGATTGCTAATCTCGTGTGGCTTTTGCACCACAAAGGTGTTATGATTTATGGTTTTGAGTCAGTCCATGGATTTGGAGCATCACAAATGGTATCAAAATAAATCTGCGGGGGACACTAATAGAGCCCGTGCACAAAAATGGTATTAGGTGTGTGGTTTCGGGTTGACCTATGCATCAACAAATGGTATCAAAATAAATCTCTGATAGACACTCCTGGAGCCGTGCACAGCAATGATGACACTTTCTAGTACTCGAGAGCCACCTCTAAGATTGGCGAACTAATAAGTGGACGACATCTTGAATTAATGATGAGATTTGGGAGGACATGTGCCACATTCAACGGACTCGAACAAAAATCTAGGCTACTTAATAACTTGAGTTAAACATTTTGAATCCACGATATCACTCAAAAGTTATTTGGTCATCCCATGAACCAAGAGCTTAACATATATCTTTCGAATATGATAGTTTATGTTAATTAACATTTGGTTGAGGTTTAATAAAGAAATCAAAACTTAAAGTTTAGGTTTTCTCATGTTCTTGGTGGGTTAGTTTGATTCAGCCTTATTTGTTGATTTTAGATGAGATTTGATCATATAGTTATTAAACACGGCCCCACTCAGCGGTTCAACCAGGCAATCTGATGAACCGGCCAATAAGTTGGGCTGGACCTTCAATTGGATCGGATGTACAAAAGAACCGTTGACTTGTCAATGGCCCGGCCGGTTCGACCGTTGACTTGAGCTATTTCATTATCTTTTTTTTTTTTTTTTTTTTTTGTAATTCCTCTAGAACAAATTTTATTTAGAATCGTTTAATAAAAATTATTACTCAACAAAACTCTAAAAATTATGAAATTGATTTCAAAAATAACATATTATACAATTCATTTTAGAGGCATACATTGGCTCTCAAAAACCTTTTACACTTAAAATTTGTAAATACACTAAATAATTATATTGAATATATATAAATTTACACTTGAAGTTGCCTTAAAAAAATTTTACGCTTGATGTTTAATGGATTACTTGAAGTTGCCTTACAAAAAACTTTACACTTGATGTTTAATGGATTAATAAGTAAATTTAGGTTTTGTTGATTCTTATAGGAACTAATCATTCAATAGTGAATTACATTAAATGAGCATTTTCTATGATATAGTTAGTTACATTTCAACTATATATCCTATATAAAAAAAAATTATGAGACTTAATATTTTAATATATTTAGTAATCCACCGGTTCAACCACTCGCCACCGGTTGAACCAGTGACCCATTAATCCATCTCCTCTGCCGGGTTCCTCTCCATGTTGGATTTAATAACTATGGATTTGACTCATTATTTAGGTAAGTCTATTTTCTTTTATTTTAGTCGCTGCCTTCAACGGAAGGTAACCAATCACTCTTTAATTCTCAAACATGTGGTCCTATGTGTTACATATTTTATATACTTCTTTTTCTATTTCTCATTATTCTTATTTAGCTTTATTTAATTATTTACTTTGCTTAATTTAACCTTCCTCGTCATTTAAAGGGTAATTAAATACCTAAATGTAATGGATAGGATGTATTGTATTTTTTTTCATTGGTAAGAATCGTAATTAGGGTATTCTTTCTGTTCAAATGTAATAAGTAGGTCAGATATATATATTTTTTGTTTTTTATCTCTCCCTTTTTATATTGTAGTTAGGTCATCTAATGTAATAAATAGGATTTATATGTTTAATACTTATGTGCTTTGCTCACTTTTTTTAGAATTTTTGAATCTAGATAGAATGCTTATGTATTATATACTCTTATTTGTTACTTGCATTAATTTATATTTTATTTGATTTATTATTATTATAAAAATCATAGACGTGTGGTATCACTGCATTGGTCCAATATTTTTATGGCTTTTCTCCCGTTTCCCTACAAGTCTGGTAGACATGTGCTATTCATTCCTTCTTTTTTATTATTATTATTCTTTCTCTTAATTCTATATGATGCTTTTCTGTTTTCAGTGATATTAGTTGTGAGCCCTAAACAATATAGATTTACCACAGTTTTGTAACTTAAATGTATACTTTATATGCTGCTAATTACAATAATGTCTTTTTCTTTTTTGTAGCTTCGACCCCTTTTTTTTCATTTGCTATTTAGGTGGGGAGAGGATGCTAAATAGATACATTAAATTGTGGTCACAGTACAACTCCTAATCTCCCTCTATATAATGATCAGTAAAAAGGGGGAAAAAAAACTACATAGTGTGAATAGAAAAAAGAAAAGAAAAACCTACACTATACAATTAACTCTTAATCTCGCTTCATATATACTAGTCACAGACTGTAGTATACGAACTAGAGATGATAAAATATCTCTCCAAATCTCCATGACTTTCGATTTCTTCGATGATGTTTAGATTGTTATTTTAAGATTTTTTTTATAGAGAAATTATGGTAACGATTTGATGAACGTGAAATAAAAATGTGATTGGAAAATGTGTTTATGAAAAAAAAAATTTCTGTACAAAATTGCAATCTAAACAATGCCTTATTTTTTATTAATTAAATATATATTGCCTCCCTCCACGGATGGGGGGTTATTTGTATATCTTCCTATATAAAATGCACAAAACCTAGATTTGGTGTCAAAAATTTTATGTTATTATTCATTATTCCAATTTTGTCCTATTATACATTATATAATAACATCTCATCTTTCATACCTCGCTTTAGCAAGCTGTTATTATACATAAGTTCTTCCACTTTTATAGCTAGAACTAGAATAAATAATAACAAATCCTTTTATTTTGTTTTGTTATTTTCTTTTCCAGTCAGCCAAAACTTTTCTCTTCTTGATTCTTGCTCGGGCATAGTGGACGTCAATGTTTCGATTTCTATTTAACAATGCAGAAGTTGCTCTCACAAGCAGAAAGTTTTAGTTGCTTCTCTCTTTGTCCTTTTTATGTGTGTGACCAACATTATTTTGCATGGTAACCCATTCAAATAGTGATGGCAATTGGGCGGGTTGGGTTATTATTGGGTGGGTCAAATATGAGTTTAATTAAATTGGGTTACAACCCAACCCGCCCAACTTTTTCATGGGTTAGCTTGGGTTGGGTCTAATTGGGTAAAGTTAAATCCAAAAACCCAACCATGACCCAACATATTTTCTATGTACTTCTATATATTCACACTTTTAGTATTGTGTACACAAATTATACAAATATTTTGATACACTTGTAAACTATTTCTTATACATTCATACATACACACATACTAACACACTCACACATACATTTTTCACACACTTTCACTTGAAAAAATGCTTACAAATTATTTTTGGCAAATTATCACACTCAAATACACATTCCCTCTTGCTTATACATTTTTGCAATCCCTTCCTCTTTCTATGAGTAGAGGTTAATTATCTGATGGATGTGCCATGGTTAACGGGATTGAAAAAAAAATCGAGAAATCTTTTGCAACCAATCATGTCTGTACTTTTACCTTTGCATTTAAAAAATAAAATTTGTGTGTTACAACAATTAAGAGACCATAAGAAGATGACAAATTTTGAATGAAAACTAGTATTTTTTTTTTCAAAATGAGTTTTTAATGTTGTTATATTTTGAAATGGGTAGCAAATGTTATAGAAATTTGCATATGGGAATAATTGAGATTTTCAAATTTCAAAAGTACCACATGATATTGTAAGAAATCTCAAAAGAGATCAATGAAATTGTGAGGACCCAGAATTTCTTGAATTATACACCCGAACTTTCTTGAATTATTTGCTTATATTTCTTGCGAGAAACCCTAAATTTTTCATGAATTATTTTGCATTGTATTCATTTAAGTGCAAATCATTTTCTTTAAACATTGGTAGCATACAATTTTCATTAAGTGCATTATTTTCCTTAAGTACTCTATTTTGTATGTATTGTACGAAATTAATTTGTAATTGTATTTTACATATTTCATGTAGCCAAATACATAAACTTATATGGTATTAAGTAGGTCATATTTTACATTAAGGGATTAGAAGGCAATTTTCCAAGATATTATTCCATTCTTGGCCAAGATAATGCCACATGTCAACCATCCCATGACCTCTTGACTCAAGCCTCCTTATTTAATCCTTCAATTTCAAAAATTTGAATCAAATTTTCCTCTCTTCTCTCACCTCATGGCCGGCCACTTCAAGCTTGAAGAACACCAAACCCTAAGCTACATATTAGTCATTCTAGTGAAGGAGAACAACTTTGAGTGAAACCCTAGGCTAGATTACCTCTTAAGCCTCAAGCTTTGTTGCAAGAAGTGAAGTTCTTGGGTGGATTTTCTCACTCTTCTAGCAAGGTAAATTTTTACTTATTTATACTTTAATGAACTTTAAATTCAAAGAGGATGTTAGTTAGGTAGAATTAAAGTGCTTGTGGTTGTTTGGAAGGAAAAATTATGGAAGGAAATCTTGTGTTTGAAAACTAGAACTTAGGTTTTCATTTTTGGTTACCATGTGTTTGATGAAATGCTTAATGACTTGTGATGCTTTGATGATGGAATTAATTGCTGTTTTAACTTGTTAAACACCTTGGCAAATGATGGAAATAACCTTAAGTGGTTGATTGAAGAAGTTGCTTCAAAGTTGGAAATTTTCACGGAAATCAGAAATGGAAATCAGTTCACTTCCCGAACTTACTGTTGACTGTAGAAAATGAACTAGTGCCCTAGCCTTATAGTGTTAGAAAGCTCTATGAACCTAGTTTTAAACACCACTGACGGAGCTTGATTTTGATTTTCCTACGTTGAGTTATGGTTGTTTTCCCGAAACTGCTCGGCCAACCTGTCACTAATCTGGCAGTTTTCTTGCGACTCTGATATTTGCCATTTTGACACTGAATAATCATGAATTGATATCTGATCTCTTCATGAAAGTTGTAGGTCTATATCTTAGCTTCGAAACGCCATAAAATTTGCCCCAATCCGATATCCACAGCCACAGTTATGATTACAACGCTGAAGGGTGGCAAACCTGTTGATTGTTGTTGTTCTTGCCACAATTGTTTCTTTCATTCCTCTTGACTCGTATGCACCATTGTCGTGACCCGACTTACTTAATTTGTGATTCTAGGACTTGGTTTGAAATGGGCATATCTGTTGTGGACAAGTGAAATGAGCTGTGTTTGGTAAGTATTCATAAAACTGTTTCAAATTGAAAGTTTCTACTGTTAATTGCATCACTTCATGATGACATGTGTGTGCTTGTGTGTACATGATTTGCACATGATTTGGCTCGGTGAGTATGTGGTGATCTTGTACTTGACACCAACGGCTCCATTTGATTTCCAGTGCAATGACTCGCTTGAGCCAATGGCTCTACTATTAATGATTAGTGTTCTACTGTTCAGTGATTTGTTTGAGCGTTGGGTGTTTGAGTGCAATGACTCCACTGGCCCACCAGAGCAAATAAAATCCATTCATTTGATACCTGATCATTGTTCGATAAACTGAATTACTGAGTTACTTATTTGCCAACTTATTTTCACTGGATACTCACTGAGCTTCTAACTCATCCCAAAATATTTTATTTTCCCCCCTACAGGGCTCGAGATGAAGGAAAGCAGGAAGTGATCTTTCTTAGTATGACTGACAGGAATATCTCTTATACTATTTGTAATATTGGACAGTTGGACTTTTGGTGTATTTGGATTAGTTGGAAATGTAATTATTATTTGGAGATCTTGCGGTGTAATTATTTGAGATTTGTGATATAAATGAGGAACTGTAATGAGTCCCGGCGAGAGTTGGGCAGGCGGCCCGCCGATACCCTAGGGTTCACCCTTGGGAGAAGTGGGGCTGTCATAGAAATTTTCCCTTTTACAATGGAAAACTTGTCACTGATACAAAATAGTAGCAGGGCAGATGAAATTCCTAGCGATGCAGCAATTCCAAGAGACAAAAAGTGCACTAGGCACGAATTTTTCCTTTGGTTTTCTTTCCTTTGCTATTTTGATTTTTTTTTTAAAGGTTGGGTAATGGGTGCCCAGACAAAAAACCCAACCTGCCCAATAGAGAAGTTGGGTTTCTCTAAACCCAACCCATGAAAACCCATAAACCAACTAACCTAACCCATCTTTTAAAATTAGTGGGTGGGTTGTTGGGTTTTGGGTTTAATTGCCAGATCTACATGCAAATGCAGATTTGGGACCACTTTGATATAAATGTAAACTTTGTTAACTTATACAACTAATTCATAGTTATACTAAAATTGTATGAATTTATGTCAAATGTTATAAGAATTATAATAACCAGACTGAATTGGATAGGATCGATTGAAGAGGCACTTGATCCTACAAATGTAGAGCCGTGGATGAAAACCAATTATTCATGTTTTGATGAGTTTTAAGTTTTAACAGCTAACACCCAGAAAAAATCGAGAAAAAACTTCAGCTAATCAAAAGTGGCCTCAACATTGGAATTCGACAAATGATTTCAAAGATTACAGGTACATCAACTTGGTTAGGGTTTAGGGTATTTAGAGTAACTTGCCATACTTTGTCGGATTATTCATCGAACACTCTATTGGTATTAGGTTTTGTAACAGGTTTTACGTTGTTTGTTGCTTTGCTTGAACGCTGATATAATGTGAAATATCACTTAGGCTCTATTTGTTTGACAGGAAAGTCGCATAAGAAAGTATATCATGGGAAAAGTGAAGTAAAGTGAGATAAATCAAAATAAAATAAACTTTCCCATATGTGTTTGGTTAATAAGAAAATAATGCAAGAAAATACAAATTCTTATGTTTGTTTAGCTGGAAAGACATATGGAAAAATTAGCTAATACGTTTGTTAATTAACAAAATATTCAATATTGAACTTCTTCATTTTTGGTATTTAATATATACAAAAATGTAATAATCATAACAGTTTACATGTTGGAAGAGTTGTTTACTTGAAAATTAATCACCTTCTCTAAGAATAAGGGTTTATGTATGTGTCTGTTTGTGTGTGTATGTATCGGAACATCTCTACTAAACGGACAAATGTGTATATAAGTTATTTCAAAACTATATAGACATAAAAAAAGGAGCACAAAATGTAAAAGAAAAAAAATACTAATGTCATATAAATTTAATAAATTAATAGAGAATAACATGTCTAACAACAAACCGGTTGTTTGAATTGTAAATTCTAAAATATTCTAATTTGCGTAGAATTTTAGAATGGAGGAAATAGTTTAGAAAGAAATGAGTTATAAAAGAAATCTAATTAAGTGAAACTTCCCCATAACTCACTTTCGTTCAATCTCAGCAGGAAAATTTAGAATAAAGTTATTTTCCATCACTTTTCTTCCATCTTCGTGACAAAACCAACACTACTATGTTAATGATTAACTTATCATCTTTAAGACTTAACTCGGTAGTAAGAACGTTAACCAAGTGGACTCCGAGATATGTGGTTCAACTCCGAGTCACCCCCTTTTCCTCTTACAACTTGTAAGGCACGGATCTTGAGCTTTCAAAAAAAAATTGCTCATAGAAAAAGTTTTTTTTACTAATAAATTGTTAAGATAAAATTTGAAAACGAAAAACAAATAGAAAGATTTAAAATTCATAAGAAATATATTAAAATTTTGAAAATTTATAAATGAGATATGAATTACTGTTCATAAATTGTGAAAAAGTTTTCGTGTCAGAGGCGAAATAATGAAAGTTACCCTTACCCTATGTGCACGTCCCAAAAGACTTGTAACTCAAATCTAAAAGAAATAATATGATTCATTATAAATTGCACAAATGCAGAGATGAGGATTGGCATGGATCAGGATGACATGGCAAAAACACGTGTGATGACATGGCAATAACAGTGAGTGTGATTGGAGGTGCTGGCGTAAGGAGTACTTGGCGCAAAGTATGATGATTATGGTTGATTTATATGGTTAATTTAAGAAGATAGTAAAAGATTAACTGCATGAAGATTAGCAACGACAGAAAGCACACACACAGAATAGAAAATTAAAAAGAAAAAAAAGAAGGAGAAATAAATAAATAAATAATGTAAGCGTAATTACATGCTTTCTAAGCACACTGATTAACAATAATAAATAGCACTCCTGACTCCCGTAGTCGAGCAGTAGTGGTGGTAAAGTAACTTAACACAGTCGTAACCCCGCCCCCAGAATTCACGCCCCGAGTCTCCAAACCATCCCAAACGCATTGTCCGATTGGTCTGTGGGCTTCTTCACTTGGCGGTCATCTCCTCCTCCGCCATTGCGGTAAATTGTCCTAATTCCTTTCTGTACTGTGTATTTTGCGTTCCCTTCCCGGTGAAAACTACTGCCAATGTAGTGCTGTGCGTTGTTGTTGTTGGTGGTGCGGCAACCCCCCCCCCCAAAAAAAAACCCAAAAAAATCCCCATTTTTTCTCTCTTTGTAGTAGGTTTGACAGACTCAACTGTTCGTTTCACCAGTTGTCCTCGTAACTTTTTCCGACTTCCTCTGATGCATATATACATGTATGTGAACTCGTCTTCTCTTTGTTTTCCCCCAATCTAATTGTCCAATTTCCACCTCCGTCTAACTGGATGATTCCTTTTCTTTTCCACGATTTAAATTTGGGTGTGATCTAATTCTACTATTTTCCTTTCTTCCGTTAGCAATTATTATATTCTACATTTCCCGTGTATGATCTGGTGTGATGGGAAAGTTTGTTTGGGTTTATGGTTATCTCCACTGCACAGGCTAGTGTATCAGGATCGAGTTGCACATGCACGATCCTGCTCTCAGTCAGTCTGTCTGTCTGTCCGTTTCTAAACAAGCTTAGTCAATATTGACTAATAGCTGCTCCAAAGATTGATGAGTCTGTTCCTCGTTTTCTTTCCATGGCAATCGTATTCATGTTTTCACTAGCTGCTCTTTTTTAATTTGAAAATTGATGAAGGTGTTTCCCAGTTGTACCCATGCCAAAATTTTCGTGTTTTCATGAGCTCGTTTCGTGAAATTTTGTGTGAAATTTTCAGGGTATCACGAGGTTTGAATTGTTTCTGCCTAGAGTTACGGTCCCCCCGCCCCTCCCCCCTTATTGGCTATGAATTTTGACTTCTCTCATCTTCATATGCTTGCTTTCCAGAATTAAGGTGCAATACTTGGTCTGCCGCAACTTTATAGTGTAAAATTATCTGGTTGCTTGCTTCCTCCTTATTCTGCTGAGGTTTTTATTCTTAAAGGCTGCAAGTACGTACCCCCCAAGATACAGCGTTTGGGTTCGGGGGTTGACTTGCCCCCTGCTGGCGAGTTCAACCCTTTCCCTGTAGCTCGGAGGGTGAATTCCTTCCAAGCGATTGCAATGGATGATGCTATGGAGACTGGTAACTTGGGGCCTTACCAAGACAGGCCAAGGACATTCCCCAACATGCGCACTAAACCTTACACACCATTGGTGAGGGTCATATTGCACAACTTTGTGTTCCCTGGGCTTTATTTGCTTTGTTTCATCATCGTTTGGTGCTTATTGTATATCACTTTTTAGACATGCTCTTTTATCCTATTACTTCTGTGCTTGCTGTAATAAGATGATTTTACACTGTTCCCTTATGTTGGTTCAAGTTTAATTGGCGCCAAAGGCTTATATGTTTCGCATTTGCTATGCTAGTCTGACATTTTTGTTTGTGCTAAGATGGCAGAGTCTAAGTGCATGATCTTGGTTTTAGTTGCTGACCAGAGTTGCATTTTCTTTTTTCTTGTACTGCCTTCTCCATTGATATTAATAGTCATCTTATGGTGTGACCATTTGAGAATATACAATAGTTGTTGGACTTGCATATCCACAAAAGCATGTGATCTTTGCACAAAATGAGCACTGATGTTTGAGATCTGTTAGTGAGTCTTGCCCTCTTGTCCATTTGGGTCTGCCTAGATTATTGAAACATCATTTTTTCAAGTACTTCTAGCTGTACTCTTCTTGTTTTAATTCATATTGAAGAGGTTGAAATAAGTTGAGTCATTAGAGTTCTTCATCAGATCTTGAGAAATCATAGCATATACTTGTTTGCATCAGATTGATAGGTATATTGAAGTCAAAACTCAAAGTCTCTTCTAATTCCCCTGCGTATGCTTTCAATTCTTCCAGTTTGGGGTTGTCTATTCCCATGCATGCCTTATAATTAGACTGATAGCATCCACTCTCAAGTTCTTTGACTCCTTTCCTGGTTTGCATTGGTACTCAGTGAGCAGAAGATGAAATGTCCATTAAGTTCTTCCAGATTTCAATTGGAATTCGCATAGTTGCACCGTTTTTTTTTTTGTTTTGGGGGGGGGGGCACTACGAGGTATAAGACAGAGTTGAAGGTCATGTAGGAAAAGTTCCAGAGACAGCAAAATGTATGTTGAATTGGAATATGAGATAGTTTTTCTATTTTTTCTTTAATGCAATATATTTCACATAAGAGGTGCCTGCTCATCAAGAGGGATTTAATATCTAGAAGTTCAGTCAGACCATATTTTTAAAGTTAGTTAGTCTGAATGTCTTGTTCAATGAAATCTTACCTAATGTAGCCCAATTTTTTTCGAGTTAGTTATCGTAATTGACCCTAAAAAAAAAAAAGGAATTGTTGCTTTTTAAGCATATACAAAATAAAAAAAATGTGACATTCACTTTAGGACGGGATGATTACAAAGAGAAATGCATTAATATCTTAAGGTCTAAACTATGAGATGATGGCATGAATGGAATACTGTTTCTTAGTGGATGTATCAATGCCTGATTTGCTGTGATCAATGCCAGTCTTTTCAGTAATACCTGTCTCCCCACTTTGTTTCTGCCTAAAATCCTCCATAATCAGATACAAGGAAGGAATGAACAAGAGGATTGAAGGTCATCCTTGACATGTCACCCCTGTGAGAAGAATTGGAGAACAAAATTAAGAATCCTTTTGCAAAGCTTGCTCACGTACTATCATGGTATTTCAGTTTGGAACTTTTCTATCCTAAATATATCTCTCAGTGGGATTCAGGAGGGAAAGAATGTAATTTCTTTTCAAACATTCAATATATATTTTTTTATTGTGGTGCTTTAAGATGGGACTTCTCATAGGATAACTGAATATGTGGAACAATTTCTTCTATCCACTGAGAGAAAGATGTTGAAATTGTTGAGGAGGTTTACTTTGAGCTGCACTTATCATGAACACAGTTTCTGATCAATTTAGTGTTTGTGAGAGATGAAAAATTCTTTTTTAATATCAGGTTTATCATTGAGTTTTTGGTACAATTCTTGAAGTTTCTGGATATTATGTGTGTAAAACAAGTATTTTCTCCTGGATTAACTTCTCAAGGTATGTTCATTGAGTGCATATTGAAAAACAAGAACATGCAGCATTGGTTATTCTTGCACGGATTTGCACAAATTGTTTTGCTGTATATTTTGATTTGTCTGCTGTTTTTTGGTTCGTTGCCTGGTTTTGTCACCATTGACCCCCTTGCTGCTGTGTGCAGATATTTCGTGTAATCATGAGAATTAATGTCCGTATTCTTTTTGTGCTTCTGCTTCTTGGACTCGGAGCAATCTTCTATATTGGTGCTAGTACCTCGCCAATTATCGTATTTGTGTTCTCAGTTTGCATTATTAGTCTTGTGTTATCAATGTATCTCGCCAAGTGGGTACTTGCAAAGGATGAAGGACCTCCTGAGATGGTCCAGGTACTTGATCTTCATTTCAAAGTACTTGTGATTTAGAATAATGCGGACTTATGTGTATGTATACTGTCAAGCACTACTAAAATGGTTTTAGATGCTTATGTGACTGTTGTTCCATTAATATTCTTTGCCGAATTGGGCACCTTTCATGTTTTTTTTGATCCATTTAAGAGCCATTTTGATTTGCAGTTACTATATCTCCATTCTAATAATTTTAGTCTTACATTACTATTAATAATATGATTTGCAGTTACTATATCTCCATTCTAATCCTTGCAATTTTGAAGTTTTACCTTGTACACGTATGGTCCCACTGTCTCAATTTTGTTTTGCCAAGTACATATTCGTGGTTTTCTCCTTAATATTTGCTCTAAGCAAAAATGTCAAATTGTGAAAATAGATTTATGTTATTCCAAAATTCCATCAATGCATAACTCAAGGCCTGTTTGATAACTTAACTTAATGCTGAAAATTAATGCATTTAGAACTTTTTGAATTTAGCATGTTTAATAACTGAAATGTCACCACTGCTTAACTTGTTTATAAAGTTTCACGTGAAAATTTTTGGTTGAATCTTCTGAATGGATAATATATATCACACTTCTCACACATATAACACACTCACACATGCTCTCGCACAAAGTAATACATTTGCCCTTGTTCTGTTTGACACGCACATACACATGCAGACACACACACACACACACACAAAGGCCCGCACTTAGATATTGTCTTTGAATTGTTTAATTATTTTCTCTCAGACAAAATATTTTTCTTTCTCTCCAAATGTACAATAAAAGATAAATTTTTTAAAATGAAAGTATAATATTTGTATGATATTTTAATTCAGTGATATAATTCAATTAGCTATCAAAAATATATCTTTATCAATTTAGCAACTTAATACTTTCATCACTTAATTTTCAGATTTCAAAATTCAGATTTCAGACTTCAGTTTTATTGGCTTTAAATTCTTCCCATTTTAAAGGTTTGGTAAATATTTTCATACATATTATTATGTAGTAAAAGAATAGCTTCAGCTATTCCTTCTTATGTCGGCCTATTGTTTTACGAAATGGTAGCCTTCCATCCTCATGCAACTACTTATATGTTTATTATTTTTCTATTTAGAAAGAAAAGTTGTGAGTCATTGAAACATTTGATTGTTGGCTTTTCATGTTTGAATACTTAAGTTACTGGTCCTGAGCCTATTGGTTTACTTTACTAGATATCAGATGCTATACGTGATGGAGCTGAAGGCTTCTTTAGGACTCAGTACGGAACCATTTCCAAGATGGCATTCTTATTAGCAGTCATTATCTTTAGCATATATATGTTTCGCAGTACAACACCTCAGCAAGAATCTTCTGGCTTAGTGAGGTAAAACATCCTAAAGTTGGTCATCTTGTTTACTCGTTTAAATTTGTAGCTGTTAAAAGTTAATTTATTGTTTGTATGCTGATGCAGGTCAACATCTGCCTATGTCACTGTTGTGTCCTTTCTTCTTGGGGCTTTATGTTCTGGTATTGCTGGATATGTTGGGATGTGGGTGTCTGTACGTGCTAATGTGAGGGTCTCAAGTGCGGCAAGGCGGTCTGCGAGGGAGGCACTGCAGGTTTTTTGGTTTGGAAGATTTTAGATTCTGCCGAAAATGCATTTAGAATGTGATATTTATTGGCTTAAATATGCAGATTGCTGTTCGTGCTGGTGGTTTTTCCGCCATGGTGGTTGTTGGTTTGGCTGTAATAGGTGTTGCTGTACTTTATGCCGCATTTTATGTTTGGTTGGAAGTGGATTCACCTGGGTCAATGAAGGTCACTGACTGTGAGTTTGCAAATTACTTGATTCTATTTATTTAAGTGCCTTGTTTTTTTTAATCTCTCTGAATTTTCAGATTGAGGGCTTTTGACTTGGTAATAAGACTGTCATTTTCTTTTCCTTTGGCAGTACCTCTTCTCTTGGTTGGGTATGGGTTTGGGGCTTCATTTGTTGCCCTTTTTGCTCAATTGGGTGGTGGAATATACACAAAGGCAGCTGATGTTGGAGCTGACCTTGTTGGAAAAGTAGAGCAGGGAATTCCTGAAGATGATCCTCGTAATCCTGCTGTTATTGCTGATCTGGTGAGTCTTGCTAGATTTCTGGTTACAGTTATGAATGCAGATTAAGCTTCAGACATTTGGGTCCCAATGCAGCAAAAAAGTTGATTGCAATTTATTTTAACTGATAGTTACTTCTAGGACATGGTTTCTATCTTTTGGCAGTTGTAGAATTTTGGGCACTGTACAGAGAGTTCATCTTTAGTTTGTTTCTGATGAACCTGAAGGAACTATGAAATATGGGTTTATATCCATTTTTACCTCGTATAAATTTACATAGTGATCAGTATTTTATTTTACATTGATATATGAAGTTTAGTGTTTGTAATCTTAGATTCTGTTTAAGGATGTAGTATACTATGATTAGATTGTACTTTGAAGCATTATACAATGATATACTTGGTTGTTGCTACCAATTTAATACATACTTTCTTGGTTATTTTCATTGGTCATTTTATGTAAGGTTGGAGACAATGTAGGCGACTGTGCAGCCCGTGGTGCAGATTTATTTGAAAGCATTGCTGCAGAGATAATCAGTGCAATGATACTTGGAGGAACAATGGCTCAACGGTGCAAGATTGAAGGCATGTAAATCACTTCTTGAGTTACTCTTGCCAATGTGTGAATCTCTTAGTTGTCTAAATTTTAAGAAGATTTTAATTTTCATTGTTGAAAATTACTACTCAATTATGTGCAAGAGAGGCAAAGCTCTGAGATCTTTTTGTGTCAATTATCTTTCATTTTATAACAGATTCATATGTATGGTACATGTTTTTCACTTCTCTTGCACCTTAGTTATAACATTCAAGTTTATAAAGTGCAATACGTTTAAGTTTTTTATTGGGGTTGCAAGTGAATTTGATGTCAACTTGTCTCCTTAAGTGGAGCAACAGGTTTTGGGATCTCATTCAGCATTTCAATGTTGTTATTATGAACTGGTCACTGCTTTGTTTTTGTAACAAAGATGGACTTTCTATGCGTGTTGACGTATTCTACTAGCTTTTCATGGAAAAGTAATTCATAGGCATCTTTCTTTGAACTTACTATGATTCAATATCTGTAGCCAGTACTTCTTTGCTTTTTGAATGTTGTTACGATTCCACTTCCTTTGTTTAAGTTTATAGTTTCAACTTTCTATTTGTCCTGATCATACTTTGCCCTTGGTCAAGTGAGGTGAACATTTGTTGTTTGGAAATAAGGCATACACTAATGGTCAATACGAGTGATTTATCAGTATGACAACTACTGTCCCTGAAAAAGAGCTTCCCAGCATAGTGTGAATCATTTTTGTCTCAAATGGAATTTACTTGTGAATCATTTTACTCTATTATCAAATTTAGTTCCCGAAAGTTGTATTTTTCATGCTTATGGTTGAACTTTTTGAAAATGGTTGAAATTATGACCAATAATGCTTTATATTACTTTTTTGTACAAGTCTATCTTAACCTTGTATAAAAATAGCACTGGGTGCCTAAAATTGGATGAGATGTAGTGTTTTCATAGTTCAGCAGCTCTGGCCATTAGCAGGGATATAACTATGTCCAATATTTCAGCTTGTCCTGCCTTAGTAATAAGTGTAATATAGCCTTGGCTAGATTTCTGATCCAAGCAACAGAGAAGTAGGCCTCTACCAATCTGATGAAAGTCTAATTACATTTTATGTGGTTATAAGGCATTTAATGTAGATTTGACTTGACTGGATCATATGACAGGGATGCGGTTCTTATAGTTGCTCATATGAGTTTATTTTGAACTTTTCCTGCTTCTACTTACATTGAATTGGCAAGGATATTCTTCTCTTTATTCATCTTTTTAAGGCACTGGCAGGGAAATAATGTCCCTTATTTGCTGACTTTGAATTCTAATTGTTTACGTGCAGACCCATCTGGATTCATTTTGTTTCCACTTGTTGTTCACTCATTTGACCTGGTGGTATCATCTATGGGAATACTATCCATTCGGAGTAAACGTGATTCTGGAGCAATTGGCATAGTAGAGGATCCAATGTTGATCCTTCAGAAAGGATACTCTGTTACAGTAGTTTTAGCTGTTATAACTTTTGGTCTGGTAATATTTTGATCCCTTTCTTCGAACAAAACCTCTCTCCTCTTCCTGTCCTCTTGTGCTTCTTTTTGCTGTCCAGAATGAGAAGGATCTGTTCTTTTCTGTCATTGCTTGGGTTATATGTCCTTTGAGCGATTTGGTAGGTGGTCGAGTTACATTCTCTAGCTGGTGATGGCTTTTCCCTTTCCTTGCAGTCGACTCGCTGGATGTTGTATACTGAACAAGCACCTTTGGCCTGGTTGAACTTTGCTTTATGTGGTTTGGTTGGAATTTTGACAGCGTATGTGTTTGTCTGGATAACTAAATACTATACTGACTACAAGCATGAGCCTGTCCGAACATTAGCTCTGTCCAGCTCCACAGGGCATGGAACTAACATAATTGCTGGTATCAGTTTGGGTTTGGAATCAACAGCTCTACCAGTGCTTGTTATTAGTGTATCTATTATTTCTGCTTTCTGGCTGGGCCACACCTCAGGACTGGTGGATGAAGCGGGGAATTCGACTGGTGGTTTGTTTGGAACAGCTGTAGCAACCATGGGAATGCTTAGCACTGCAGCATATGTTCTAACCATGGATATGTTTGGGCCTATTGCTGATAATGCAGGTGGCATTGTCGAGATGAGTCAGCAGGTAAGTTGAGATGAGTTCTTTAACCTTGGTTATTTCCTAAAACCTTGTCTTTGTCAAGTGAGTGTGTGATTCAATTACCTTTGCAGCCGGAAAGCGTGCGCGAGATCACTGACGTTCTCGATGCAGTTGGGAACACGACTAAAGCTACTACCAAGGGTTTTGCTATTGGGTCTGCAGCTCTTGCATCTTTCCTTCTGTTCAGTGCTTATATGGATGAGGTAGCGGCATTCGCTCACACAGCCTTTAAGCAGGTGGATTCAGTCACCTCCATTACTTTCCTGCTTCCTTGTATTCTTCTTCTTCTTCTTCCTTTTTAAAGTGGTTCTGCATGTATTTTGAAGTCTTACTTTTTGGAACTTCCACACTGTTGATTGTGCAGGTTGACATTGCCATCCCAGAAGTATTTGTTGGTGGATTGTTAGGTTCCATGCTTATTTTCCTGTTCAGTGCTTGGGCCTGTTCTGCTGTTGGTCGGACTGCTCAAGAAGTTGTCAATGAAGTTAGAAGACAATTTATAGAGAGGCCAGGTATCATGGTAAGTACGATAAACCGATGAGGGGATTTTTGTGTGTGTGTGTGTGTGTGTTGGTGATGTCTATAATGCTTGTTTATCTCATTTGCGACAGGATTACAAGGAAAAACCAGATTACGGTCGGTGTGTGTCTATTGTTGCATCTGCATCTTTGAGGGAGATGATAAAACCTGGAGCTTTGGCTATTGCATCGCCTATAGTTGTAGGTAGGCTATCCAGTGTCTTAATTACTGGTCTCTCCTTTAGCCACGACTGAAAAGGTTAAATCTAATTGCTTCAATTTCGTCTTTACTTTGATCCTCATGTTGAAGCTTGATCTGGTACTTGCATCTGTCGACCCTGACAGCCAATCAACTATCGAAACGTAACTTGTGTCATAGATACAACTAGAAATGCTGTTTGGGTGGGATACAAGTTAGTATTTGTTTTTCTTTTGCTCGTCTTTGAAAATGGGACTTGTTATATCATCATTGTACAGGTTTAGTTTTTCGGATAGTGGGATACTATACTGGACATCCTCTTCTGGGCGCAAAAGTTGTGGCTTCCATGCTGATGTTTGCTACGGTTTCTGGAATTCTAATGGCACTTTTCTTGAACACTGCTGGTGGTGCTTGGGATAATGCGAAGAAGTACATCGAAACCGGAGCTCTTGGAGGCAAAGGAAGTGACTGCCACAAAGCTGCAGTTACTGGAGACACGTAAGTGCATTTTCCATTAGTTAGTGATTTACTTTTGTAATCAATTTCCTACGTCCACACACAGTTCCATTTGTATACAACTCATGGACTTGGCTCTGAATCTGACTTGCAGTGTGGGAGACCCATTTAAAGATACGGCGGGACCTTCTTTACATGTACTCATCAAAATGCTTGCAACCATCACGCTTGTAATGGCTCCCCTGTTTCTTTGAAACTGATTTCCAAACTGAACAACTGTCTCAAAGTGTACAATACAAACTCTACACCGGCCCGGCCCGGCCCGGCCCTTAAATCGTAGAATGCCTGTCAATCAATCTGATTGATGCCTTAGGTTACTGCTCTAGGGGGCGCGCGCACACACCGGACATATTTTGTTATTATTATTATTATTATTATTTTGCCTGAGTTTGAATAAAAATTTATTAAGCAAATTTTGGTTTTAGACTCAAGTTGTGTAGTTCGTATCAGCTGTGGTTTCTTTGTTGGTTGAATATTAGGTCAAAAATTTATTTATTTATTTATTTATTTTTTCAAAACGTCAAGATTTGTATTGATAATAACCAAAACTATATATGAAGATAAAGATAAAGCAAAGGCCCCCCAAGAATTATAAAAGGGCATTTTACGCGCCAATTCTATGTGAGAGAGGATACATCCAATCCTCGTCAAAACACATGTTCAAGGTATAATGGCTGACATTTTCACTAAGACAGTTCGTATTACAAGTGCTCGTATGTATATATATATATGTATGTCCCGCTGCTGGCTTGAAAAGTTGTAGTAATTGATTGACTATTGACCAAGCATCATGAGATTGTATGATATGCAGTCAGACACGTGTTTGGATGATTATGGCTTATTAAGGACCTTCCTTCTGGTCTTTGGTTCCGTCACTCATTTGCTTTCTTGGAGAATATTTTGATAAGAGTAGTGTTATTTGAATTAATTATATATATATATAATTAAATTTAAAAAAAAGGGATGATTGGGAAAATAAAAAAGATGAGTGAAAAACAATTTGTAATGCAACCACAAATAGTATTTTAAATAATAGTAGTTGTATATTCAAACATGCCTAAATTTGTACTATTTGTTTAGCACATCAGAATGAAAATGCCTAATTACCCCTCGTAAGGAGACAGGTGTGTAATTATCCCAACTACAGGGGGCAAGTTTGCAATTTTAACCAGAATAGGAAAATCAGCAATCAAATCCAGCCCCGTTCACGTTCTCGTCTCCTCTCTCTCTCTCTCTCTCTTTGCTGGAGTAATAATAATACATCGGATTTCACTCGTGTCGTCAGTCAGTCGTCTCTCACCTCGATTCAATTGGTTTCTGTCAGTTTTGGTCCTTTCGCATTGTGAAGCACCAAACAGTCACCCCCCCTCCCCCCGGCGACCCGAAAAAAAATCGGGAGATTTCGGTTGGAATTCCGTCGCCGATCGGATCTCTGAAGTGAGATTCACCTCAGTCACGTATCTTTCACTCGCACCATTCTACACATCTAGCAGTAGGATTTCATATTCACACAAAGAGACGAGCATACCTTCTCCGTCTCCGATCTGCCAGAATGCCGTCGTTGTACGGAGGACCTCTCACAACCTTCGAAGATGCCGAGAAGGAGAGCGAGTACGGTTACGTCCGCAAGGTCCCCTTCATCCTCCTTCAATCTATCTCCTCTTCTTCTTCTTTTTGGTTTTCTCTTATATCTATTCTCTTACGAGCTCAATAGGATCCAATTTCTCAATCTCCTCAGCGGAGTAGCGCATACATTTGTGTACTGGGAGAATTTGAGTTTCCCCTTTATATTCCATTAGATACTGAGTAGCTGTTCCTGCCTCCATATTTCCATGCCTTTTATTCTGAAAGCCATTGGGTTAACTTGTTTATGCGCATCGCTCGCTACGATATTCCGGGCTCTGATTGTATTTGCTTTATTTCTCTGTTGTAAAGTAGTATTTCTGTCTCTGGCTATCAGAATATTGATTGGCTCCACTTCGGTTTTAAATGGTATTCTTGATATCCGCAATCAGAATGCTGGTCGGCTGTGTTCGCATCAGCTTATGGCCCTTGACATGGGACTCTCACCCTGGCATCACCTGCTTTTCGGATAGCTGAGAAATGTCTAAATTTGTTCGTCTTACTTCTGCTTTGCTTGTTCAATTGTTGGAGGTCAATTAGGATTCAAACTGTTAGTTTCTTTTATGTATCAGTTTCTGTACCTCAGATCAATTTTATTTACTCAACTTCTTCCATTTTTTGTGTTACCCACCCTCTCCTTTTTCCACTGATTCATGTCTGCTCTAAATGCTAAGACGTATTCAATGGCATTTCAGCAGATTGAAATTCGTTACTGCATATTTTTGGCTTTCCTACTACTTAGAGAGCAGATGCTTTCTGCATTTTCATTGAACAGCATCCATGTTATATCTGGTGCTAAGACATTAAAAAAGGACTTCCTTTTTTTGTAATCTTGTTTGGCAATCTTTTTTGTTTATGTAACAAAGTCAAAGCTGCCTAGAACGGGGGAAACCTTTGCTGACAACTGATGGTAATGCTCTTTGCATTTGCTTTTCCTTGAACAGGTATCAGGACCAGTGGTCGTAGCAGATGGAATGGCTGGGGCTGCTATGTATGAACTGGTTCGTGTTGGACATGACAATCTTATTGGGGAAATTATCCGTTTGGAAGGAGATTCGGCCACAATACAAGGTTGTTTTTCATTTCCTGGGAGTTCTCTTTCCTTTTTGAGGGTGAATCTTCCCTCTATGCCTAAACCTCTGCTTGTATTTATGAGGCAAAATTGTAATTGTCTTACTTCTATTTTTGAAACCAGAAAAAGAAAAATTTGAAAAAAGAAGAAATAAGATGTTTTCTGCTATTTTTCAATAACTATATCCTCGTATTCTATGGAACGAATTTAGGGGCTTGATATTTACGGTAAGATCCTTGTTTGCCTCTCTTGCAGTGTATGAGGAAACAGCTGGGTTGATGGTGAATGATCCTGTCTTACGGACGCACAAGGTTGTTACTGACATTATTTTGTGTGCTATTCTTTGTTTTGGTTTTTATCTTTTGTGGAAATTGTTTATTAAACATTATAGCTGTTGTTCAGATATGAATTCTTCTTTTGTTTTACAGCCCTTATCTGTTGAACTTGGACCTGGAATATTAGGCAACATCTTTGATGGTATTCAGGTCTGTGGATCATTGTTTTCCCTCTTAGATCAAAGAGCTCATGAAGTTCATATGAAGCTTTCTTAGATTAGTTTCAAATGATAATCCCTTTTCATTCTTTATTTATTCATACAGAGGCCTTTGAAGGCCATTGCGCTAAAGTCTGGTGATGTATATATTCCTCGTGGTGTGTCTGTGCCAGCTCTTGACAAAGACATACTTTGGGATTTTGAACCTAAGAAAATAGGTATGCTTAAAGCATCGAGTTTAGATATTTAGGCTGCATCGTAATTGGTTGTACGTTAATGTGATTGTTGTGATTCTTGTTCATGTATCATCGTTTTATGGCAGGTGAGGGGGATCTTTTAACAAATGGAGACTTGTATGCTGTAAGTATGAAATAACTCATTTAAGCCTGGAATGGATAACCATTCTATAAGCATCCATTACAATATGCACTAATGTTTTTTGCCAGTTATAGTTTAACTTGACTTACTGCTGGATCGATCTTGTGTATAGACTGTCTACGAAAACACCTTGATGCAACATCATGTTGCTCTTCCTCCTGATGCTATGGGAAAGATAACTTATATTGCACCAGCTGGTCAATACTCATTGAAGGTTTGTTCAATCAAGTCCATTATTATGCTAACATCATCCTGTTAATTGTATAAGTGGAAAAATGCAAACAGTAGTCTAAAGCACTACGTCCCAAGAGCTTATGCATTCGCATTCTTGAGCTGATGTACCTCCTATTTTCTCCTAAGACTTAGAACAAGACACGTATGATAACTTTTGGTTCAAAAGACACGTAATGCATTCTTTAGATCATCAACTTTAATTATTTGTTAGTATAATGCTGCCTGTATTTTGCTACAGTATCAACCAGCCTGTGGTAATCAATGATTGTGATTAGATCATGCTTTGAAGGTATCATTTTGGCATTCTTTCTTCCTTAGAACTTGAAAGGCATTTTAGTTTTTATTGAAGAATCTCTTAGACAATGAAAGTATGTAATTAAGTAGTTGGAATTGTGAAGGAAGTGCTTAGTAAGGTTTATTATAAGATTGTGACATGTTGTCTTAGTAACTACCAGGTATGTTTGAAAAAAATTTTTTTTTTTTGGGTGATTTTCTGGGGTTGGTTTGGAGCAAGTATTTGCTAGTTGATGTGTCATTTTCTTGTGATGAAAGTTAGAAATTTGTAATTTGTTGCTGGATCTAATGTTGGTTGCTCTTCTGGGAAGAATAGTGGAACTTTTTTTACATGTAAAGTTTCAACCTTCAAATTTTGTCCTCGCTTTCTAGGTTAAGCTCTGCTGATTGCTTGAATCTTGTATAATAGTATAATGCAACGGGAACTCTGTGTAAAGACATCTCCAATAACCTTTTTGGCTAACACAGTTGACGCTTGTAGATGATTGTATGATGTTGAACATTTTAATTGCATCTTTTAGGATGAGGTTTTATGACATCCTAACAAGAGGGGAGATGAACTTTTACCTGAGGGATAAATTTTGAATGTCTGGAAAATGCATCTACTGCTATGGGCAGTGCCCGAATTTTGGGACAGACAAAAAGCAAAACATGATTTGAGAATGGGATGAGGGAGCATTAACTCTGTCTATTACTGTTGAAAATATGCTGTATATTTTCATAAGTCATGCATCCGACCTACTAGTTAGCATCAATACATTGGGGCCTGAGGTCATTATAATCCAATGTGATCCATTTTGTTTGTTAACTTCTTGCACTGAGGTTTTCATCAATATGCAGGATACTGTTCTTGAGCTTGAGTTTCAAGGAGTCAAAAAGCAATACACCATGCTCCAGGTTGGCACACTTTCCAGTTTGCAGATAATTTTTGGGTTATATGTGATATTTGCAACAAATATGAAAAAGCATCTGACAATTGTTGCTTGGGAATCTGCAGACTTGGCCTGTGCGAACGCCTAGACCTGTTGCTGAAAAGCTTGCAGCTGATACTCCTCTTCTTACAGGGCAGGTAGTTGATCTGTCAAATAAATCGTATTTTCACACTCTTCATTTGTTTGCAAGTCCTAGCAAATCTGCTGTTTCTAAATAGCATTCTGTTGTGTCAGAGAGTTCTTGATGCCCTGTTCCCCTCAGTGCTGGGTGGTACTTGTGCCATTCCTGGTGCTTTTGGCTGTGGGAAAACAGTCATTAGTCAGGCCCTTTCCAAGGTAATCTTCTGGAGTTACATATTGGAATTTCCCCATTGTGATGTAGGCAATGAGGGATGCTAGAAAAATTTGTGCAAATAGTAAGCTGAATTTTGTTCTGAGAAAGTAGCAAGCTAATTTTGATTCTTCTATTTTCTGGTTACTTATGGATGCAGTACTCTAATTCCGATACTGTTGTTTACGTTGGTTGTGGGGAAAGAGGAAATGAAATGGCAGAGGTATGGTTATTTGTAATTCATGTTTGCTGGTTCATCATTCTATTTTATTTCTGAATTTACTTGAATCAAAATTCCCAAATCCAGGTGCTTATGGATTTCCCTCAATTGACAATGACACTGCCGGATGGTCGTGAGGAATCTGTCATGAAACGTACTACACTCGTGGCAAACACATCAAATATGCCAGTGGCAGCTCGTGAGGCATCAATTTATACAGGTAAATTGGTCACCAAATGTTCTATTGTCATTTCCAACTCCCAAAAAAGTTTTAAGTAGTACTTGCAGTAAACACAAATCCATTGTCATTGAAGATGTAAGGTTCAAAGTGCAGTATCTTAGAGTCAATGGTAGTCATTGTGTGGATTAGTTGCTTTTTGTGTTAATCATTTTTCCTTTGAAGTCAGGTAGCATGTTAGCTTGTTAATCTGGTTATGTTCCAGGTGCTGAAGGGTCCTAAGTGGGCCGTGCTTCAAATAGGATGCTGTTACTCTGTTGCTTTGACCCTTCTGCATATTTTTTAGTGCCTCTTGCTGTAAAGTACAATAAATGTTCCTTGTCTTTTTCAATTCCTCAAATTTTATAAATGTTGATTTGCAGGGATCACTATAGCTGAATATTTCAGAGATATGGGGTACAATGTCAGTATGATGGCAGATTCAACATCCCGTTGGGCTGAAGCATTGCGTGAGATTTCTGGGCGTCTGGTAATTTTTCCATCCCGGTGCTGTTATGGCATGTACTTCATTTGTAAAACCTCCAAACAATTTACTCTCTTATACTTACTTTCTTGCAATATCTTTCAGTGCTGTATAAGTTGATGTCAGAATTTTTTATTTGTATCTTTGCATGATTTTAAAGATTGTAATGTAATTGCACAGATTACTGTGTTATTGAGGTAGATAACTGTATTTGCTCTTATTAACAGCATCAAGTCTGACATTACATCAGTGATATCACCAATTTGCATCCATATGTGTGTCTCCAGACGCCTTCTTAAGCAACTTCTGTAATGATTTATGCACAGAGAATGAGATTAGTCTTTCATCTTATCTGATTCCTCTCTTATTTATGACATGCTTAAACTTTTTGAGATGAGAGTGGTTAAAAATTTACAACAGGAAAGTCTCTGACCTGCGAAGAGTAAAATTTAGTTTAGCTTGTTACATTTGGACTGGAAGGGCTCAATTTATTTTACCGGAATGTTGAGGTCAGAAGATACCTTTCCTGAACTGGGATCGTAGTGCACCTATCTTAAGGCAAGGATAATTTCACTTCACATAATTCCTACTTGTCAGACAGCATAAGTCTTAAATGTTTCATTTTAGCTCTCTCTATCTCCATTTTTATATCTATGTGACCATAATGATTTTCTTCCCCTAATCTAAAATGGTTCCTGGGAATTTTATTGCTATTAGTTGACGTGTTCTTAAATTTGTTGATGCAAAGATTGTTATTGTTGGACGAACTATTCTTTTATCCCATGTTTTTGGCACTCAGTTGTTGAACAATTTGTAAACTTGAGCTCTGAATTTTGTGTTTCTAGTTTGTATTTGATTGAATTCCTTGTCAATTCTGTAACAAGTTCTTTAAATTATGTTTACATTGCTTGCAAATTCATTACTCCAATGTTGGTAATATGAATGGTCACTGATCTGTTCTGTTTGTCCATTATAGGCAGAAATGCCTGCAGATAGTGGATATCCTGCTTATCTAGCAGCTCGTTTGGCATCCTTCTATGAGCGTGCTGGAAAAGTTAAATGCCTTGGTGGCCCAGAAAGAACTGGCAGTGTGACAATTGTTGGTGCTGTTTCTCCTCCAGGAGGAGACTTCTCAGATCCTGTCACATCTGCTACCCTCAGCATTGTCCAGGTGGAACTATTTACAGAACTTCTACTTCCATATATTCATAAAGAATAATCCTTCTTTTTTAACTATGCTGTTCAATAATTTTTTTGTCGGTCAGGTTTTCTGGGGTCTTGACAAGAAATTGGCCCAGAGAAAGCATTTCCCTTCTGTCAATTGGCTTATATCATACTCGAAGTACTCAGGGGTGTGTTCTCAACATATTGTGTGCTTTGAATTGTGCATTTTGCCCACCTTTGTTATCTTTCTACTTGTGATCAAAATGCTGATGCTCTCTGACTCTGTTCTCAGGCACTGGAGTCCTTCTACGAGAAATTTGATCCGGATTTTATTGACATCAGGACTAAAGCTCGTGAGGTGCTGCAAAGAGAGGATGACTTGAATGAAATTGTGCAGGTATGTAATTTGTTCATTTTGCCCATCTCGAGATCAAATTTGGAAGGATTAGCATTTTCTCTGTACTTTGTGTTCTCGAGGGATCAAAGTAAAAGGATAAGATTTTTGTACAAGGCACAAAACATTGTCCAATCAAAGAGTATAATAGTCAACTTTAGATGCTGCTTATTGTTTCATCTCCCCCCCCTCTTTCCTCTCACACACACACCCCAACCCCAAAAAAAAAAAAAAAAAAAATTCCTGAGACTCAGTTTAAAAGGAAAAACTGAAGATTGTTGTTTGGGTCTTTAGCTGATCCTTGTATGAAGCATGGCAAATTGGATAGTGAAGTCTTGGCATCCTTTTGTGCTAGTATTTTCCTCTATAGATCATCATCAATTGTTATCCCCAAAGATATTCTAGTCTCACTTGCATTGGGTGTTCTGTTCAGCAAGAGATAATTAATGGAGGATGATATGCATATTGTCCAAGTTAATAATGTGTGCAGAATAAAATTAATTAAATAAGAAAAGGAGAAACTCAATGACTTAATAGGCTTTGTCTTGTATGGCTGTTATTCAACGTCAGCATTTTTGTACAGCTTGTTGGAAAGGACGCCTTGGCTGAAACAGATAAAATTACTTTGGAGACAGCAAAGCTTTTGAGGGAGGACTACCTTGCGCAGAATGCATTTACTCCGTAAGTCCCTGTCTATTGGCATGTTAATTTAATTGGTTTGATCTTTTGGGTTTAGTCATTATCTTGCAACTTTGGTGACAGATATGATAAGTTCTGTCCTTTCTACAAGTCTGTATGGATGATGCGCAACATAATTCATTTCTGTAATCTGGCTAATCAGGTAATGTATATGGCACCATTTCTTGCTTTGTCCTTGCTCTCTTGATAATTTCGTTGAAGCTTGCCACACACTTTCCTCTTAGAGAGACTCTCTGTTTGTTCTATTTTTTATTTTTCCATTCCTGTTTTCTGTTAATTTCTATTCCTCTAAAAACAACGTTTAAGGTTGAGAAACTATATAATTTCTGAGTAAACGACTTTCACTTTTTGTTTCCTTTTTGCTGCACTTGTCAAATAATGGTTGCCATTTCTTTGAGTAGTTATTCTTGTGAGTTGTCCTAATTTAGTACACATACAGTATTCCTCATCTATGGTTTTTAGGTCTAACTTGAGTCAGTTGAGTGAGCTTGTGTGTCGAACTGACTTTGGTGTAAAAAAAAAATCCAGATTCTGTTCTGGTCCTCCTCTATTTATTTATTTATTTTTGGGTAGTGATCTGGATTTTGGACATGTAACCTTGTTGCAGGCAGTGGAACGAGCAGCGGGCATGGATGGCCAGAAGATCACTTACACCCTTATTAAGCATCGGCTGGGCGATCTATTCTACCGTTTAGTGTAAGTGAATTTTTAATGAATGGCATCCATTAAGCAATTATTTGAAATTCTGGGCGTTCTGATATCCCTTCTGTTTCTTGTGCATGACGTTTCTGCATAACAATGCAGGTCGCAGAAATTTGAGGATCCCGCTGAAGGGGAGGAAGCTTTGATTGCAAAATTTAAGAAACTGTATGATGATTTAACTGCTGGTTTCCGGAACCTTGATGACGAAATGCGATGATCTGTACATCAGCACAGAGGTTTTTAGCGATCAACCACGTTGCTATTTTTTCAGTTCTGGGTCAGGTGTGCTAAGCCCTTCTTTAAGTAATGGAGCAGTGTTATTAGACATATTGAGTTCCTGGTCAGCCATCTGTTTGGCCCACACACACTATCGGTTTGTGTAGCCTATATTGTATTTCACTCGATATTTTGGAGCTTTTCATCAGCTTGTATTTTTGTTTGAGGATATTGGTTTAGGTATAATATCGGCCAGTTGATTTCAGTTATAAATCAAATAAGCAGTCTGTAACCATATTTATCTCTTACCGGGTCAAATAAGCCATGTAACATGAAAATGATTGTGGACTCAAAGCTGGGTTGAAGTTCGTTTCCACAATTTTTGCTGTTTTTTTTTTTTTTTTTGGTTTCCGATTGCTGTCAGTTTTTATAATTATTTAGAAGACAGATAAAACGTTCTTGGCAACATTGAAGTATTGTGAGTGCAGTGAATTGCGGAATTAGAAGTATTGGATACAAATTAGATGTATCTGCTTGCAGCTGACAGTAGCATCCTGTTCACGTGTTGTTTTAGGTGCTCAGTTGTAAGTTTTTGAGTACACACGACATATCCGGTACCTTTATTGTACAACCGAGAGAAATGTTGAATGAAGCATGGCAGCCGTCAAAAGGGCTGGCACAAAATTTGCCTAAATTCAGCTCATTCAATTCCTCCTGTCCGTCGGGTTGTGACGTATTTTTATTGTCACCTTGCTGCATACTAGTGCAGCTAAAAAGCGTGGTTCAGCGACGCGCTAATCCAGTCGGCAGCATCTTTCTTTTCTCTGTTTTTTTATTTTTGTTGTTTCCAGCAAAATTCATGCTTTTCTGTACGGGAGAAACTTTCTAAATATTGAAGTCTGCAAGGTGTGTGATGACAGAACGTCCGTTTGCTCGCCCAGAAATTAGTTATCGTGCGACAACAAACAAAAGGTGGAAGGTGGAGACTCATAATACTCGCCTTTGTTTGGATTCTTGTTTCTCACCCCTATTTTTAAAAAACTGTTTTTCACACCCCAAATGTTACGGTAAAAATAACTCCAAAAATAACCTCAAAAACAACCCTAAAAATAACAATTGTTTTGTTTTTCACAATAGTGTATGGTTATTTTTTCTATTTCTTTTTTCTTCTTCTCTCCTAGTCGCCGGCGGTGCTTTTTGTTCTTCTTCTTCTCTCTCTCTTCCTCTCCTCCCTCCCAAAACAAGCAACCAGATCTGAGTGAAAATATTCTACATAATGTGAATATTCCACCCGAGAGTTTTCTTTTAGTTCAAAATGATCAATATGTAGAAGGAGAACAGGTGATTGCTGATATTTATTTTATAATTCTTTCTATTTGATTTCTTGATTGTACTTGTTCTATGAGTCATATCCTTCTTTTTTTTTTTTTTCTGTCAATGAAGAATTTGTCCAATTTAAAGAGTTAATTTTACTAAAGGATTCATGAATAACTCCTACGTAAATAAGTAGCTGTGCAGCAGCTACAAAGGAGGAGTTCAATAGAATATAAAATAAAGATATACAAACAAGAACCAATCCCAATGAAAAGGCAGATCTGGTCGCGTGTTTGAGGGGGGGAGGGTGGAAGGGGAGAGGGGAGGTGGCCAAGGGAGCGGGGCAAGGGGAGAGGGGATGGAGGAGAGAATAAGGGGAAAACAAAAAAAAAAAAAGCTCTTCCGGTCTCCGGCGGTGCTTGTGCCGGCGACCAAGAGACAAGAAGAGGGAAGAGAAGAAAAAAGAAATGGAAAAGGAAAAGAAAAAAGAAATTTAAAAAAAAAAACAATCCAAATACATGTACAGTAATTATTTTTCACACCCCAAATGCTACAGTACTGTTTTTGAAAAACTCATCCAAAAATAACTAATCCAAGCAAACCCATCGATGGGATAGTGTTGTCGAAGTAGAAGAATACTAGTTCAAGATGGCTGTGAGAAAAAGGCATTCTGCCACGGAAAGCAAGATAGAGTACAATAGTTTTCATATTAAAAAGCTCGAAATAAGAAACATACGTTCTCAGACAATTGTTTCACAAGCAAGATATCACTACATGGTATTTTTAGCTTTACATTAGAGTGTTGCTGTACTCAACCAGGTCCAACTTTAGGAATATCATAGTGCTCGCTCATATTAGCTAGATACTGATTGAAGTCCTGAATGCGGTCACGGTGCGATTTATTAGCTGTCTTGGCCAATCTATGCATGTCAATTTTAGCCCTTTGTTCGATATAACGTCTCTCAACTGGGGTAAGATGATCATCCCAACGAGCAACATTTTCTCCTGCAGATTTGCTAGCATCGCCGACTTCTTCTTGGCTTGGATCAGTTAATTCTTCAGTATCTCCACCTGAATTAAGTAAGAGACTGTTATCAGAACAAAAGGTGCCTGTTTATTTTTGAAAAAGGGAGGGGGGGGGGTTGGAGGTTGGGGAGAAACTGAAAAATGTTTCAAGGGGGAAAAAGCCCCAGACAGTTTCATGATCATCATCATCATATCTTCATAGCAAGCTTCCCACAGGCCAATGGATCCTCATTAGTTATTACACCAGTAGGGTACCGCATGGCTGCTTCGCTCTTCAATAATGTTTGAAATCCTATATTTTTGCTGTCTAATCATGAAAAAATATGACTAATCCTACAACTGAATACTGGAAGGTAACTGCTCTTCTTGTGACTGAGAATGTAGTTTTGGCTGAGAATAAAAGTTGCGATTCTTGTCTGTCCAGAATCAAATTGTATGTTAGATGAATGACACTAACAAGCATAAAATGTTTGTTCATGCATATACACTCCATGGAGTATGGATGTGTTAAGCAGGCAGTCAGGGCTAGGAAAGTTGCAGTCATTTTTGCACAACACTGTGACTCCCCTAACATGGAGGGTCGTTGGAAGGCTTAAAGTGCTGGAAGGTGGAAAGGAAGATGAATCACTAATACTCTCTTCTTCGTGAGTGTCCATTTGATAGGAAAGTTAGAAAGTTTTACAGAGTTTTACTATAGTTTCCCATAGCACCCTGCATCTTTTTGCCCCTGCATAATTTGCAGGATTCTGCAGCGGGTTAGTTAGTTACACAGTATAGCCAGTGTGGAAAGTAAAGAAGAAAAAGGCATTTTTTTAAAAGAGTAAAAGGCAATAAACAAAGAGGTTACTGATAGGAAAGCACCTCCTAAGGAATCCAAAAGAACATATGAAGAACTTTTCTACACCCTTTTACCATGACTAGAAAGGTCTATTTGCCTGCTTGTCTCATAAAACCAAACCAATACTAGATAGGATGATTACCATGCAGAGGACAGAAGGAGATTTGAAAATAGCTAGTAGCAAGGACGGCTACAGCGACAGTAAGGTAAAAATGCCCGGAGAAATTGAACTTTAGATAGGAGATGTTAGCATCATGAATAGAAATCTTTTTTGAAGGAGCACAAAAATTTAAAAAAAAAAAAAAAAAGCATAAGGACAGTGGAATGGCAACATAGAGCAGTAGAAAAGAGGGGCCCCGGGGGGGGTACTAACTTACCAGCTGAAAGCAGGTCATTATCCTCGGCGGCAGTGTTAGACTCATGGTCGTGGAAATGCTCATTCAATTGATGATTCTTGCTGCTGTTATTCTCCTGCTGCTTGATCTTGTCGTCCTTCTTCTTCTTCTTCTTTATTCCAGAAGCAGCCTTGACATCTAGGGCCTTCCCCTTCAGTTTCAGCTTCCCTCCGACCACATTCTCATACGCAGAAGACATAATTCCTTCTTCCTTGCTTTTTTTTTAAATTATTTTCTTTTAATCCAACAACAATACAATTTAAGCTAATCCCCCCAAAAAAATACACACAAAAAAAAAAAAAACAACCAATAATCGATAAGTTTCAGTTATGACTTAGGACCGCAAATGCCAACATCACACGATCAATCAATAAATCGGTTTCAGTTGTGGGGAGGAGATCGGGGAGGGTTATGTAATACAAAGATCAATATTTTTTTTTTGTTTTTAAAAAAAGGAGAGGAAGACAAAAGTACTGGAAACCCTAAAATATATGAGATACCCGAGTTGAATTGGATTGAATCGAGACGAGGCAGGGGCAGCGGCCACGTTGCGGTTGGAGAGAAAAAAAGAGAGGAGGACAGTGGACAGCAGTGACGGCTGAGGCGGGGGCTGTCGATCTGTAATTTGAGTATGGACGTCCAGTCGGAAACCGGAAACGAAACTTTGAGAGAGAAATCTGACGACTCCTTGTCCTTTTAGCATTCATTCATTCAAGCCATCCAGCCAGCCACATGAATGAGATGGTCGTGGGCCTCCTGCTGCTGGCTGGAGCGTTTCCTTTTGGTGCTCCAGCTGCATGAAGGAAGGCCCAGATGTTGGGCGTGTCCATAGGCTTTGGGAGAGGGGCCGCTTTGGGAGAGGGGCCTCAGCCCTCAGCCTCAGGCCGATTGAAGACTTAAGCCCTGTTTGTCTGATTAATGACTTAAATTTAATGGGTTGGGATCTTACTTAGCGTTAGTTTGATAACGAAAATAGACATCTGAATGAATTAAGTGGCACTGAATTTTCTAGGCAAAACTTGCTCCCAAAAATAAGTGATAAGCTATTCACTTATCACTGAATGTAATATACATTCAAATATATTAGATTTAGTACTTAACAATTCAATCACTTAATAAATTCAGATTTCAGATTTCAAATTTCAGTTTTTAGATTTCAGTTTTATCAAACGCACCCTTACTATCATATCATTTATGTTTACTACGGAGGACTCCTTCTGGTGTTTTAAGTATAATCTCTTTTAGTATTATCATGGCCATGTTTGGATTCCTGTTTTTTTTGTTTTTTGATAAAGCTTTTCATTTAAATCTTCTGATACAACCCAAAAATAACCCAAAACAACCTCAAAAACAACTACAACAATTTTTCTATTTCTTTTTCCTTTTTATTTTTCCTTTTCTTCTCTTCCCTCTTCTTCTCCCCTCTGGGTCCTGGCCCAGCTTCCTCCCTCTTCCCTCCCTCCCTCCCTCTCCCTCACCTCCACTCCCTCTCCTCCCCCCTCCCCTCCTCCCCCTCCCCGATTCTGGTGTGATCGGAATCTGGGATCAGGTCGACCATCAGACAGGGGAGAGGAGGGAGGAGGAGGGGAAGGAGGAATGAAGGAGGAGGAGAGGGAGGAGAGAGGAAAAAATGATGAGGGTGGGGAGAAGAAGAGAAGAAAAAAAAAGAAAAAAAAGAAAAGGAAAAAAAAAAAAAAAAGAAAAAAAATTCATTTTCAAATCTATTCTGATGCTTTTCTTCTGATAATCTTCTGATCTTTGTTTTAAACAACCAAAAACAAGGAATCCAAACGGACCCCATGTTATCATGGAGCGAGAGCGTTGATTATGTATGCATGCATGTATCTGTGTATGTTCCGTATCTCCAAACACTAGCAAACAAAGACATTTAACGATAGCCAGCCAGTAGTAGTTGATTATGTATATCACCATCCCACTCCCATCCCCCTCTTTCTTTTTTTTAGCCTCATTCTTTCTTCCGTCTTCCATTATCATTATCATTATCATTATCATTATCATTATAGGAAATAAATCTTTTCCTCAGCCTGCTGCAAGAGATACTTCAATAAATAAAGCTTTTTGACACTTTCTTTTTTTTGGTTTTGGTCTTTTTTTTTTTTTTGGGGGGGGGGGAAGGCAAGGGGGTTTGTTTTTGTGTGTGCGTGTCAGTGCGTGAGTTATACTACTAGCAGTAATAGTCCAGGGTCCAGACTCGCAATCTATCTAGTAGTACCAACAGTTGTTGGTACAAAGAACTTGCATCCGTTAACCATGAGATCTCGGGTTCGAAACCCATGAGAATGAATAAAACAACATTAGGAGAATTTCCCCCATAAAGAGGTCCAACAGTAACTCAAACAGGATTAGTTGCAGATAGTAAAATGAATACAGATATAAGTAACTAACGTGCAAGAAAACAACATTGCGCTTTGAGGGCTCCTGAAACTCACAAAGTACACACTCCCCTACTACTCCCTCCCTAATTAGCACGCCTCCGCCTGCCGAGGAAGGAGGAGGACACCCAAACTATTATCATTATTAGCGCCACAAACAGATCAATACTGATGTGCACCCCAGAACAAAACCAACTACCTGCAGCACCCCACTCCAATAAAATTTTTAATATTTTTTTTAGTTTTATTTTTTCACTACTATTACAAACAAGAAAACCATTCTTCCGACTCATAACAGTTACTAAAACACTTCTCCTACATTTAACATTAAAAAGAAAAAACACGAACAAAGTACAACCACTTCTTCCCACACCAACTCCACATAAAACAACAACATTACTTCAAACAAGCTCAAAAATGCGTTGACAAAGATACGTCATTTTACAGCTGCCTCAATTTGATCCTCCCTGAGGCCAGGCCACCATCCACAGACGCCTGGGTTTTGATTCCAAAAAATACAAAAAACTCAGTAGAGTCCGGGTACAATCCGGTACGGTACCTTCTCACAATATAGTTTCCAGTATTTCCCGTACCTGCATCCACCACAATATATACTCTTTAATAATCGTGCAATCTTTCCCAATCCAACAAAGGTATTTCTTCCAGACATCGTCAAAAAATGTCTAAAACATCACATCCAACATACCAAAAAAGGAAAAAAAAAATGCTAATCCAAATCAATCATTCTTCCTTCAACTCCATCTTCAAATTCCCTTTTTACGCTATTAATGCAACACTCAATCTCTATCCACTAACCCGCAACACCACCCCCCCTCCTTTTCCCTATTTATATATACACAGGTCTTGAAGAGGTGAACTTAACTATTTTCCCCTAAGTGATTTCTGCACACTTTTAGCATTCCCTCACCCAATATCTTTCAGAAACCACTTTCCAAACGTATAAATGCGCACCCAAACCTATGTGCCACTTTCTACTCCTCAGAAGAAATCCCATCCCATCTGCAACATTTACTAATTGAGGACAAGGACAGAATTTTCCAAGAAGACCATGCACTAGCCCAAAAACCATCTGATGAGACATCGAAAAAGCACAAAAACCAGTGTAAAGACGTGAAAAGCCAAAAACTGCATATGATCTGGGAAAAATTTCTGTGTCCTGCATTAAACAAACTTCCAATAAGGGGAAAAAAAATAATGAAAGAGATTTCATCTTGGCTTACTTTGATCTGCATCGATCGTCATCCCTTTTGGCTCGGTCAAAGAGAAGGATTGTGAGAAACACTACATAGAAGTAAGGAAGGAACTGCAGAGGCCCCACACACCCAAAAAAAAAAAAAAGCAGGGTCATGAAGTTTACTGTAAAAGATACTGACATCCAAATACTGGCAGGACCTTGTAAAATCTTCTTCTGGAGGAAAAAAGAAAATAGAATATCAAGCACTACAACTTCTTATGTCTGTCGGACTTGCTTACATGGTTAAACAGAGCAGGCACAGTCCAGAAAAAAGCTGCTGATATTTCTGGTACATAATGGAAATGACGAGATAAGCCCCACCTGCACAAACAGCAACCAATATCAGAGGAAGTCCAAAGTCATTTGACCTAAGATGCAGGCCAAGTTCCATCCAGATTTAAGTTTGGTTATATTCCATGCTCACACAGACACACAGACTAAAGAAATGCAGACCATCACATTACAAGCTGTAAAATTAAACTTATCATAATTGCTTAATGAAGAAATTGCATTTGATCTTTTGTCATCTTGAAACAAAACAAAATTATATTCTTCTTTAAAAAAATCAACCAAGCTCAGCATGAACAGAATTGGAAGGTTAATCAGGTGGTAAGTATGAGAACAGCTCCTTCAGCAAGCAGAAATAACTTACCATCCTGATGTTAGTAAAAGGCTGGTTTTCGTCTCGCCCGAAGTTGTAGTGTACGAGGCAACAATCTGAAGGTGATACAAACCAAATGAAGTTTTAGCCCCAGCCAGGAAAACTTATATGACAGCAATAGCAGACATACATGTTAAATAGAAAGTCTGCTAATCTCAGGACTCCTCAATAGGATGCCTCATACCTTAGATGGGGCTTTCCCCCAAACCAAGCACTTGCCATTTGTTCTACGAAATTCTTGTCTTTGCCTGTCGCAGTCATAGTTGATATATATGCAAAGAATGCCAGCTACAAGTATATAAAGAGCAAGCTGACGGAGGTAAACCACCAAAAAAAAAAAAAAAAAAAAAAAAAAAAAAGAACTTGTGAGAATTATAAAAGACAGCAAGAACATTAAGCAGATTATTATTTTTTACTAATTCTTAACATCAGTACTATGTTTTCCAGAATTTTGTTACCATTTGTCTACTGACCCAACATCCAGGAACTTGGATGCTTTGTCTATCATGGAAGCTCCATTGTAATGTTATGCACAAAACGCAAATGGCCAAATTTGAAGCTACATAATACCATCACTACAGCTAAATTGAAAGGATCAACTTATCACCCAATTGAATACGTCATATTTAACAGCATGCAACATTCTTTTGAGGCAAAAGTACCTGAACTCCAAGATTGACGGGATGATTGACAAGGTACATGCCAGGGGAAGTATACACAGATGGGACCCACACCAAGCATCCCCAGCAAATATAAAAACCAGCTGCCACAACATGATGGAATTGCCACAAGAGTGACTTGATTATCAATAGCAATAGGCTAAGGAGAAAACACAGTTGAGATACAAACTAAAGGAAAGGCATCAAGAAACAAAGCCAGAAAATAAGAAATTGAAAGGGTGGAGCTACAGACCTCTATCGTGTGCAATATCCATTGTATTCCAGTATCCAGCTTCCCACCAGAAAAACTTGGTAACATACAGCAACATTAATGTAGTATTTACAAGCATTGAATCAGCAACTCTCCCGTAGGTTTCATACTGGAGGGTACAGAAACACAATTAGAACTGATTAACCAAAAGAAAACAATTTTGAAACTTCAGGTGCTTTGATTTGGCTGTTAAACTGACAACATCAATGTTCACAAAACATATGGGTCGTTCACAGATCAAAAGGTTCAATACAAATAAAATAAAGGGTGCTTCTTAACTCTAGGTGGCATATTGAGAACCCAATGGGATCCCTATGCCTTAGCAACCAGGAAGTAGGTGGTGTTTCAAGTATCTTCTTCCACAGATGGAAGAATGCTGATTGTAAAGGTTCAAAAGACGAGCAGAAGTAAGAATCAACAGTAGATAGCCAAAGTCCATTAACAATATTTGGCAGGAAATGCTAGAGAAATACCTGTTTTATGCAATATGTAAGAGCGAGAACTGCCCAGGACATCATTCCAAATCTGCAATTTGTAAAAACTTTTATGTCAAAGTTCTTGCCAATGCGAGGATACAGCTCCATTCCCTGCAACATTTCAACTTTGAATGAGACTGCTCAAATATCATACGATTTGACACTCCATTAAGAAGATTGAAAGTTGCACTCTTTTTTTTTCACCTTTTTTTTTTGGGGAAGGGGTGGAGAGGGGGTTGTCCTTGCAGAATGCACATTTACCGTGTACAACAAACATGAACAATAATTAGGTCGCTGCCCACAATGCCAAGGAAAAGTCCATTGAAGGGTGTAAGATCAACTAGATTATTAACTCATAAAAATGATCAATTTTGAAAGATGCTCACCCAATAGAAGTCGATTATGATGTTCCCTGATGATCCAGAATCAGTAGAAGACGGAGCAATATGACCCTTAAATACATGAACCATGTTTCAGAGAAATGTGAATATGTCATAAATAAAGAAGAATCAAGAAATGATTATCATGATTGCACTACCCACTTTTATGTACAAAAACAAGCAGAAGATTAAACTTCCAGAGATGAGAGCCGAAAATATTTCTCCAAGATGATCATAGACAATTACAGGGTTGAATATCCCAAACCTGAGGATCAATGAAGAGGTAAATGTAGAAGCAAAACAGTTACTGTTCATGCATAAATTGCCATTGGTTGAATAGAGAAGGAAAAAGAAGAAAAACAAAAGAAATATAAAATAGCAAATGGCAGGAGCAACTGATTCATTTCAGTACACTATAAGAAGAAAAACCTTACCACCAAAGGGCAAGATATGTAACCAATGTGACAGCATAAGCTTGCAAGCCATTTGCCTGCAAGTGAAGAATATTTGAGCAGACGAAACTAGTCAACTAGATAAAGCTGAAATGTTAGTGAGTAGTATAGAGCAAATCACAGGCGAGCAGCAGACTACTTTGCAAAACACAGCATGTAATAGAAAATACGGGAGCAAGGGGCTCTTCTTGGTTGTTGTAGATTTTACAGAAAAGCTAATTAATCAGAATCAGCATAAGCTACTCTTGAGCAGAATTCAGATTTTAGCTTTGTTGCTTAGTGAAAAATCTAGGTCCAAAAGCAAAGGCGAGCATTTTAAAAAGAAAAGAAAAAGAAAAACTGATTTGTCGATCAGAATCTAAATAAGGCGAAATAAAATGATCAAAAGAAAACACCCCTAAGCATAGAAAGTGCAACAAATGCTGGTAATACCTTATAGACTGGCCTGTTACCAGCAGGAGAAATTGGACCCTCGACCCTGTTGCCGGGTAGAATGAGCTGAAGTGCAGCCTCAAATGCAGCATAAACAGCAATGATCTTCCAAGCAGTCGTAGTGGGTTTGGGCCAAATCTGAAGGAGGCCCTGGATGCCATGCTCTCGCAAGTAATTGGCAGTTTGCGATACAGATCCGTCCGCATGTACCATGGTGTACCATCTGCGGTAGTTAAACATACAAATATGTGAAATAGCATAAGTTTGGCTCGGAATGCTCGAAACGAACCGTACAAACAACATGAAGCAAGCAAAACAAAGGAAGAAATTCCTGGAACAGCTAACTAAAGAGGGTAAGACCATATGGATTGAATTCTTGCTCATGTGAAATACTTTGCGGTGCTCTCGATAAAATGGCAATGGTTATGGAGTCTGATATGGCATGCTTAAAAAGGAGCAAGTGATGGTGATAGTCGAAGATGTCAAACGAATCTAGGAATTCTGATGAAGATTAAATCTTTAAATGTATACTAACAAAAGTAGAGCAAAACACAAGCCCCAATTGCATGAACAATGCATCCTATCTATCTACTACACAGAGAGGGATAGAAGAGAAGGGAGATTTGGCGTACATGGATCATGATAAGGGAAGGGGAAGATGTAGATTTGAGAGTGAGCAAAGGAGACGGAGAGAGAAATGAGAGAGAGAAAGTTGGGAACTCACAGGAGAATAACGAAAGGAGGGCAAAGAGTAAGTAAAGAGAGCACGGAGACATAGGTGACCAAGGGTGAGTGCACCATCTCCCCCATCTTCTTTCTTTCTTTCTATGTTTCTTTCTCAAAACCACCACCAACAACCACCTTCGCACTCTGGAGAGGACAGAGGGCACTTGTTCTCCTACTGATTCTGCTGGGGGGTCTGATTGATTCTTCTGCTCAAATCTGCCTCCGTTGTCGTTGACTCTCCCACTGAGTAGACTCAAGAAGACTAGGACTAGTCCGAGTCTCTCCCTCTTGCCCCGCTTCACGTCACGTGCTGGCCAAAAATCTTTCCAGTGGCAGTCCACGAATGCCCTTTGATGAATGAATTGGGATGTATACCCGGTGAGAAATTGATGATGATTTTGCACTTTTTGCACCGTTGCTTCCGAGCCTTTTGTTGGGCCTTTTTCTCTGGGCTCTTTTCGTAACTACTACAACAACTGTCCTTTAACACTGAGGAGCGAACCAATGGAACATCAGCCCGCAACTGGACCTCCAATATCCACGAGGGCGAGGCCCAGGTCCAGCCTAACCGCATCCATGTCGATTTCTCCACTCTATTAGTAAATACTAGTAGTAATTAAAAGTAGCACTAAGAGATATTTGGGACTTGCAGTTGCACTGCACCTGCACCACCTCAAACTCATTTTACCATTGATTTGTAAGTACGTGCTAATGTAGTCGTAGAATATTTATGCAAATTAAAAAAAAAAAAAAAGGGGCTGTAGAGAGATGGATGGCCATCATCATCATAAATAAATGAACCAATCAATCCGTTTTTCTCAAAGTTTGGATATATGCCTGGTGTGTATCATCAGAGGTTAGGCGTACTGGGTGTGATTTAATCTTGCATCCTAAGAGAGAATGCAACACTTGCTTGGTGGGTTATATAATCCATTGTCTTTCTTACTTAGCCAGGCATCATTCACTGATATGCCATATGTAGCCCTTTATTTTAGGACGTCGGACAATCACATTCACAAGTAAAGAAGAGACGATTTTCATGGAATCAGGGACGGAAAGGAACGAGACTAGTACCAGTGAATTACCGGGTGAAGCATATTAAGTTTTGACAGTGTGTCCAAGTTTTGGAAATATATATATATATATTTGCTATTTGCGCGCATACTACTGAATGGTTGGCCTGGCTGTGGCTGCTGTTGCCTCTGCGACCGTTTGGTCATACCTGCAGTTCAAATCTCCCGGTCCACCCCGACCACCCTTTCTCCTCCGTTGCAGAAACAAAACTCTCTTATCTCATCTCTCAACAACAATGCACTCACTCTGTACTATCAAGATTAATGTAGTATCTTTTTCAGTTTGTTGCAAAGGAAAAGGAGGAGCAGGAGGATGAATAAAAAATGGGCAGCACCAGCACCAGCACCAGCACCCGCACCCAACCATGTTCTTCTGATCCATCATCACCATCCTCCTCCTCTCCGCCAACTCCACCAACCCCCCTCCCAATCAGTGTAGGACCTGGTCATCACAAGTACTGCTTCTCTTCATCCCCCTCTCCAACGCCGCCCTTTTCACCCCCTCTCTCCACCCATTCATCCTCTGAATGCCCCCTCCTCCTACACAGCAACCTGTCTGATCCATCACCCCACCCAGCTCCAGCAGCGCCGTCAGCGTTTTCCTTGGACTACCAGGACCGCACAGGGCACGATTCTAAAAGCTCATGTCTCCAAGACTTGTAAGTAAGCTCTCCACCATATCACACTCTCATTTCTTGATAAACTGAATTATGTCATCAACTCATCACTCCCAAAAACTCACTACTCTGTCCCGTTTCCCCCTCCAGTAAAAATTCACATCACAACTTTTCATTTCCCTTTTCCTGTTTGCAGTTCCAGGAGGCACATCTCATTTTCCTATACACAACCAAACTTTGTCATTTTCCATTCAATTAGCTCATCTGCCAATTTGTGTAACGCAGGTTAGAATGGTTGGTGCTCAAATGTTGCAGGCATCGTTCCCAGTGTCTCTGACTTCCCACTCCAGTTTTAGAGCCCCCACGCCTGACATGCTGCTTTCCATTCCAACGTCAGGTCTTTCATGTGAGGCGCATACGCTGCTCTCTTGACATGCCGCTTGAGTTATTGTTGTAAAATTATCTATCTTATTCATGCTGACCGAAATTCGACTGTAACCAATTTGCCCTTTTTCTTTCATCAAACTCATTTTGTGTACTTCTATCCTCACATCTTACTTCTTATTTTCCTGAGCTCCCATAAAACTGATTGCATGGTGCTTGGGCTCTCCCATTATTCATCTCCAAAGCACCCCCAAAAATATATATATGTGTGTGTGTGGTGTTACCTTTTCATGCAGGAATTGTCAATAAATGTGACAGAGAACTTTGATGCCGATATGCAGCATCATTGTACGTGTCTTGTGCTATGAAAGTCACACAACATACAATTTTGGTTAGCATACGAGTTTTCAAGTGTGAAATAATATCACTGCTGGTTTTGCGGTCTTTGTTGTTGAAAATTGGGATGATTTAGCGGATATATATATATACAGACACACACACACGCACATACATATATATATACACACGCACATATATGTACATACATGTGTGTGTATATATATTACCTTTTCATGCTGGAATTGTCAATAAGAGAACTTTGATGCCTATGTGCAGCATCATTGTACTTGTCTTGTGCTATGAAAGTCATACAACATATAATTTTGGTTAGCATACGAGTTTTCAAGTGTGGAATAATATCACTTCACTGCTGGTTTTGCGGTCTTTGTTGTTGAAAATTGGGATGATTTTGCGGTGTATTCTGGAGAGGCACCATTCCAGGCTGTAGATTCTGCATGTTCTGTTGCATGTTTCCAAAAGCACCTTGTGAACCATGCTGTTGCTGCTGTTGCTGGATAGACATCATACTTCCAGGATTCGTAGCTCCCATCCCAAACACTGCAAAGAGGTCCCCATATTTGTTTTAGGCTGCATGCTTACAATTCCAACAAGAAAAAACTATCTATATGTCATCCTCATTCAAGGTAGCACAAAACCTAGGCATGACAAGAGCATAAAAAGTGGAAGACAGTACACGCAAGAAAAACAACAAATTCCATACTTTGGTCACTGAGGTTTTGTGAAGTAAGAGTCCGACTGCCACCAGACATTCCAAACTGAAAGCAGCAAAGTTAACATAAGAGCATTTCATGACATAATTGCCACCTAAAAGATACATGCAGTAATAAAACATTCATAAGGATGACAAAATTTCTAGGACAAGATTGTATACTACTGTAAAAGATAATGACAACTTAAATAAGTTCCACTGTATAAGCCGGACCCCTCCTTTTGATTCGATGGAGATTGCAATTTTACCTCAGAACTAAAAGGAACTAACTGTACGTTGAAATATGTGAAACAGGAAACAGCTAACTGTTGACTAGCACTAAACTTGTTTAATCAGTTCCCCTGTCATTCTCAAAAATCACAAAGACAAACTGCACAATCATGTCCAGAAACTTGAATCTCTGTCAAGTAAAAACAAAAGTTTTTGTTCATCTGCACCACCATTTCACCTTTTCATTTACATCAGCCCTAGATTCTACATCGCTACATCAGGGTATCAAGTTATTGGGTCAAATAGTAGATGAACTTGACGACTTCTAAGGTACAATTCTCAGATTGAGATTACATCTGCATCGCTTTGCACATAGGGTATTATATTGAGGAATCAGGACTGTCCAAAAACTAAAAGAACTGGAAGCTAATTCACCCTTTAAAACATGCCTTGACTTGGTGAAGCAAAGCAGCAACATCTTGTTCAAATTTGCTTCTCCACCGAAGACAGCTCCACTCAATAACATTATCAATAAAATAGAAAAGAGGGCAATAAGAACAACAGATTGAATTGCAAAGCTAACCTGCATTCTGGGCAGAAGTGGTTGAGATGGCATCATTCCTGACATGCTTGAAATCTGACATTGAACTCAAAAAGTATGAGAGACTGACCCACACACAACCTTATCACTATTGAAAGACTTTTAAAATAACTCAAACAAAAGGAACGCAAACAAGAAAGAGAGTTTCACAACCATAATTTAAAAAGAAGATAGTCAGCTGCAGTTAATTGACTAGTGAAGACCAAAGGTAAATTCCAGAATAAGAATTCTGGTAAAATAAGGGGAGAAAAAGATGAGGTTAAATATTAAGGCTGTTAGTAAACCTATCCATGAGCAAACACCAAATAAGAAACTAGGTATGAATGCCTAGTGACATCATTGATTCTTAGAAGGAAGCATCATAAGGAAATACCTTCTTAGGACCAAATTTTTGTCAGACAAAAGCCAAAGTTATGCTCATTGGTAAGGAAGTATGAAGTTTAAATCCATATAAATGCTCACAGGGATTAGACGAAAAGAGAGAGTTCGTAGAAGTTGAGTATTTAATATTTGTATGTCAAGAGAAGTAAGCCAACAAGGTGCAACTGGAAGTATTGATTAGATATGTCCAATAGAGATATCTATAAAAGCATCAAATAACAAGGACAAAAACCTAGTGTTCAATCAACGAATCTATTAAGCATTGAATGGGAAAAAAAAATAGTCTCACCATCTGGGAAGTTGGTGTATTCTGAGCGGCACTAAATAATGCAGTATTTGCAGGGTTAGAAAACTGGTTTAAATGACGATTCAGTTGGTTTCCTTGATTGAGTTGGCTTTGACCCAGACCATGCTGAATGGCCCCAGATGTCAGCTGCCTTCCCTGAAATTGCTGGGGCCCCAGTGGCTGAGAGAATTGCATCTGATGTTGGCCGGGTAACTGGAAAAGGCAGAGACATTCTTATTGATAAAATATGTGAACAACAGAATTTTTGGTAAAACAATGACTACTACAATATAATACCTCTCCACCAAAGGAGAGAGGTATAGAGAGAAAGAGAGAACATTTTAAATGTTTTCAGTTGTCCCATTTATATTGAAAAGAGAGAGCTATAATACAAAAAGTAATCATGTGCATTACAAAACCACAGAAATGAATAGGCATGAATAGTTAGACTTGTTCAGTTACCATTCCGGCTAAGTTACTGCAAAGTAAAAATTCAGAGTTATTGCATGAACATGACACACACAAACAATGTACCAAGCGATCACCTATTAAGAACTCCTCCAAACTTACAACTAAATGGTCCGAGAATTCCTTCAGTACAAGTCCTTGAATAAGAGCTCCATCCACTAACTAATTTGAGAGACCTGATGTAACTTAATGCTACTCCCAGTCCCAAAATGAATGTCTTAGATTGGCTAGGCAAGATATAGGGAAAGAGTTAAGGATATAAAACGATTTAATGGGAAAGTGAAAGTACAAGGGGTCCAACTCCCTATTAATTAACATAGAAACAGGGAGTTGGGCTCCAAACATAAAGGGCTACTAGCTTTTTTTTCCTTCTTCATTTTTGTGTATGTGTGTGTATTCAAAAGCTAGAATAGCCAATAGTTTAACGTTTCAATTTAAGTAAATTAAAGTATATTCGAGGAGGGATTGAAAGGAAAAGTATGCATTCCATTTGCGATGGACAAGTACTATAGTCAAGTTTCTGGAAGCTTCTTTCAAGTTGCAAACTAGATGTTCCCTTATCTAAAAGATGCTCAATTTGCTACAAAAAATGATGACAAATGCAGAACATGGATATTTTTGGAATTTAACAGGACTTGACCGACCAACAGTCACATAGAGGGAAGCAGCAGAATGAGCGTAACATTATAACTTCAACATCCTCATTCGCACACAGGACACTAGAGGACACATAAGAGAAAACCAGGATAGAGAAGTTCTCAGAACCAGATCCAAGATCCATCTATGACCACCTGTTTGGTGATACTGTCATGTGAAGGAACTGTGATAGATGGAATTTCCAGGAATGCATAGCACGCCTTGATACATTTTCATATTCAAGTATGTCATACAATACTGGTAAACAGGGCAGAGGACTAAGTGAATAATTTATGATGCCAAATTACCATACATGAAAAACAAACTGGTAAACAGGGAAGGGGACTCAGTGAATAATTTATGATGCCAAATTACCATAGGAGGGGAGTCAAGTGACAGAAAATAGAAAAGGAAAATTAAATGACAAGAACCTAAAAAACTGAGGTATGAAGAGAAGGAGGGGGGAAGTTAAAATAGGTTTGAATTACCGCCTGGAATTTCTGTTGAGACTGGCCCTGAAGTTCATGCAGCTGCCCTTGTTGGCTCTGTACAAACCATACTCAGTTTCACAAAAGAAAATTTCAGCTAGATGGAGAAAAACGAAAGAAGTTTTGCATCAGCCAACTCAGCCACTTGAAGAGTTACAATACATACTTCAGCAAAGGTCAATTGAAAAATATAAACTGAAACACCAACTCATGGGGGATGAAGCAAGAGGGATATAATATATCCAATGTACAAAATATCATAGGTTTTCAAAAGGGATGCTTTGCCCTACTTCTCATCTTTTTTATCTAAGAAAAAGGTTAAGGAAAAACATATTTTTTCAGTCATGCACCAGCAGAAGTCTTTTCAAGTTAATTCTCACTTTACCATTGAAGTACTAAGACTGCAATGCTAGACTTGCTCTATTTGGTGTAATTTCAATATCAACCAATGAAATCACTCAAGGAGATTGTATACATCCTACCTGCCCTAGTCCAGGCAATGATGACTGCCTAAACTGCTGTTGAGCGAGAAGTTGCTGCTGATGCTGTGGCAATTGCATCATTTTCTGCCTCTGCTGATGCTGCTGCTGCTGCTGCTGCTGTTGCTGGTGGGACTGCTGCTGAGGAGATGGAGTATTCATCATGCTTGCACCAGACCTCGGGGAATTGGCATACGGCAGTGGAGACGTTGTTGTATGGTCAAAAGAGGTACTACTAGCGGCACTAGGAGAAGCTGCTGCCCTTCCCATATGTGATGCTCCAGACACCTATTCTAAAGATCATCTCATTAGGACCAAAGCCAGTTAAGCAGAAGGGACAAGTTACATATTATATTCAAGCTGGGACATCCCAAATTTAATTTAAGTGTGAGGAGAATAAAAGCAGACCAGAACTTCAGAAAGAACTCAAGGTTCCTTTCTCTCCCAACTTAAAACAAAAAATTCCAGAATGAGATTATAGCAACCCAATTCCAAAAAATTTGATGAAACTGAACGCAAACTGATAATAGATCATTCAGATAAGCTAGAAAAGACATGTTAGGCAGTAAGAAATTTAATTTAAGTGTGAGGAGAAGTTAAATTTGAAGAAATTGACAGTATAAACCTGTAACATGGCTCCCTGACTGCTAGTGTTGCTTGATGCTAGGGGAGGTGTACTTTTCATGTACATTCCTAAAACGAAGGTCAGATTATTGGCTACTCCAGAAATTTTTTATAAATAAATTTTGAGAGGCATGCTATGGAGAAACTACTGGACAATACCAGATGAATCCATAAAAGTCTGGGCGCCATCACCAAGTATATCTATCAAATGCATTGGAAGTGAAGATGTAATCTGTCTTTGGTCTACAGGTATCCGCAGCCCTGCACAGAGACCTCTTCCATCATTTCTTAAGACAAGCATATAAGCATTCTGACAAGCTGTTTCAGCTTGCATTTAGGAATTCAAGTGTCAAGGAGTTTCAAAAGCTCAAAGGGATTCCCTAAGAGCAAACTTGTCAAAGTTACATAACTTTAACTGCTATGAAGAACTGCAATAAGTGATGATTTTATCTGTTCTTGCTTCTCAAAATCCAGCCATGTAGCATTCTGGTCCAGTCAGAGGTAAAAACAAATAATACACAATTTGCCCACTTTACTTTCTTCACAAGAGCCATTTGATTTAAAGGCACAATCATAAACTCAGAGTGAATTTTTTATTTTTTCTAGTGTATTCATTTCTTTTTCTTCCTAAATTTTCAGTTACTCGCCCATTTTTCCCCCTCATCAATAATAAAGTTATGTTATTACTACAGTTACAACCTTCTCCCCTCCTGAAGCCTCAACCTTGTTTTGGAAAAAATATAACGGATTTCAGTCCTTGAGAAACAAGAGAAAGCAGACCCAGGATGTTTACTCTCATTTTGTGATTCATAATTGATGATACTGTCTCTATATAAAAAAACCTATGCCGCATCAACTAAACAGAATTCACTATCTAGAGACCTGCATTGGAATCAAGTATATTAAAACAAAAAATAAAAAATAAAAAAAGCACACACGCACAAGATCATTAAAACTCTATAGCAATTGGTGTAATTTTAACTAGTTGGGGAAAAAAATAAAATGTCTGAGCAGCCTCTCAAGGTTAGAATAACACCTTCGCCATGATTGACAGCATGCCGAAGTAAATTTTCTTGCTCTTGAATTTTAGCAGCTTGAACCTTATCTATGGTTGGAAGAAGCGTAGGACCCTGCCTAGTACCAAAGTAGGCTTTGCGGGTATCAGCTATGACCTTCTCAGCGCTTTCACAGGCAGCACCAATCATATCAATTCTAGTCTAAGAACCACGAGAAGGGGGGGAGGGGAGGGCAGAACATATGGGCGTAAGAAATAAGCGTGGGAAATGTTTAAGCAAAATAATGATGATGATGATGATTAGTCGAACCTTTAATTTGTCAATTTGCAAGGAGAGGGGAAGGTTTTGCATGCCAAGTAACAGCTGCTCTCTCTTGGAATTGTCATCCATTTCCATCTCTGGCAGTAATTTTGATGACAGCATAACAGGTAGAACTGCAGGGAAAGCAAGCAAAGGGAGAAGTTTGAATGTTGGGAAATTACAAAGATGGATTTTTTTTTTTCTTTTTTTCTTTTTTTCTTTTTTGATGGTTAAGAATTTGAAGTAGCAGGGTGTAGCTAAAAGTGAGAAAGATAGGCGAAATGCAAACAGCAGTGAGGAGATAGGTAAGTTAGTACTTGCAGCATTGTCAGCATTAACATTCTTGGGATGGACAACAAAAGCCTTGGAAACCTTCTTAATATCCTCCACAATATTGAAGAGTTCCAAATTAACCATAGAAAATTGCCCCAGTATATCTTGCCTGGTTGGAATCGACCCACAAAAACAACAATAATAATAATAATAATAAACAGATTAGGATACAACGTTTTTTTTTTTGGGGGGGGGGGAGAAAGGAGAGATTGAAAAGATTATGGGTGGAAAGTAATAAGACCATTTGGGAAGAGCATTGGTGCGAGCAATGGCGTCGAAATCATCGAGGATGCGAGAGATGGCTTTGAAGAGGCTGATGGCGCGAGTCCTGACGGAGTCTAGGTTTAGCTGCTGTTGAACTGCTGGGTTCAGCCTCTCCACCACCGCCACTCTTGAAGCCCCTTGCTGCTGCTGCTGCTGCTGGGAAGCCTCTGAGACTGAGACAGCTCCTCCTCCCCCGATTCCACTTCCATTTCCAATTCCAGTTCCAGTTCCTCCCACCCCTGCAATTCCTTCCATGCCAGCCATGGAAATAACGGATCCGCCCAACCCCAACTCCACTATGGGGGATTGAAAAAGAGGAAAGAAAGGAAGAGGATAGAGAGAAAGAGAGACAACCGGCCCAAACCCCAATATTTGGATAGGATTTATACAAATTTAAAAACTTTTTTGTTTGGACAGAATCCATCCTCCAAATTTTACTTACTTGCATTTTTAACATATTTTTCAACCACCTTTTTATCGTACATAAAAAAAAGTGATACAATATTTTATTTTAAAAAATTATTTTAAATACTCTCTGTCCAAACAAACATACTTAGCGTGTGATGTACGTCAAATAAAAATTTGACTGAAATATGTTTCAATAAAACTTTTTTTCATAAAAATATATAATCCAAACAAGGCGTAGTCTTAAATGTTTTTTCTGCACCCTACGTAATATTCCATTTTAATTGAAATCAAGCTATCTACCTGATTATTGATGATTAGCTAATGATAGGTCAACTTTATAGAAATCATCAAGATCCCCTTACCCCTTATTTTTTGCTCACATTCATGTATTTGGAGGTCATTTGTAGATTTTTTTTTTTTTTTGGGTCTATTACTCAACTGAAATTATCATCTATTGATAGAATCACGTTCAAAAAACACCTTTTTAAATCATAGAAATAATAACTGTATGTATATTGTAAAAAATGGAAGAAATAAAGAATATTAAATTTAAAGGGATAATATTAAAGCTGATGGGTAAGTTTTGTTTGAAAAAAAAAAAAATTGATGGAGATGAATGCGTACAAAAAATGGAAGTAAAGTTCTTGAATTCGCTTATGGAATAAGAAGTTAAATTGGAGCATTGACTCGATAGATTAATAACTACTACTACTACCAATACCAGAGGATTGTACTATGGTAAATTACGGAGAAGTACGATTTTGGTCCCTCGTATTTGATTTATATGCTAAATTGATCCTTAATATTTTGATCAAAACAAATGTGGTACTTGAATTTTTTGATTTTAGACAGATTCATGATAGGTAATCATCAAAATCAAATTGCCATTAGTAAATGATCTTGACTTTGTATTTGCGATCCCTAACATTTGGAGTTTCGATCAATGTGATTGCTTAGATTTTAAATATTCATAAATATGCTTTTAGAATAAAATGAAACGCAATTTGAGTTACTTGTGTAACGATTATGTTCCTAGATCTCTATAATAGTTGCTAAAAACACTTTATATTAGCATAACACCGTCATTTAATTTAAATAGCATCTTTTTGGTTTTAATGAAGTACGACAAAATACCAATAATTAAATGATATATAGCACAATAATTAGTTGAGAGTGTGTGTGAATGCATGCGCTAATTTTAACAATGACACCTATTGACACAAGTTCTAAATGATTGTAAGGACATATAATTACAATAATTAGTGAAGTTAAGTACTAATGTTCTTTTACTCTTTATTTTTCTTGTATTTACTTTCCATTAAAATTTAACAGTGAAGTTTTTTAAATAATAACTTTGACATTCATATCCAATTATTAGAGTTGGCTCATTGATAAGGGGAGGTATATTAAAGTTTTTCCATTGTCAACATTTGAATCTTTCATCTAACAGTCGGAAATTGAGGTGCTGTAAGCATGAGTAAAATGTTCATATATATTGATAATTTTGTTGAATTATTCTAATAAGACACGCATTTCATGCATACCATAGTTGATGACCAACTGAAGCATAAAAAGGAAAAAAAAATCAACTTGGAGGGAAAAAATGCTTATATATACATATATATATATATATATATGTATATGTATGTATATATGTAAAATTGTTGAATGATTCTAATAATTGTAATAAGATACCTATTCCATGCATATAATAGTTGATAACCTACCGAAGGACTTAATTTAAGTATGATATATAAAATGTTTATCTTATGAACGAATTTCTAATAAGGTGTAAAAATTCTCGATGCAAGTGAAAAGTGATAGAACTTATTATGAATCAAGTATTGCAGTGCAAAACAATAAGTATATATATTATGCCAAATTAGAGATCAGTTATGCAAATAGGAAGAAAGACATAAGAAATTAGTGACACGAATAAAATGAAATAAAAAATAAAAATCAAGAAGGGAAAAAAAGTTTAAAAAGAGTTTCCATGTTTCTCATCATTAGAATTTATAGTATCTATTTGATGATATCCAATTCAGCATCTAAATTTAATAGATTCAAAAATTAACATATTTAGATGTATTTGATAACAACAAGTATAATATATTAATTAATCAATTTAATATGAATTCTTTAGGAAAATTTCATTAAAAAAAGTGATAAATTGTCCACTTATCACTTAATATGGAACTAGAATTTTAGTATTTAATAATTAATAATTCAATATTTTAATGGATGCAAATATCCAATTTCATACTTCAAAATTATTTTGATTTTATCAAATGCACCCTTATGCACATCTAATATATTTTTTATCTAAATTTTTTCTCATTTAAATTGTTTGGCCTTCAGTATCACTATTTGAGGCTCAGAGAATATGTTAAACCTCTATAAATTAATGCCCTTGGAATCATACAAATTCTATTAATTTAAAGAGAAATTAATTAATTGATAAATTAATAGTTTATTAATTTATCGAGCATACCTACAATCCTATCGAAGGAATATAAACAAATTCATATCTATTTAATTTGTACGTAATTTAATTCTATTAACACCTCAATTATATGGTAATTGGCATCATTTTTGTATTATCAAAATGTGAAAAAGATTTAGAAATACTAAATTATAGATATATATGTGCAATGAATCGTATCATATAAATGATAAGAAGTTATTATTGTGATAAATAAATACAAAGTCTTATTGCATATTTCATTGTTAAACTATGGCTTCCATCTGAAGATGTTTAAGATACATAACTTTAGTGAATTATTAATTTATGATATTAATGTAACCAAAGGGCTATATGAGGTTTTTGAAAAAAATTATTATCTTATTATTTTATCAATATTTTTAATTTAACTTATTAGTCCAGGTGAGGACCGGAAAAATTATTATTTAATAGAATAGCAACTTGATCTTGATTGCTAATGATTCTTAAATTCCCGGTCATTGTATTGAATTTAGCTAAAAATAGAAACTTTGGGACCATATTTATTTTGATTGTAACATTAAACACCAATTTGATATGTAGGTTAAATATAAGAGACCAGAACTACATTTGGCCCTAGTTATACTTCCAATTCGTTAAAGTTCGATCCTCATTAATTTACTTTAAAAAAAATTAAAAGGAATAATTTTAGAAACCTTCCTAGATAAGATATTTATATTCCATTATTTTTAACTTTTTATAACTTTATAAATTCATTTCAAAAAATATCATTTAAGAACTCATTTTGAGATAGATAAGATATTTCTATTCCAAAATTACCCTTTTCTTGTGAACCGTTAATTTTCATAAAAAATCAAGTTAAATCATTGATAATTACAACATGTTAATTAGGTTAAAAGACATTTTACAAATTTTGAAGTCATCGATCTAGACAAGAAATGTAAAAGAAAAAAGTCTTATAGTTAAAAGAAAATAACATTTAAAAGAAAATAACATTTTATGATTTGAAAATGCCTTAATAAGTTTCTAAATATATTGTTAATAATTTATATTTCTCTAGTTTTTAAGTCATCAATCTGGACAGATTAGGACATTAAAAAAATTTAAATAATTTATAAAATTATAAATTCATCCCAAAATATTTTATAATAAAGAAAGTTATTTTTACATTCTTGAAAAAACATTAAAGAATGTCTATTTCTAATATTCAAGTTATCAATTTATATAAAAAATTTTAGAAAATTTAAACTTTTTAAAATTTTAAAACTTCTCAAATCAATGAAAGCACCTTACAGTGAATGAATTTTTTTCAACTTAAAGTGCCTTAAACCTACTTTTAAATAATAATTTTTGTACCTTAAAAATACATACTAATATAATTTATTCTATTAGAACTATGCTTTCACTATGTTTGTTATTATTTCAGGATTTTAGTAATTTGTAGTCACTTTTGAAAAAATAGTAGGATAGCACAAGGCAATTTTGGCATGAAAATAATTTTTTCTTTTGAAATGGTTTGATAATATTATAAAAAGTTGAAAATAAGGGAGGTAAGTGATTTTTTTCAAAGTTAAGGACTGCTAAGTGATATTGTTATAAACCACAGGGGAGGTTTCGAAATAACAGTGACGATTCCAGGTCTGACCGGTGATGGTGCCGTCTGTTCTCCGCCCCGCCCGTCCGTCAATAATTATTCATCATCGTCATATGCACTCCTCCCCCTTCAGTCCTCCTCCCTATTTCTGGGTTTTAAACAATTGATTATTCAAAAAAGTGTGTTCCCTGGCCTGCAACGATTTCTACTGCCTCCTCTTTCTCCTCCATTTGCGACGTCGCTCCACTCTGCGCCCCGTGCTATAAGGTTTTTCTTAAAAAAAAAAAAAAAAAATCCTGAAAAACAATTCCCTGCCGACCAACAAACCTCTGCTATTCTAATTCCATTTTCTTTCCAATTTCGTTATCTTTTTTCTTTTCTTTTTTTCTATCCAATCTCACCAGGATCCTTCTTCTCCCATTGCTTAATTTCAGGTAATTCCTCCTCTTTTCACCCTCTCTATTCTTTTTTTTTTTTTTTCCATTTTTTGCCCCTTGTAATGATTATTGTCGTTCTTTTTCTAATCTTTCAACATTGATTAAGTTGCTCGTATGTGATTGATTATTTCCTGCAAATTCTCGTTGTCGTCTCTCAAGTCGTTCAAAAGGATTGTAGCTTTGACTCATTTACTACTTAGTTTCTTTCTTTTCTTTTTAAACTCCTTCTTAGCTACTGTAGGAGTTTTGCGGCCAACTTTCATTTCTTCCCCATACGTACACATTCTCCCTGCTCTGCCCTTTTTCTTTATTGCTTTGCTCACTCTAAGATTATTTTGGTGCTCTTTCCTTGCTCTGACCTCTTCATTGCTCACACTACTATTTGATGAAACGATCAGACAAATCACAAGCATATTCTAGAGTCCAAAATCGCGAAAACAATGGTCTGCAGCCTTCAAACACTTTTATATTATGTGTCAGGTTAGCATAATACATCCAAACAGATCTTCATATTGTGGCTCTCACCTGGAGTTGTGCACTTGGCCTTAACGAGCTTTAACCCCGGCTAAGATGGATATCTTATCTTTTTTCTCTTGGTTTCTATTAAGAAATTGTAGAGGAGGAAGGGTAGACAGATCATACTGATACTAAATAGAATAATTCTCAATCTAATATCATTACTTTAGGATGTCATCACATGTTGGTAGCTGAGATTATGGGGTATTTTTACTGCAAAAAGAAGCTCTTAATACCTTGATGACATTGTATGTAGAATATTGGTTTTATGCTTCTGTCTCTCCTAGTTTCCTTGTGTGTTGTTTGGTGGTTGTAGAAATTCAGTGGTACAAATTAGCCAGAGTGGAAAATGAATAAATATGTTTCCTGGAGCTAAAATATTTTCTTTGACGTGCTTAACTCTTATGACTGGGTAGATTGTAGAAAATGAAAATATTTGTAGGAGCTAACAATTAGTTATTGTCAAACTAATAGAGAGGGTATTATTAGTGGATGTCTCATTGATTAATGATTCCTTTGTTGTTTGTTTCTTTGTTACCATGATTACTGTAAATACTTCTTTTTATGAGGCTGAAAAATACTTCTTGTTTATTTCCATTTCGGACTTTGCTTAGTGACCTTAACTGATAGATGAGCAACTAGGATATATGAACTCGTCAAGATAGAAGATGTACATTTAACATTTCTGCTATTGGGGCACTGGATAAGATAATTATGTCTTGGAAGATGAGTAATGACAAGAATAGACTTTCTTGCAAATATTATACAGGTAGCTTCACATATGTGAACTCTGGATATTTTCTGCTGATATTGCAATTATTCATCTTATCTGCAGGAATTGGGGTTTCTCCTGAAATGATCTGTAGAAGTGCTATCTTTGGGTATGAATTTTATGATCTAATTTGCATTCAACAGTTTCCGCAATGCAATTAGTGCCAAATGACAGTCGGGTGGAGGATATTTCGGAAACAGAGCCGATTTTATCTCAGTCCAATACTGCCGAGAGATCGGAGGAGTCTTCATCTTCAATTGAAATCACTGTCAGCGGAGAATTTTCTTTAGCAGTCGATAATTCACCAAGTAGTGATGCAGATGAAAACTGTTCTTTAGTACATGCAGACCAACCACTCTGCCGTATATGCCTTGATACTGGAGGTGTCTGCATTTAGATCTCCATATTCCTTTTGCCTTGTTGGGTGCATTTACCTTTCTAATCACCAATAGATGTATACAGCAAAATGACTGAGGACTATTTTCTTTGATTAATTAGAGATAATGATTTAGATGTTCTGGTTTTACTCAAAATTCAACTTTGATTGTCAGGAGAAGATCTGATTGCGCCATGTCATTGCAAAGGCACACAGAAGTATGTCCACAGATCATGTCTTGATAACTGGAGATCAACAAAGGTAAATTTTGCATAGTGTTTACATAATGGGAGTTCATCCTTTTTGTTAGTAACCTCTGATTAGATGAAGAATTGATGATATTCCTTGTTTCTGCTCTCTGTCTTCCAAACTATGTCATACCACAAGTTTGTTAATATGTCTATTTTTAAAATGTCTGAAGACTTGTTATCATTTTTAATACTCTCTAAAGCCAGAGAAAATTTGCATACAGTCACTAACCAAAGTGGACCAGGAGCCATTCTAGAAATGGCATCTCTTGATGGTGGGATAGACTTGATGTTGAAGAAAGATATGTCTTTGTTTGTCCTTTCTGCAAGGACAAAGTTGTTTGCTCAAGCTTTCCTGATGTTAGTAATGCCCTATCTTGTGATTGGATGCCATGCTTACTGGTAAATTTTGAAACGAGATCTGGTTATTCTAAGCATATATCTCATTTAAGTGCATGAATCTTTTGTAATGCTCTTTACATTTAATAAAATCAATGAGTTGTGCAATGATACACTGTTCACTTGCGTCACCAGATTATGCATGGACTTCTAAAAGCCATAAAGAATCTTCTCAAAGTTCATTTATTAACATAACCTAATTGTATTGTTGTTTCACTTTAATAAAATTGTGAATTTTGAAATAGTATTTTTCTAAATTTGAGTCATAAATAATATGACTACGGGTTAATTATTTACTCATGCAGAAAGAAAAAATTCTTGTCCGTGTTACTTATCTAGGATGTGACACAATCAGCTCATAACTTGTTGCTATAACTCACTGCTCATCCTGCATTTGTCACCTTGTGGTGGGAGGGCTGGGCATGGGTTTTTTTTTGGGGGAAGAGGGGTTGGGAGGAGACCTCTTGACCATTAGAGTATCATTCCGAGTTCTGAGATTCAATGCTAATCTCTTTTATCTGGAGATCTTGCACTAAGTATTTTTGCCTTCCAACATTCAGGAGGGCTTTGCCTTTTCACACTGTACAGAATGCAGGGCAGTGTTCATATTGCGTGCAAATGTTCCACCTGACCGTTGGTGGTTGAGGTTAAAATTCCAGTTCCTTGTTGCCAGGGACCACGCCTTCATTTTTGTTACTGTTCAGATGGTATGACATGATTTTCATTATCCTCTCTTGCTTATTTCTTCTTATAAGATCTGTAATATTCCAAATTGGTCATCAAATCAGCAAGCCTTCAAAGTAAAAAATCTTGAGTAAAATCTTAACTGTACTAATCGTGCATGGTCTCATATAGTTGACCTCTTCTTCTTTTTTTGCTATTTGGTTCTACATAATCATATACAAACATTTGTTTTCACGTGCAACTGTATATTTTGTTTGCATCTGTGTGTTATGTGAATGTATGAGATGTATCTTATATCTTCCCTTCTATGTGAAAATTGTTCATATTATATTTTGTATATCCAATAATTTTCATTTGTTGACCAAGAATGAAGTGGGATTTAGTCAGTTTCTAGGCTGTTTCTTGGAAGCTCCAAGCAAAATCTTGGTGACCTTGTCCGTCAAAGGGAAAGTTCAGCAACGTAGAGCAACTTGTTCCTAGTGCTTGATCTTACCAACTGGAATCACCATATTGTATGTACGATAGTTACATGAGTAAAGACTTACGGGTTCATAATTGGCTGGATTGAGAGATAAGACTGTAAAGCACCTTACTCAACTGAAAATGTTGTTCTTGATGCTTAAACTCTCCGAAGATGCTTAATTGCCTGCCATTTTTAAAATTGATTTCCTTATAGCTGCTTTTCTGTTCCAGTGTTTAGGAGTCTAGTTGAGGTACTTAATTATGGATTTTCAGCATGCATGTATTGAAACTCTGCAGATTGTAGCATTTTTGGGTGTGCTGGTCTATAAATTTTATGGAGAGGAACTGAGGGAAATGTTTGGTTATGAAGAACATCCTTATGGTTTTTATACCATGGCAGGTAAGACCATTCCTCACCTGTGAACGTCAACTGTTTTTAGTTACTGCATGCATATGAACATCAACCAGTTCTTGGTATTCCATGCCTGTGTTATTGGCATATCAATTTTAAATTGCACATTCAAACTACAAGAACTTTGTGGTTACATTTTATGATCTATCTGCCCATATGACAGGTTTTTTGAAACATGAAGATCATTTTTATCATGTTTTCATTTGTTATCTCCTCCATTCTGTAGCTGACAGAACATTAATTTCAGCTGCTTTGAAGCTCTGTAAGCTTTCAACTGTTACGCTTTGGAAGGAAAACACTTAAACATGAAGTTGCATGTTGGCATCTGATCAGGCCTTGAGGCATGATACTTGCAGCAAGTAGCATGGGGGAAGGCCTTAGTTTTCCAACTCTTTTCTCCAACATGTAACCTTGAAGGTTGAAATTGTGCATGATGTAGTCTCTGGTTGCTGAGACAAATTTATCCTATGACTTGCTAATAATGCAAAATTGTAGAGCAAGTCAGTTTTAGCGGGCCTGCCTATATGGCTCGGGCGAAAAAGAGTTATACAGATCGTTGTTTCTTCCTCACCTTTTCATATTTCTACAAATAGTAGTTAAAAGCTGGAAAAAGGATAGAAAAGAAAATGAGCAAAGTGATTTGTTGTTCTTGATAACCTTCTTATTATATTAACTCATGGGCCATGGGATTTCCACCTTGTACTCTGTGTGAAAGGTACTACACCACACTAATGCATGAAGTCCATTGAACATTGATTTCAAAAAATCCAACTTCTTGAGTAAGTGTCTTATGGTAGAACCAGTTTCAGGTTTCTTTTAATTACTCTATTGGTAGAAGTGCTCCAATATGCAGTGGTATGGGTAGGGGTAGAAGAGTAAATAGATAGAAGGACTAGGACATCAAATTAAAAAAAGTAGTACTATAGCAGGAATATGAATAACAAACTAGTTTCAGGTTATATGGTAGAACCAGTTTCAGGTTTCTTCTAATTACTCTATTGGTAGAAGTGCTCCAATATGCAAGGGTATGGGTAGGGGAAGAAGAGTAAATAGATTGGAGTAGGACCTCAAATGAAAGAAACTAGTTCTATAGCAGAAATATGAATAACAAACTTGCTATTTACCAATGTGATTTTCTTAATTATTCATGTAGTACTTATTCATTGTGATCCCAGTTTCCTGAATTTGGTTTGCTAGTGAAGGTATTTACTCTTAACTAGTTTCCAGACGCACTACATTCATGTATATTTGAAAATTTCTAGGCTTATGGTTTTGTGATGTTAGTTTATTGACATTGAATTCTACATCATGAACCATGCAAAATAACTTTCCCTTTGGGTTCGTTCTTTTACAAGATGTGTGGTTACAAGTCTGTTTTTGTTGATTTTTAGACCTTTGGCTGTTATTGTAGAAGTTAAAAGAGAAACTACAGCTCTCTTTTTCTCCCCTGGGGGATATAGCCTTATTAACACTGTCAGTTTATTTACAGTTTGTTATCATCTTAAGGATATCTCTTCTTATTTCCTTTAGCATGAAGAATCTGTGCACATAACCCATTATAGTCTCATCTTTTATTTCTGGTCTAATTAGAATTGTGTTTCTTCCTATTACAACAGTAATGCATCTTCGCATTTTTCATTTCACTTTGTAGTTTTGGCAGTTGTGTTGGTGGGTTTGCTTTATGGTTTCTTCATAGCTATAATTTGTGGGCAGAGGATCAATGAACGCCACTACCATGTGCTTGCCAAACAAGAATTGACAAAGGTACTAGATGATTGCTGGATGAAACAATGATCCTAATAAGGAATCATTCTTTCCGCTTTTCCATGAATTTTTAAGAGGCCTTGTTCTGTTGTAATTTATTTACTTACACAAATGTAGTCTTTTTTCGTCTGAACTCACGTTCACGGCATTGTTGTGGTTGACTGTAGGTTTTTCCCATTTTTCTGTTTTTGGATAGCCAATTATTTACCTTATTTATTTGCTTACATTGTCAACACGTCACCTTTTTATCTCACATACATCACATCAATTTTTTGCTACAATATTTGAATAACCAAATTATCCCAAATAATCTACTATCCAAACACATCTATTGTTCTTTTGTGAAGCATCAAGTTGATGGTGATGAAATCCAATGTTGTTTTGACAGGAGTACATAGTGGAAGACCGAGAATCCAGTAAAGATGTCCCAGAACTTGATCCCAGCCACATTACTGAGCTAAGAATGTTGGGCCTTTATTAAGGTGAGAATTTATGTCTGCCTGTTGGTTTTGGTAACAGATTGTAAGACTAGATGTCTATATTGTCGAAGTTTAGTAGAATATCCTTTTGTCTTAATTGACGGTAAGGAATTGCTACTAAAATGCCTTTTGCGGATTGAAATAATAACCTTCTGCCTTTTCCAGGTTTCCTATTATTATGGATTCCGAACTTTATGAGCCTGGAGGTCTTGTGGTGGCAGTGGCATGCCTGGTTTTTCAGATGCACAAATTACACGTACCAATCCAACTTCATGTTGAATCGTAACATTTAAATTTTTCCTGCCCCCAGGTCTCTTTTTTTGCCCTGGCAGTAATCTCATTTACTCACAAATATTGTTTCACTGTTGGAATTACAAATTGATCATCGTCTTTTATTTCCTTGTTTTGTTGTTAATACAACTGGTGATTACCGAAGAGCAATGACAATATTGTGGAAGGCTTGTAAACCCCAGTTTTTGAGATAATCAGTTTGTTCTTACTTTTAAGTTTACAATGCATCTCTCAGGGTATTTTGAAATATCTGTGTGTGCTTTGATAGAAGATTATTTGGAAAAAGTATTAGAACAATTATTCTAGCACGTTTTGTAATGTGATATATGTGAGAAAAAAGGCAATTAGGAAGATAAAAAGGTGGTTGAAAAACAGTTTGTAATGCAAGGAAAATTTTTTTTGCCGAACATTTCTTCCAGTAAAAGTTAGTGTAGCACTTTTTTATATCGATGGTGCTCCTTTTTAGGTACATTGCCTTGTTGATTTCTTCGCATCTTCAGCCTATTTAACTAGTCTGAGTTCAGGGGATTGTGATTGTTTGAGCAAATTTGCTATTTGCCTCGTTCCCTTCACTGAAATGCCTTTGTGGCGGTGGGGGTGGGGGAGTTGTTAGAGGTGGTGAAAACTACATCAGCTTCCACTGTTTACCCTTAGATCCGGTAACCCAATGTAGTGGACAGCCTCATGTGTAATATATGCATCTTTTATGACTGGGAAAAAATTCTGTTAGTTTTTCTGTGAATTTTGGAGTCATCAATTTATTCATCTGCTTGTTCTGCTTATCATCTATACAAACTGTTGTAGCTTGTAGGAGTGCAAGGCAACGTTAGCTCCATCAGTCCATCATATAACTACCAGTTAAGTAGATGATCTTAGGCGACGAGTAATGTAAGAGATTTTAACACACTTCTGGAGATATTGTCGGCACATAATAGTCAGTGCACTTGACCTTGTCCAAATTTACGTTTTAACTTGTTCAACTGTAGCGTGCTTTTTCCATTCCACTCGCGTCAACACAATTCTGGTGATCTCAAATAAACTGGTTACATGCCTTCATTTGGATGGGGGGGAGAAACAAGGGGTTACTGGAGGTTGCAAGATAAAAATTCTGTGTATCTCTTCATTGTACTGGAAATTTTTATCCTCTCTTGTATGCTTTTATTTATCTTTTAATGTAATGCATCTCAATTTACCCAAAAAAAAAAAAAAAAAGTGGAAATTTTTATTAGTGATAAGCAGATAATGTAACAAAATAAAGTCAGATCCAATCTGCACATCTAATTCAAACGACGGATGCAAGAAACCGGTACGAGGTTATAAACTTCACTGCACATCCAATGCTATCAAGCCCTAACACCTCTCTAGGATTCAAGTCTGATGATACAGAAAATACTGGGTATTTACAATACAAGACAGTAAACTGCAGTAACACAAGTGAATATGTACAAGTCCATGAATAATCCTCCGACAAAAGATAAGCTTTCAGCAAGTATGAACCACCGCTTTCAGATATTTACAGGTAGACAATTGCCAGCACTTGACATCATCTTGAATGTTGGTTCAAGATGTTGGTAAGAACCAGACATTCAAAAACTCCACCCGCCTTTCCAAACTCAAGCAAAATAATAAATCAATAAATATGACTTGGTTTTTGCCTTTAATCCATAACTGAAAAGCAAAATCTTTATTCACCCCGTTGTGTAATGTGCTTTACCCTTCCAGATCCTCAGAAACAGATCCACAGTAAGATGTCTGTACTGCTTCCCTTCTTATCAGAAGATGCATCTGCAGCAAAATCAGTACATGAGAATCAAACTGAGTACCACGCAAAGTATACTGTCAAAAGCCATTACTGAGATGGCCAACAATTGAAGGGACACTAAAGTAAAGACGATATGATAGATTAAGAGCCCTTCCACCAAGAGCCTTGTCTAAAAGCATAAACAGGATGTGTTTCAAGTCTCCAGCAAACCATGAAAAGATTTTGCTTTGAACACATGCATTTATCTTGCTCGTGCACTTATTTCCTCTCCCAGTTCATTTCACAACCATGGAAGCTCCCAACATTGGCTTCCACAGTCTATACAAACATAAGCAGGACCCAGAAAGTGGATGAAAAAGATTCTTTGTATGGGAAAAACATAGCGTTGCAATTAATTGACATGCAAACTAAACATTAACCATCATCTGCTCAAAATTTGTGCTTAGATTTGAAAATATCATGGATGTTATGGAACTGCAGTTGTTGTTGTGTCAGGTCACAAGGTTCCTTCAGAATATTCAGACAGGGATAACTGTGAATTTCTTTTTTTCTCTTCATCCACAAAAACTGCAGCTCTGCCACAAACACTCAATAATGCCAACTAAGTAGTAACCCTAGGCAAGATTGAATGCATAAGACGCTCAGTTGTTTCAAACATAAAGAAGACGAGGTGATACCATATCATACATTGCATACAAAAGACGGTCAAATCATGGGGCATACGAGAGATTGTTTTAAGTGCAACATCATTATTTACTTTTTTTCTTTATCACAGTTGTTCACTAAAAACCTTTTCAAAATCAGGAGAACTGAGGTAAAAGAAGGCCAATGGGAATAAATAAGAAGGAAAAAAAAAAAGTAATCATTAGCCTGCAGTGCATGTGTCAGATCAAATTAACACATCAAAACGGATCAGACAGGGATAACTGTTAATATAGGCTCTCATCATTCACGAACACTGCAGAATTCATAATCAGCCAACCTGACAGCACAAGCCAAGGCTTGAAGAAAACTCAGAAAAATAAGTACAGAAGAGTTTAATAAAAAAATTCAGTGCATGATACAGGGATGACAGGAAATAAGAAAATGGGGGATAGGATGAGGGGATCCCATGCCTCAGACCGTCCTAGTACAAAACAATGTCAACATTATCGTAGCAAATGCTATAACTAGCATTTCAGATTCAACCTTTTAAACAGTCATCACTGGCGGGCTCAACAACTAGTACAACACCAAAATAGTTGCACAAGTACAAGAGACAATACTCACAGAAACAGGAAAACCACACACACCAAGGATCAAGAAACATGGAGAAACAAGCAGATGCACGCCATTGCAGACACGGGGTAGTGGAAAATATCAACTTTGATGAAGAAAATATGCTCCCCTAGCACTGAATTTCAGAAATCTAAGCTCAGAGCAGAACAGAAAAATCACATGAAGTAGGTCGTAATACCTCAAGTCAAAACGAGGACAAAGGGGCATCAGATCTTCCTATTCAGAGAAGAATCACGAGACCCAAAAATATTTCGGGCATTCAACTCAATAAAGAACATCATTTGCCCTCCATACAACTCTAACTAATAATGTATTGAAAAGAAAATGCCAACGTAGAACCCTTTCAAAAGGGGGGGAGGGAGGGAGGGAGGCAACAGTACCCTGGGACATTGGCCGGAGGTAGAAAGCGGAGGAAGGCCAACCGCGAGAGGCTGCGAGGGACATAACCTGGTCGTCGGAGAGGGAAAATGGAGAGCTTGTGGAGGAGAAGGGCAATGGCGATGGCGTAGTGGTGGCGCTTTTTGGGAGAGGGGGAGAGGAGGAGGGGCGGCTTTGGTAGTTCCAATTAGGGTTTGAGAGAAGGAGTTGGGGATTAGTGGTGTTAAATTCATTTTAGTGATCGGAGGGAAAAGAGTGGCTGAATGAAGATAAAATCAATTGTTAGTACTCAAAAAGGAAAAGAAGATGTGCGCATGGCATGGATCAAGAAAGAAGAAAAAAAAAAATTACTCATGAAAGTTAGGGAGAGGGTCTACACTACCGTAGTGGGCGGCGGCCGCCCTGGAAATGTGTTGTTAGGGCGCTGCTCTCTGCTTTTTATAGAGAGCGAGGGAGGCGGGGAATGGGTGCACACTGGACGCAAGTGCAAAAACGACCAATTTCTCGTAATCTTCCATTTATGGTCCCTAAAATATGCTTTAATATGGGGGATGGCTATCATAGTCGAACGCATCTAAATTTTTTTTCTTTAATTAAAAACATAAGAACATATTCGTATGTGCAAGTGTAATTCAGTGGTAAAATTAGGGATCACTTCACAAATCTTTCTTGAGGTTTTCTATAATTTTACTTAGCATCCCTAATATTTTTAAAATTATACATACCTTCCTTACCCATTAAAAATAACAGTACCAACCTTAACATTTTTACATAACTCCCTTATTTGTCATGCTTATATAAATGATGAGTTTTATATTTTTTTCGTTTTTCTTTCTTATTCATCCCTCTTTATATTTCATTAGAAAAATCAAAAAATTTATCAATATTGCCCTTACCCTTTGTCCTAATCAAACATCAAACTAGTAATACTTTTTTTTTTAATTTTAATATCATCCATTTTTTAGCTTTTTTCTTTTTTTTTTGTATTAAAGTCAATACTAAAATCAATATAACCTGAAAATAAATGACCCAAAATCATTACCAAGTTATGGTAGTCCCATCATTGAACTAGTCCACGGACTTAAAAAATAAATCGAAATAATGATTTATTCTCTATTTTTAAAAAGAATCTCTATCACTAACAAAGCACCATCAAAAATAGTGTATTATAGCGATAGTTGATTATCAGACAACAAATATCAGCATGAAACATTCTTTTGTAATTGTGCCATTTTACTTTACAATTATTTACAATAATAATTTAAACTTTGCAATATAAGGACGTTTTAGGATGTACGTAAAAATTTTCACTTTATTCTAAGGTTTAATGACCAAAGTGTCAAATTAAGGGATGGAGGTATAATTTTTAAAACTTTAAAAGAAATAAATAAAATAGTTAGAAACCTCGTAAGACACTAGGGGTGAAAGTTAGCCGGTATCTTGATTCGTAAAAACGAGTAGTTTGATTTGCTACTCTACAAAGGAAATCAAGTTGATCTCGAGTTAGAAAATGCAGGGCTCGACTACTCATCAAGTTATTTGACTTGATGAAATATAATTTAATAATTAATATATTGTATTTATTATTTTACCCTTTTAGGCTTAATAATTAATTTATCATTTTAATTATTAATTTAATAATTTAATATTCGATCTCAGTCCATTGAGTACTAGAACTCGATATTGAGTTCGATCAGCTCGTCCTTATTGTTGGTAATTCGAGTCGAGTTTGAGTTTAGTTCCACAAATTTGAACTCGAGCACGATTCCATTGTCTTGACCCCGAGTTCGAGTATGTGGATACTCGACCTCGAGCTCGAGTATGTAAATACTCGAATTCAAGTTCGAGTAGCTTGATTTGACTCAATTTCACCTCTAGAAGAGATTTCTAAAATTATATTGCAAAACAATGGCAGGCTGGAAATCCACCCGCGCTCTTTTATGCTTGGCGGGTGGGCGGATTGTTGACTTCTTGTCGTGGTTGTCATCCTAATATTGGGAAGCACTGAAGTTAGGGCTGACCTGGAATGCAGAAGGCCTTCTCCCACTCACACTCTTTCATTTTTTTTCTCTTCAAGAGAAACTGTATACTTCAAATTTGATAAAATTAGAATTAATCCTTTTCACACTGAAAAAGTAAATGGAACTTGAGCTTTAAATTCATATTAAAATTACATCACAACTATGTAGAGCGCTAGCGTGTGAACTGTCAATATAAGAAATATTTATCCTTCGTAAAATGGGAATGCATTCTAAATTCCATTTCCTGCTCTTTTTTAATTTTTTTTTCATATTATGTGCTTTTGTCACGTGCTATATTTAAAAGATCAAATTTCTTAATACATCCTCTCTTGTATTATTCTTTTTACCCCAAATATTCTACTATTTGCAATTTCATCAAAATTATTTCTAAAAATAAAAATGTATAACATGGTATTGATTAATAACCATTAGAGTTGGTGTAGTAATCAAGGAAGAGTCTTAAAGTTCTCTCCACTTTCACGTGCAACATTTAGTTTTGGCAATTAAGTACAGAGAGGGGTGGGAGGTATATTGGTTAATAACCACTAGGGAAAAACAATTAATTATGGGAAAAATCTTAGTCGCACTCTTCACATTTTCCGCTTTTGGATCGATAGATTTTCTTACCGTCATTTTAGGAGGAGGAGGAGGAGGAGAGGGGAGGCGGGAGGGGGAGTAGGGGGGATGGAAACCTTGTGCCAAAAAAAAAAAAAAAAAGTTTTTGTTTTGCCAAGACTTGTGCCCCAAATTTGCTGGACTCTTTGTTGGATACTCAAGACTCAAAAGCATGTATTGGCCCGTTGGGCCTATTAAAGAAGGACCACCATCCAAAGTCCGATCGAGTGAGGTCAACTGAAAAAAAAAAAAAGAAAAAGAAACGAAACGACACGAAGACGGGGAAAAAGAAGGGGGGCTAGGGTTGTGGGGGATCTGGACTGCAAATCTTGAAGTCTGAAATCAAATCGGAAACAGAAAGAAAGAAGATTTAGTGGAAATGGCGATGAGGAACGCGTACAAAGAGATCAAAGGACTGAAGGTGAAGGAAGTGCCGGCGAAGCTGAAGCCCTATTTCACGGTGGACTACCTCAGGAACGCCGTCCAGAGGGGTCTCGACAACTACCACGCTAAGTACATCCAGACCAGTTCTGTCGACCCTCTCTATCACGTCTGCATTGGTGGGATGATCTTCTCCTATCTCGTCGCTCTTCCCGAGGAGCGTCGCCACCTCGAGCACAAGCAACACGCCGCCGCCGATCACCACTGATTGACTTTTCTTCCCATCATTTCCTTCTTTTTCCCAAAAAGAAACAAGGTTTCTAATTAAACTCTCCCTCTCCCCTCCTTCCAAATGCCTTGCCTGTGTTGCTTGTTTGTTTGTTTTTTAGGCGGTGATTCCTAATCCTAGCGGTTAGCTAGTATTAAAAGATTTGTCTCTGGCTCGGCAGCCTTTGCCATGTCCCTTTGAACAAGCCCGTCTGCATTTGGTGTAACCATTTTTTTACTTTAATTACAGGAAACGAAATGTGGCCTTTTATTGTTCTACGGGGGTGCCAAAATGCACTATTATAATGTTCAAAAGATAAGATGATTGCCGCAATTAATGTTGAATTCCTTGCTGTATGTGCTTATAAAAGCAAAATTTGCTTGCTGGATGCGAACCCTGGGAAGATGTTACTGCTTTCTCCTTAAGTTGCTGTCAGCAAGTGATCTCTTTACCCTTATAGAAACTGCTTTCTCCTGCTGCTCCTATCCTCAGCCAAAAGCCTATAACTGCAAAATCACAATGTGTAGGATGTGTTTCTGAATCGATGAATCTTTATGTGGGATCTAATCTACTACTTAGTGATAAGTTAGTTAACAAGAGAATGAATAATTTGTCTGGGTTAGAGTTCCCTATCATTGTGTTGGAACAGAAATCTGTGTGCTGAGCTCTACAATCAACGGAACCTACTATATTTCTGTTTCAGAATTTCTGTCAATTGTCAATGATCTGTTTTTGAGTTCATCAAGTGTTGTCGTCTTATTGAATAACTCTCTAGGATAATCTGCATTATTTCAACTTATTTTTAGATTTGCATCATCATTTTTACCTTGTTGCATTTGTTGTGTTCTGACTACTTCTGGATTTGCTCCCTCTTTATGCCTTGTGAGTTGCAACTTCTTATGTGAAGAAATAGTTCAGTTCTTTGCAGAAGACTTGACTCGTGAAACTGAAAGCCAGTGACTCGCTGTTTATGCTCTTACATCGCATTTTAGTAATGAATGGTTGATGGATCTTGGGGTCACCTACCTCTATGTGCTTGTGTAACATTCCTTTTTTTGGGTGTCCTAATCCTTGTACTGCTCTCTGTCTACAGCTTCCGCAGAGTCCTCAACTGGCTGAGTCCTGGAAGCATTAGCAGTGAAGACCATTTTTCTGTTTGTTTATGGTTTTGTGTATCTCCTTAAGAGACATGTGTATTTTGGTGGAGCATTTGACTGAAGAATAATTTGTTATATACTTGTTACTTCTAGTACGTATGATGATTTGCAATGTCACTGCGATGCTGATGTTGATCTTCATTCTAATTGATTGGTGATTCTGGTCTTTATTTGTTTTGCTGCCTGGGAAGGAATTTTTTTTTTTTCTTTTCCAATTTTCAATGGCTGTATTGACTTTGTTGCACTATAAAGGTTGCACACAGAGCATTAGCACACCATTAGGTGTCCTCCACCTCTAGGACTCTTCAAGTGTAAGTACAATGGTCAGACGTGAGATTCATATAGTCTTCCACTACATGTCCAATTGGTTTTAGCATAAAACCCGTTAAACACCTCTAGCACTGCAATAACCCATCAGTATGAGAGCAGGTTCCAACGCTGTGCTGTTTTTGGACATACCTTGACGTGTAGCTGGTAAGACTCCCTAATCTCAATTGCCAACATTATTGCGGATGCATTTAATTTGGATGGAATTTCGCAACATTAGAAGGCATGCATGGGCGTTCTTACAGGGGTATGATTTGGCCAGTTCTGGATGTCATGATGGTCAATTATGTTTTACAACTTGGCTCAATTTACATTGTTGTCGAAAAACTTCTGGCATGAAATGTAAATGGCAAGTTTTTGTATGGTGGTGGGATTCAAGGTCGAGAATTTATTCACACTGGATGGTATTGAGGGACATCGTGTAGTAAGCGATAAGCCCCTCTGATTCTCTCTCTCATATCCGAAGAGTTAATTCCCCACTCAGCTGTCTCAATCTATTATTTCCACTCTGCCTCTATGCTGATAAACGAGGATTAGATATCTCACAGCTCAGCCTGGGATTGGGAATGCGAGGCTAAGGTATCTCGCCCATGGGAGAAGAGGGTGGTCCTGAGCTTGTCTGCTGTCTTCTTCCATGGTTGCCTTGCTCTTATGACTTATCTAGGCTCTTCACTATAGCCTCTTTCACCAGTCCTCTAGTAGTTCCCTCTTGGGGGTTGGCTTCTCCCTGATCATCCTCGTTGAGACTGTCCCTAAAACTGCAAATTGTAAAGAAAACAACTCCACACCGGCGGGATTACTGCTATTTTTAAAGTTAAACTGGTTTGTGTTTTTTTTTCCTTTTTTTTGGAAGAAGAGGGAGTGGGGGCTGGTTGTGGTGGTGAAGACAGAAAGTGAGAAAAAGAAAAAGAACTTGTTCTAAATTGGGAGGGGAAAAGTAGGATTGGAGTTTGATGGGCATCCAATAGTCTGCATCTCCTTGGGGGCCTGGAAGTAGTGTGGTGGGAATGTGGAGCAAACTCTTACAGTGGCTATAAGGGTAGGTGGTGGCGAAGGTTCCTTTGATTCTTGTTCTTCTTCCTGTACTTCGGTTTTTGGGCAGACGTAGTGGTTCCTTCTTCTTGTTACATGATAAGTCGAGAGATCCAAGAGAGCAAATCACTACAATCACTAGCACCAGCAGCGGTAATGCTGCAGCAGCAATAGGTTTTTTGGGCTTATTATCCAACTTCAACTCGTGGCTGTGCGAAATTGTGATCTATTGTATAATGATGACGATGATAAATCTACTTAATTAAACAAATACACATGTATGTGTTGTATCTAGGGGTATCAATCACATCCTAATTATGTCAACCTGTCAAAACTCCAAACCTGTCAAGTAATGAATAGATCTTGATATATAATGAATTCTGAATGGATCTAAATAAGAATCAAATTAAACTCATTTAATTGGTGAATAGTGGGTTGATTCGACTCATCCATTTATATTTATTTAATAATTTAGAGTATGTGTAAGCTTAATTTTTAGTAGGTGTTATGCAGATATCTAATTATGATGGGTCTAAAATCATCTATTTTGACACCTCTAATAATAATTGTACCTGATGATTAAGTCAACGGGTCAGCAGACGGGAGAAAGTAGCTGCGAGACACGTTTGCATCGTGCGATAGAGGACAAGAGACTGCGGTGAGCGAACCTGGAATCTTCCACACGTTCTTACAAGTAACAGCAGCAAGCCAACAACAACCAACTTCCTTCCTTCATTCTGACACTTGTTCCACCGGGCAAGCATAGCCCGACCTCTCGCCGCCTCCCCGGCCACCACCTTTACTTTTCCTACACTCTCAGCTGCAGTAGGTTATTACGGAAGATTAGATTACAGAGGAGATGAGAGACCGCAATGATAGCTAGAAGGTGTTTATTTCTTTTTGTCTTGAAGACGCTTCTTAAAGAAATTGAACCATTCTCCGTTTAACCTCTATATACTTCTCTTCGGACTGTAAACCTACGCGCGCGCGTGTGTGTGTGTGTGTGTGTTGAAAAGCGACTCTTTGACTTCTTCTCTTCTTTTGCTTGTTGAGCAATTCCTCTTTTGATTTATATTATATAATACACACTTGAAGAGGGGGAGGGAAACCTGCGGCCTGTAACAATTGAATAGTTGATAATGAAGTTGGAGGAGGGAATCATCATCAAACTCTAAAATATAACCCCACCACAGCCCCGACGAACGCTTGCCTTTGCCCCCGTAAAAGCAGATATTGTCCGTATTGGGTTTTCAAATCCAAAACACTGGCCTTGCACTGTACACAAGCATGCAACAAACAAAGAAATGATGTGCGTAGGTGAGAACATTAATTAATTATTGTGTTAAGATTTGTTTTTGACGTTATAAGCAACAGACTACGTACTCTTTAATCATTGCTTTTCTGAAGTCTATTGTCATTCAATTTTCTCAAGTTTTACACAAATGGCTTGCTGAAGGTGATGACTGATGAGATTATACTTATATATATATATATATATATATGCTATCGGCAAATATCTTCATCTTATATATGGGAAATTTGGATAGCTAGGAAGCGTTTGTTATGGGAAGACCAATCATCTGATCCTTCACAAATCTTGCATGCAGCATTCAATTCAATCAGATTGAGGATCCGATCCCCCTTTGAAAGCGATTTTGTTTTGCTCTTCAAGTCTCGACTCGAGATGGTCAGGCCAGCGGCAATGATAGTCCTGGAGAAACAAACATGCTGCCATCATTTTTCTTCAAGAACCCCTGTCCATCCAAGATCGTATTACAATGGAGCTACCACATTATATTTGACGGCTCTCTCTCTATTCCCTGGCATTGGCTGTGTTCATCAATTCAGCAAGGAAGGTTTACTACTCCTTATCACCATTCCAAGCTGAAGCTAATTTGGGTTGCTTGGATGCTTTAAAGTGGGACAAACAGCTAATTCTACTATTTATGTGGAGACAGATCGCCTACTGCTGTTAGAGTACCTCTTCGATCTAACTTAGCCCGGCAGATTATATTAGGACTGTTAGACTACGATATTTGTATCTTGTGTGTGTCTCAGTCCTTTGCCACACTTATTTTACTCAAAAGTTAAAAGATAATCAGTCAACTTGGCTCACAATTTGACTGTTAAGGGCTAGAACTTTTTGTAACTTCCTCGTTTAATAAATATAATCTTCTTAGCTTTTGTTTCCAAAAAAAAAAAAAATCAAGAAAATCTCAAACAAGTTTTAGACATATGTATAGCTTTCAAGATTACAATAATGTGTGTGATGCTATTGAAATCCAACATATAATATAAATGTGCATGACAACGTACGACAGAAAATGGGATATACAGTAAGGATAGAAATAGAAGAAATCAATACGGTGAGGCAAGGGACGAAATGGTCATTTAGCTTATGCCCAGAGTCGTGAAGGACGAGTAGGATTATATGTACCATTATATATAAGGATGACGTACAAATGGGTGGAGTGAGTATCTCTTAACAAATTCTTGTTATCAAACCCTTAATCCGCATATGTAAGTATTTTATCAAATCCTATCGAGTAACCCCACATGTCTTGATTCCTATTGCCAGACCCTCTTACTCTGGGTTTGGATTACTCATGGAGTACCCTCTACCTATTCTATTATTAAGTCGAAGGGTTCAGAAAAACGAAAATTAAATCTTATCAAACTAAAATCAATACATAGATCGTATTTGAGTTATAAAACTTGGGTAAAATCACAGAGTTTGCATGAGGAAAATCCAATGTTTAATGAAGGGTTAAATCAACATTCTTCTATTTTTAACCATAATCTTCATTTGTCTTGGGTTAGGAAATGTGTCATTGGCCCATTGAATTGGAACCTAAGAACAACACATGCACAAGCACGCACACACACATAGACACACACACACATAGGGTTTCAAGCCCTTTGGGTCCTTTTATCAAATCCTATTGGGTTATCCATCGGTAACTCTTCATCAAATTAATATCAAACCCCGATGGATAATACTTCATCAAATTAAATATCAAACCTTGATGGATAATCCATTGCTGGTGTAAGTAAATTAACCATCGGATCGAATATCCATGGGTGTTCGATTTTATCTTATCCATTGTCATCCCTAAGTATATACACTGCAAAAATTATAATACACATACACTTACTTAGGTAGGGTGTGTTTGATAAAACTAAAATATGAAATCTGAATCCATTAAGCGATTAAATTGTTAAATACTAAGTTTAATACATTTGAATGTATATCACGTTAAGTGTTAATTGAATAGGTTATCACTTATTTTTTGAAACAAATTTTGTGTAGAAATTTTAGTACTACTTAATTAATTCAGATATTCTATTTTTTTTATTATTAAATGCATCTGAACGTGTTAAGATCTGAAGAATTTATTAAATTTAAATGTTGAATTGGGTTATCAGAAATGGGGTCTGAGATACGTAGGAAGGAGCAGCCATATGCGTGTGGTGACCGGTGAGACGGTGAAGGTGGGGTTTGTTAATCCTGGAGTTAATTACCAATTAGCATAGCATCAAAATAAGTGTGCTTATTTCACCTAGTATTGATTGATTTTTATTTTCTAAAGATAACACTTGTGGCATCAGTTTAAGCGTCTCTATCTAGATTCTGTCTCCAGCACTTAAGACCCTGTTTGAGCGGTGAGAAAGTTTACATGGAAGGTAAGCTGTAAATTCTACAAATTTTGCAAGCCAAGATAGTGGGAAATGAAATTAGCCTTGTTTGAAAAGCCATTTTTCATAGAAAATTTTTATACTTTTCATGAATATATATTTTCAATCATATTTTTATTCCGCATGTATCAAATCGCTACAATATATTTTTGACAAATATTTCAAAAAATAGCAATCCAAACTTGTAAACCAAATGCACAGACACAAACAAGTACTAGTTACCTTTCCTTGACTTTCTCGTACTTCGTTTTAGTTGGGATTGAGGAATTTGGATAGAAAAGAAGGGAAGGAGAGTGAAAAGATCAACAATATTGCTTGCATTGCAATTTTCAGGAGAGTTTTTGGGGAAAAATTTTTTTTGTACCACTTTTTTATACATATGATGGATGTGAATTGTGAAGTTAGAAATGTGGTTGAAAAATATGTTAAGAAAATATTCCTAGCAAATCAAAATGTTCGTTTTGCCTGGGAATTCTATCCGGAAAGAAAGGGGGAGAAAATGAGAGAAATTGAAGAATGCATAGATACACACACACACACACAAGTTTCTAATTACGAAGCTGAAACTAAAGCTTGCAAACTTCTTCTAATTACGAAAAGAGGGTCCTCAAAACACCAATATTGCATATCTTCGAAATCATTTCATCTATTTCTTAAACTCTCGAACAACTTCAGAGTCTTTTATTTTCTTGATTTATTTCATTTTTCTCTCGTTACTTATTATACTTGCATATAGTTTTCTTTTTTTCTAATTTCAAAAATTCCAAACAAGTACACTAGTCGCATTGTTAATTTGAAAAAAATGAAAAGTTCGAATTAGCTTGAGTTGATAATGTGATAAACTTGAGACTTAACAACCAGAGAGTATTTATTATCTAATCGGGATTTTTTTTTTTTCCTCCCGGTTTCTTTTAAGTAATTTTTAGTGTGCATGTTTTAGTATTTTATTATTATTATATATATATATATATATATATTTTTTTTTTGGGGGGGTGGTCAAATATTGGGATGTTGGAGGAGGTTATAGCCGGACGGGACAACCCACCAGTTGTTGCGGCACTCTGAAGACAGTACTAGGAGGAGCAGAGAGCAGAGAGCAGAGAGAGAAAACAAAAGTAAACAAAGACAGAGAGAGAGAGATAGAGAAATGAAACGAAGTAGATGTTGATGGGATCGCACCAGCAACAGCAACAGCAACAGCAACAGCAGCAGCAGCAACAAAATCCCAACTATCACTAACTGAACCCCCAAATTACATCAATTAGAGTGAGCCACCACCTTCCCCCCCTCTTTTCCGTTCCTCATCTCATCTGTGTTAGTTGTGCTGCTGCTGTTATTCATATTCCATCAACTATCCCACTCTACTCCCCTCTCATGTCTCCAGATCTGTGTCTCCCTCAGGTTTCACTCTTCCCCTTCCTCTAATTCCTACTATTTCAGGTAAACCTCCCTTCCCCTCACCTAATTTCCCTCTCTCTCTCTCTCTCATTACTCTTGTCATGATTATAATAATTATTTTTTACCGTTCTCTTTGCTTTCCCATTCCCCTTTGGTTATGCCCCCGATCTTTTTTTGTTTCTCTCCTTTTTGCTCCAAATGGCGAAATGGGTCTGCCTTGTTTTCTCGATTTGGTGTCAGAGTTTGTACCTTTTGTTTGAAGTCTGCCACTGTGAACTGGATAAATTTATGCCATTTTACATAGCTGTCTGTTATGGTAGCGTTATCGAATTTAGGCAGTTTCTCCTTGAATTATTTCTACCCGATTCGCGTTCCTGGACTGTCCAAAGCGCAGAATGACTAGGTTGAAGCTTTAATGGTGGATGGAGGAAATATACAAAAGAAACCCTACTGGAGTTGTTACTTCTTGGTCTGGTAAAAGGGCTGCTACCTATATATTAAGGAAAGATATAGGGGGGAAATAAAAGTCTTTTATTTGGTTTGTTCTAAGTTCCAGCTGTCTTACATCTACATTTGGCTTTGCTGCTGACTGGTCCTTGTTGATTTTCAAGAAAACGAAATTCCAATTCTGTGTTTTATTGCGGTTCTTTGCCCTAGCTGTTGCTTCACTTTTGCAATATTCTATTTTTGTGTGTTGATCTAAACTTTTGGTTTTGCAAAAAATGCGACAGTTGTTCCATGTGATCTACCCCTGATTATTGCTAATCTATCAAGCCCATCGAGTTGGTGTCTTTTTCAGGTCTTGTTTTGTCGACTTTCTTTGCTTACGTTTGTCAAACATAGTGTTCATATATTAGAACATTGTTAGATGCTTGTTGCCTCCAAATCACTCATATGTTTAGTATTTATTACGGTATCTGTTCATTATCTGTCTCTATCTGCCTTCCTTCTCCAACAGATATTTTCTGTATTTTCTTCTTTAATGCACTCTTTTGACCATCTCTATAGTATTCCTTTCAAACTCAAAGTGTGCTTGTTTGGGGTATGTTGAGGAGTGTCTCGGATCAAGTGGATGTAAATTTGTTTTCAGATCTATTTGTGAGAATCATAGTTGCAGCTATCGCCAAGTAAATGATCTATTGGTTATAGTGTGGGTTGTGCACTTTCATTGAAGAAACTTCCTTGAATTAAGTCCGTGATTTTGAACTTTAAAATTTAGGTTTCAGTGTCAAGAGGGACCAATTGTAAGGGCTTGTCCGACATGATGTGCATTACTGTGAATAGGAAGTACGCAAAATATTTTGGGACTCAAATTGCAAGAAAGGAAGTTTTTTGCTTCATCACATTTGTTGTGCACTTTCAGATTTTGTTCTGAATTAGTGATCTACCTTCTTATTTGGTTCATGCTACTGAGATTTGTATTGTCATCCATTTTCCTCTTTGGATAGTGAGGGAAAGCATCTTCTGCAGCCACCTAATGATTGGTGTATGGTTTATTTCTCAGTCAGCGTGCCAGTTATTGTTATTGATTGCACACACCACAATTAGTGTGTTGCTCTTATTTCAGTAGTTTTGTCATACATGCTGCAGTGTGAAGCATGTTTTTGACTTGCCACATTTTTCTTGGCTCATATGTGGGTATTAAATTTCACAGCCATAACCATACATAACAGCTGTACAGAGCTCGAGCTTCATAAGTGCATGCCCCATAAGAACGCGGGATGGGTTCTAGATTTCCATCTCATCAGCTTAGCAATGGCTTGTATGTATCTGGCCGGCCTGAGCAGCCGAAAGAACGGACACCAACCATGAGCTCTGTGGCCATGCCATACACTGGTGGTGATATCAAGAAGTCTGGAGAGCTTGGAAAGATGTTTGATATTCCTGTTGATGGCTCTAAGTCACGGAAATCTGGACCTGTAACCAATGCTCCTTCAAGGACTGGGTCATTTGCTGGAGCTGCCTCGCATTCAGGACCAATCAATCCTAATACTGCTGCTAGGGCCAGCTATTCCACCTCTGGTCCAGTATCATCTGCAGGAGCATCTGGTTCAGCTTCAATGAAGAAGTCAAATTCTGGGCCTTTGAGTAAACATGGGGAACCTATAAAAAAATCATCTGGCCCACAATCTGGTGGAGTCACTCCCCTTAACCGCCAAAATTCAGGTCCACTCGCACCTGTTCTTCCTACAACAGGACTAATTACTTCTGGTCCAATCTCTTCTGGTCCGTTGAATTCATCTGGTGCCCCACGTAAGGTCTCTGGTCCTTTGGACTCAATGGGGTCAGTCAAATCACATGGCCCTTCTGTTGCTAACAACCCAGCTGTGACTACTCTTAGTCAAGAAGATGACTATTCCTTCAAGAGGAATTTTCCAAAGCCTATCCTGTGGGCAATGATCTTGCTGTTTGTCATGGGTTTCATCGCTGGTGGCTTTATCCTTGGAGCCGTGCACAATGCTATCTTGCTCATTGTTGTTGTTGTTCTCTTTGCCATTGTTGCAGCATTATTCCTTTGGAATTCTTGTTGGGGGAAAAGAGCTATAATTGGTTTCATTGCCCGTTATCCTGATGCTGAACTGAGAACTGCAAAGAATGGACAATATGTCAAGGTTTCAGGGGTAAGGACTTATTAATTCTGATTTATTGTACTTCTCCTAAACTTTTTATTTGTTTCCATAGTTGAATCAATGACATTGTGGATTTCACCCAAAACTATTCTACATGCTTGTACCATAGAAAGGTTGTTCAATCACTTGGAAGCATGTACATGAAAAAGATTCCAGTTCCTCTGAGAGAGAGTTACAAAGCCTTTCCACTGAGTGTGGTCTTTTACTGTAATGTAGGGACATATAAATAGCTATCTTAATCTAACTTTTTTTTTTTTTTTGAAACAAATGCTTGGGCTGTGAGTATTTTCAATTGTTGCATCTACCCTATATGAACACCTGTCTTTGAGGTCTGTGGTCCTAATGGCCAATAACCACTATGTTGATCATAACCTGATGCTAGTCCAAATACCACTATTAGCCTTTTGGTGGTATCACCATTTCCTTGGGAGGAGTGCTATCACTTGTAGGAGGACATACTTGTAGCTTGGGCAAATTTGAATTCTGATTCAGCTTTAGATGTTAGAGGCAGTGTGATGAGTGATCCCAGTGATGCTGCTTTCATTTTGTCTGATAAAAAATTAATTAAACAATAATGGTTTTGGATTGCTTCAGAAATGTTTGTGTCGGAGATCCATAGGATTTCTGGCCATTCTTATTAGTACGTTTCGTTGCATTGTGTTTAGCCTTTTCTTCTGTTGCTGGTATTTCATTAAAGTGCTTTTTATAGCTTTTGAATCTGGTGGTTTGATTTCTTATGCTAATGGTTCAATTATGGTCAAACTGCAAAGGTGGTAACTTGTGGAAATGTACCCCTGGAATCATCTTTCCAAAAGGTGCCAAGATGTGTCTATACTTCTACAAGTTTATATGAGTATCGAGGTTGGGAATCAAAAGCCGCGAATCCTACCCATCGTCGTTTTACATGGGGACTTAGGTCATCAGAAGTACGTTCCTGTGCTTAGCTTCTGAATCTCTTTTGATTACATACAGCAATACTCTTTTTTTCCCCTGTTTTTGACAGATAAGAAGCCTTATTAAGGGTAGCGGAGTTCTATCCTTCTGTTTGTTTCTCTTCATGATTCAGTGTCTTGGATTAGGCTAAAAAAATTTTAGATGTTTCTGGTGGCACATGCTTTTCTTGTTGCATTGCGGGGATCATGACAAAGTTATTGAGAATTGCTCTATGTTTGACTTATTTGCAGAGGCACGTTGTTGACTTCTACATCTCTGATTTTCAGTCTGGCTTGAGAGCCTTAGTTAAGACAGGCTTTGGTGCTAGGGTGACTCCTTATGTGCAGGAATCCATCGTTGTTGACATCAATCCTTTGAATAAGGAGCTATCTCCTGACTTTATCAGATGGTTGGGGGATAGGAATCTTTCAAGCGATAATCGAGTGATGCGGTTGAAGGAAGGGTAAGCCTTCGTAGTCACCAAAATCATTTCCATGTTGCCAATGTACTTGTTAAGTTTCATTGCAATAGCAGAAGTGGCCTCCATACAATAATGGAGGGACAATATTAATCTGCTTTGACCTTGTCCTTGGTGCAGTTTTTGATCACTTGTATTCACATTTTGGAGAAGCTGCTGCATATGATAAATTAGAATTGTGAACCATTTAACCGCAAAGGGGATTTAAAAAGAGAAAGGGGAAAAAAAAAAAGAGGATACTGGAAAAGAACAAAAAACGGATGCCGGGGTGTCTGAAATACTGTTTTTTTTTCCTGGTGGTTTAGGTACATTAAAGAAGGGAGCACGGTAAGTGTGATGGGAGTTGTGCAGAGAAACGAGAATGTGCTGATGATAGTTCCGCCACCAGAGCCCTTCACAACAGGATGCCAGTGGAGCAAGTGTATCTTTCCGGCAAGCTTAGAGGGTGTGGTGTTGAGCTGCGAAGACGCAGCAAAGATAGACGTGATCCCAGTATAATTAATTGGATTTGGTTTCGTTTCTTAATGACGTTGACTGGTTTTGGGGTAATTTGCTTTGTGAAGGTTTGTTGTCTTGCAATATAGGTAGTGGTTGTAGAGGAGTGCAGAAATATAGTGGTTGATTGAGATGTCGCTAGTTTGTGCATGGTTTTTATTCCATCTCTCTCTCTCTCTCTCACAAGTCCTTTAACTAAAGAAAAAGGGGGGGGGTTCATTTTATTAATTTCTTATACTAGCTTTGAAATGAAAGGTTTTGTACCGGAATGGTTTATATATAGTAGCAATTGGAAAACTTGATGCTGTATGTACATGTTTGAGCTATTTGTTTGTTGATATTATTTTAGAAAGAGGGCGGAGAAGAAAGGCAACGGCTGGCCTGGCCTGGCCTGGACCCATGGAATTAGATGTGCGATGATTAATTAAAAGTCTCTCTGTGCGTGCTCGTCTTCTCCTTAGCAGCTCAAACACTGAATAAATATCTGAACTTGGCACTCCAACCTATTCACGCCTTCAACTCTACCAATAAATAAAAAGCTTTTAACAGAAATTTGAAAAATTCTAACTAAATTAGTGGGTATCGAATTCATGACATTGGGTCTCATCTGAATCAATAAATAATGCAGATCGGATTTGGATATTATATCCGTGAATATCCAATCCATTGCTCATATCATTTTTTTTAAATTTTTTTTTAGATTTTGTGATCCATTATTTTATAATAGTTCCATCTGTTGTTTCTTATTTTTATTTTCACGTCCCTTTTCACAATAGGCTTTCTTTGCATATGGTGTTAAAATTGTAAATATATTGTCATTTAATTTGTGGGTAAAAAATTGTAGATGAAATATTAAATCTTATTCGTTGGAATCAAAATAAGAAAAAATATATGGAAGTTACTTTATATTGTAACAAAAAAAATTTCATCTTGTATGACTAAAAAGTAAAAACTATTTTTAATGACTAAAAATAGTTTTCGACTATGAACTAATTGTTTATGACTAAAGGCCCATATGTAATACCACTTATATAACTCTAGTACATTTCACTTTCATTTTATTTTAGAATTTATAGGTTTTTTTTTTTTTTTTTTTTGGGTTTAAATTTTACGAATCGGATATGCGATTGATCTGATCCGCACAATAAGGGTTTTCGGATATTCATATTAGTGGATCGGATACGGGTCAAGTCAGGTGAGCTCACGGGTCGGACCCTTGACCATCGCGGCCATTTTTGATTTTCCTTGTGGTGGGAGTATTTACAACGCCGCGGAACGCGTAATTTTTTTCAAAAGGAAGAAATTCGATGGTTGGGGAAGATAAAAAAAAAAAGGTATGGAGTATTTGATTTCTGTGGGTATTCTAATCCAGCTATAAAGCAGTGAAAATCAAACCCACAGTATTTAGAGAGATTTTACATACATATATATAGGTATATAGCTGATGAGGGACTTCTGGAGACACTTCTGCTCACATCAAGGGGTGAGGAGTGAGAATGGTATGTAAGACAGTAGTAGTACTGTGTTATTATGATTGCAAGGATGAATGTGTACACCTATGAATGAGTTGATAAAAGAAAGAAGACAGTGGACGATGATGATGATGATGGATCATGGATCATAAACGACTACTATTATATTATTTGTTAATGTATACAGCAGCAACGACACAGAAGAAGATGATGATGAGATCACGACATTGATATTGAGATTTCACATATGGGGAGGCCACCGGCAGCTGCCGCCAAGCAGCATAAAACCACCACCACCATCACCGCCAAGAGATTTGTGTTGCCCTGCATAATAGGCCTTCTGGGTTTTGCTCTAATCGCAGATCTACTTTGGGCCGCCTCTTCTTCTTCTCCTGCTTACCCTTCCTCCTCCTCCTCCTCCACGCACTTGGTCGTCGTTTCCAGTTCTCCCTTCCCCAATCACACCCATTCCGCTTCCGCTCCCGCTCCCGTCAAGGTCCCTCCTCTCTCTCTCTCACCTTTTCTCCATTTTTTTTTTTTTTTGGTTTGTTCTTGCTCTTTTAATTTTGGCATCTTATGCGGTCAGCAATGCTCGCCATCGTAATACTAACAATAAACTTATAAACCCTGGCACGAATATTTAGCAGCAACTCTAATTCTGTTTTCCAGTATTTATACACACTATAATATGTTCGCACGAAACCCCAGGCTAGGTTGCTTCCTACTGCTGCTACTTGTTTCTTTCTTTTCATTTTCCAGGTGTTTTATTTCCCCCCTTGTGCACACTCTCATTTGTACAGCCCTCCATTGCAGGACAAGGACGCTGCTGACAAACATGTAAAGAACAATCAGAGGCTACTATCAGCTACCTTTGCTGATTTGCCAGCCCCCGTCTTGGAATGGGAGAAGATGGCCCCCGCCCCCGTCCCTCGCCTTGACGGTGCTGCCATTCAGATCGACCATCTCCTTTATGTCTTTGCCGGATACGGAACCATTGATTACGTAAACCCATTACCACCTCTCCTTTCTTACTCTCTCTCTCTCTCTCCATTAACAACTTTGTTATTATTATTATTCCCATATATTTCCTAACTCAACTTGATTCACTATATTATCCCTTTATCTATCTGTAGGTGCATTCTCATGTGGATATTTATAACTTTACCGACAATACATGGGGAGGAAGGTTTGATATGCCTAAAGAGATGGCCCATTCACATTTGGGTATGGTAACAGACGGGAGGTATATTTATGCAGTTACTGGGCAATATGGCCCTCAGTGTAGAGGGCCTACTGCACGAACATTTGTGCTTGACACAGAGACGAAGCAGTGGAGCAATATGCCTCCTCTACCTCTCCCTCGGTATGAATGCTCCATTCCGTCTGGTTTGTTTTATTAATCTTTGATTTTTTTCAAGCTTTCAATCTATTTATTTCTTTTGCATGACTTTGTCGTCCAAATTTTTCCTGTCCTACTTCTATTTTGAGTTGTGAATTCTTAAGTTGATCTTCTTCTCTGTAAATTCTAGTATTTGGACTCTGTATGCTTAGGGACCAAATATATCTTGTCTAGCACACAGTGTTGCCCTCCGTCTTGTTTACTTTATGAAGAGCATCTTTAAAGCTGCACCTTTACTTTCGAGTGCAAGTTGGGTGTTGAATGGCCTTCCATTATGGTTGTTAAAATGAAAGATGTGATGTGATCTTCACCATGTATTGAATTCACTTTCCACTAGGTGTGTCCCAGAATATAACTGTGGTGTGGATGTCACTTGTGTACATGTCTTTGTTAAAGTTACTGGAGGGAAGTTTGTTAATGAGATAACTTCAGGTATGCACCTGCAACTCAACTCTGGAGGGGAAGACTTCATGTGATGGGTGGCAGCAAAGAGAATCGTCATACACCTGGATTAGAGCATTGGAGTATTGCGGTAAAAGATGGCAAAGCTTTAGAGAAGGAATGGCGGACTGAGGTACCCATACCCCGTGGTGGACCTCACAGGTTTGTTTCCACTACTTACATGAAATTAATTAATTGTACCTCACAGTAAATAAAACTGTTGATCCGTTTGTGGGGATGAGAGTAATGGTGGAGAAGAAAGCTTGTTCAGATTCTGTCTGTAAGAGTTCCTTTTTTTTCATTGGTTTATTTTCCAAAGAGGGTAAATTTCACTACATAAAAATTTAAGTTTGCATTTGGTTTCTTTTCTTATCTGTACAATTGCGTTTTCTGTTGCAGTGTATTTAGATGTCAAATAATTTAAAAAGATCAGATTTAAGTATGCAAGTGTTTGATTTGTAGAGATTTGAATTTATTAAGGAGTCTATTCTCATGTTAAGGTAACCATTCTATGTTGCTTGAATTTCTGATGTACTTAGACAACGACGATTTGCTAGCTCAACTTTGGTTTTGCAACTGTAGATGAGGATGACTACCGTTTCCATCAAGACATGCTAAAACAACGAAATGTGAAGAGCTTATCTCTGATATTTGTTGTACAATAGGGCTTTATTCTGTAATTGATGGAGATTTTCTTGAAAGACATTAGAGAAAACAGTGAGAATGATTGAGAAACACTAGCTTTTCAATTTGCACCTGTAATTTCAATGGAATTTCCAGCTCGAGTGAATGATCTTGTTGTTTCTGGTGTAAAAACCACATTCATGCAGGGCTTGTGTCGTGGTTAATGATCGATTGTATGTCATAGGTGGTCAAGAGGGTGATTTTATGGCAAAACCTGGGTCCCCTATTTTTAAGTGCTCTCGCAGGAATGAGGTAATATACATCTTTCACGTACATTAAGCACTTTTACTCATGAAATTTATAAAAAAAAAAAAAAAAGAGAGAGAGAGAGAGAGCAACATAGTGCTTTATTTTTTTACCAATTATGAACGTGGGAAGCATCATTTTGTTTAATTGGACATCATTTTTAATATCTGATGACATTGTTAGTTATGAGCTGATTTATTCACTTCTTCTTTAGGAATAGACTGAGAATTTTGTCTAAAGCAAAGTGAATATTTTGGAAACATCTAAGATCTGCTCTAAAGTATGCAGCTTGAGACTCTTGCAGGTTGTCTATGGTGATGTTTACATGCTGGATGATGATATGAAGTGGAAGGTCTTACCACCGATGCCAAAGCCTGACTCACACACAGAGTTTGCTTGGAAAATTGTGAATAATTCAATCATTATTGTTGGAGGCACAACAGAGAAGCACCCCGAAACAAAGAAGATGACGCTTGTTGGAGAAGTATTCCGGTTTCAGTTAGACACACTGGTATGCTTAATGTCTAAAAAAACTTGATAATTCATGTTGGAATTTTTTTTATGCTAGAAGACGCATCTTCTCCATGGGTGAAGTTCAGCCCAAAAAGCCCTTAGTTAAGCTTGTTACCCAAATTCAAAAACTTAGGAAAAACTGTATATAGCCTAGACAGAGACATTAATTGTTGCTGTTCTGCTGATATTTTTCCTGCAATCTTTTATCAAACTCAGCAGATGTAACATTGGACACAGATCCTCCCTCCCTCCCTCCCTTTCCAAATATGTGTGTCTGTGTGTTTGTCTGTGCGGTCATGCATACATAAACGTACACATATGTATTGAGCACAGGTAAGCCTAGAGTCTCCAGATGCAAATCAGTTACAGCAGGTGTTTGCTTTTGTACTGTGTCAGTCAGTGCTGGAGTATTTTTGGGTCTCTTCTATTTCTGTCCTGGTTATTTGCAACTGATTTTGCTGGTATCTTCTCATGAAACTTCTTTCTTGATCTGCATTTGACTTTAAACCATTTCTTATCCACTGAAGTATCTTTCTTTATTTGTTTTTCGTTTTCAATCCTGGTTTTGGACTGCTAAAGAAATGGTCAGTGGTGGGAAAGCTTCCTTACCGTGTGAAAACTACTCTTGTTGGCTTTTGGAATGGATGGTTGTACTTCACTTCTGGGCAACGAGACAGGGGACCTGATGATCCAGCACCAAGGAAGGTCATTGGGGAAATGTGGAGAACTAAGTTACACTTGTGAGTTTATTTTTTTGTCAGTTCTTTTAATGTATTCAGCATATCTGCCATTTCTTTTTGTAAGTTTAGAAGGCAGGTTATGGTGATAGTCATTTGTCTACAATGTCTGGAGGAGATGGAAAATGGGTTGGGAATTGTGGGAAGGGTTAGTTCCATTTTTTGATTACTTATACATCTTTGATGGTATGAGATGGATATGTAGGATTGATGGTTCTTCTACACGGGCACACACAAGCATGACTTGGTTCACCGGCATTTATGAACTAAGAAAGTAGTGCATCCGAGAAGATGTCAAGTGAATGTTGTATAATAACTGGAATTTTGAACTTTTGATTGTTGAAGTTCATTTTCAGTCGGTAGAATTGCGTCCTTATAGTGCTCTAAATCATAAATGATATACTTAGCGCGGGTACGTGCTCTAATGCTTTGGCACGTGATTCGCATAGTTCTAACACAGACTCCTCTCTCTCTCGCCCTCCCTCTGGTGATCAAGCTGCAAGTAGAATAGAGAAGCATTGGATTACTGTCTTTTCTTCTGTCTGTATGAGATGTGGATTTGCCTCAAAGGCCATATGTCATCGTAGAATGATCTCCGGCGGAAAAAGGGGGGTCTTCCTCCTCCTCCGGTGCTTGTGAACCGTCCATCCATCGCATGTTGGTCCGCCAATCCGGCTAATAGCGCAGATGGAATTTTTGTTTGAGGTACCGGCCGTAGTTCCTTTTGATTACGGTCAAGGTGCCAAGACGGAACGGAAATGAAAAGATGAAAGGAAGAGAGAAGCATGTAAAATTTCTAATGCCTTCCTACCCTATTGCGAGTTAAAAATTCTTTGCAGGCAAGGAACGTTTTCCAGCCGAGTCATTATTGTAATGCAATCGGATTGCTAGTAAAGCTCAATACTCGTACGTTCGTTCCATTTGCATAAGCATCTAAGCAAGGAAATCGCAGTACAGCAAGGCTATGGTTTGGTTTTATCATCGATATCGAATCATGGGTTTTCTAGGATATGCACACGCCCGTTCCCACTCTCCATCACACTGCTGTTCCATTCCATACACTGTAGCAGCACGACTCAAAATATTGTACAGGCACGTATGCTACAACAGCAATCAGAACCTCAAAAAGACCACGTCAAGATACTCCCAAAAACATCTGGAATACCATCCCAACTTTGTCAGCCTTGAGAGCCTAAAAATTTCAGTGCCAAGTCCAATTCTGTTCAAGCCAGCCTCAAAGGCATTTTCAACTACCATCCACAAAGGCAAAGGACCACCACCACCACCACCACCACCCCGTTTGGCCAGGAGGTTCCCACTCCTTAACGAAAGCTATCAACAACAAGTCTCATTAAAAGAGCTACTATTCACAAGCTTCACAGACTTGCAGCATCCACCATATCTGGTATCAAACTCATTCATACTGTGTAAACATTTAGGACGGACGCAAAAGCTCCACAAGAAAAAGACTGGAATCAAAGCTCAACCCGGACGATTCAGCAGGCTCAATTACGCCATCCACCATCCCCCCAAAGACATACAGGTAGCGCCCCGAATTATCCGCACAAGCTTGATGAAATGATCTGCCCATGGGTTTATCACCCGCTGCTCCCAGCCTTTTCCACATTCTTGTGAAAAGTCCCACCCGCCAGAGAGTAATGGGTTGCAATTTAACGTACGGTATAGAATTGACATCCAAAACCCAAACATCATCCCTCCTATGCCTGGATGAGTCCTCCCCTCCATAAATAAGTAATCGACCTCCTAGAATAAGTGTGGCCGAGTGACCAACTCGTGGAAGGGGAAGTCCTTGTGGAATACTTTGCAAGTCAACTGGTACCTGTAACCATCTCCAAAAGCCCTCAGATGCCTCAAAGAGCCATAGATCGTTGAGCACATCACCCCCCAATCCCCTTCCACCAAATAAAATTGTTTGTGTTCCCCCAATATGAGTTAAAGTGTGCCCTGAACGAGATGGAGGAGATGGATGAGTCACTACTTCTACCCACGTTCCAAAAGAGAGATTTTCTGACAGATCTAAAACCCAGGTATCACCCAGTCTAACACCAGACATTCCAATCCCTCCATAAATAAGCATCTTCCTCTTATCAATGCAACATCCAGCATGAGCACCACGAGGTGGGGGTGCAACTGAACCCACATCGAGTGGTCTCCAGGACAATTTCATGCCAGATGTCTCATGCAATACTGTGCGTCCAACCCAGGTATCATTCTTCCGAGCCCCATTGTCATTGATCCCTCCGAAGAGGACAAGAGAATCACCAAATACAACACACGAATGCCCAAATCGACCACTTGGGATGCCTGAACTGATCTTTTCCCACTTCAATATCCTCTTCAAGTCATTGTCCATATATGCTACCCACGTATCATCAAGATGCCGACCTAAACGAAGTTAATAGGAATCTCAGACTCTAGAACAAATAAGAGAGTCTAAAACATTATTAACACGAAGCAGGTTGATTCAAAGTAGAGTAGGATCCACATAACATAAAAGCAGAGACTCTTAACAAATTGATCCAGCTGATTCATTTTGGACTACAGTCTGAGTGAACAAAGTTGATCTTACGTTTGTTGTTTATAGATTATGATGACGCCGATACAAATTGCTACAAGAAAAGGGAAAAGGAAAAATCAAAAGGCCACTTCACTTTTCCAGTGGGGATCCAAATTCAAATGGACAACCAATGCAAAGATTGCGGCAAAGCGAAACAGAGAAAACAGCAGCGTTAATCTCATATGTAGGAGTCATGCAGAATGGAGAAGATCATGCTCAAAGAATCTAAAATTGAAAGAAAACACATTTGAGAGTTGAATTTAATTCACCAAAGGAACTAGCTCAGAGCAAGAAAATGCTATGAAATGATGTGAAGGCTAAGATGGATCCAACAAGAAAACCAATCACAAAATCTGTGAACTTATATGCAAAATTAGGGTCGGAATTGGGAAAAGAACAAGAAAAGCAATCACAAAAGAACAATCTTTAGGGCCACAAAGTATCATCCTTTAAGAACCAAAAAAAAAAAAAGGAAAAGAAATAAGGAAAAAGAAAGAAAGAAAGGAAAAACGAGAGAGTTTTTTTTTGGGTTGCTGAGTGCATAGCACAGAGAGACAGACCTCCCTCGCAGCCGCCACCAAAGAGAAGCAAACATCCAGACACAAAATTAAGTGAATGAGAAGCTCTTGGGCTGGGGACCACGGGGGCTTGTGGTGTTCCAGGTGCAGCAGCAGCTAAGAGCCTCCGGCAATAGACAGAATCCAACTGGTGGAGCTGCTGATAGAGCTGCTTCCAGGCGATGGGGATTGATGGGTCATGCGCCTTGATGAGGTCATCGACGGAGGAGGGTCCCCAGTCTCGCCTGCAGATGGATTCCCAGAGAACGTCGGAGGAAGTAAGAGACCTCAATCTTCTGCAAGTCATCCCAAAGGAAAGGATTGAGTCTACGGGAAGACGCAACAAGATGGAGAAGAGGTGGTCAGCCGGTATTCTGCACACTGCCGCTGCTGCTGCAGCTGATGATGATGATGATGATTCACTGCTGCTGCTTCTTCTTCTTTCAGCCATGGGTGGGCGGCAAGAGGGACTACAGGAGCAGCGTGATTGCTGTCCGTCTCCAACCCTTTCCCTTCCCTTTGCTGCTGCCTGCTGGGCTACTGATTGGTCTGTCTCTTTACTCTTAGGGGGCCACTGCAGTGCCCACTGGGACTCTCTTTGGTGCGGGCAGAAGGGAGAGCTGTCTAGTGTTTTTTTAGCTTCTTCTTCTTCTTCTGCTTCTTCTCCCCCCCCCTGTTACCACAACTACTGTAAAGTTCCTCTTAGGTAGTTACGCTGTCTCTTCTCCGTCTTGCCTCGATCATTTTATAACTCAGCTGGCTACTGATTGGTCTCCATTTGTGTCAGGGAGATTTGGTTAATCTACTTCACTAGTAATTCCGGTAATTACATTACCGTCCTTTGGATGACTAAAGGAATACTACTCTAGGTAGTAGTTGTAGTTCTTCTTTCCTTACATTTGCTGCCACTAATTCTAGTAAACCATTGCTTCAATCTGGAGCTTGCAAAAAACCCAAGCATGATGTTTTCCCCCCCTTGTGGCGATATTGCAAAGTCCGAACTTGGGTGTGCTCAAAATTTGCCATATTCAGCCTCTTTAATGGGTAGGTACCATATTCAGCCTTTTGTTTGCATGCTCTTGTTATCGACCAATAACAAAGAGCAAGCGATGGTTGAAAAGACCAAATGAAACATTTCAGGGCTTGAACAATTATCCTTTTTTTTTTGTTTTTGTTTTTGTTTTTTCTTGGGTGTTTTTTTTTTACCTTGCGGCTTTTCATTTTCTCTTGCTTTCTCTCTTGTGTAATGTACACAATGTGACCTCAACAACGGGAATCAGCACTTGTTTATGGTAGTAATCCATGTCATAAACCACTTCAGAAAAGACTGGCAGGGCAGATTGTCATTACCTCCACATGTGAGGATCTGTGCTGTAGATTGGCTGAGATGCAATCAGTTTTCATCATAGCAGCAGAGATTGCGTAACAGTACATCTCTTCTTAGCACATAAAGAAAGATGTGGCCAAACCACACAGTCAGAAAGAAATGCCAAATCTAACCAGTGAAGTGAACACATACTGCACTCCCAACTCACGCATGACTAAACCTGTATACAATACGCCGCAGTAAAAATGCATGCAAGCAAGATCAATGGGCAGCCACAGAACATCATCTCAAATTGCCACCAAAACCAGAAATTATTCCGCATTAGTTGTTTTGTTACTTCACGAGATCTCTTTTTGTATCATCCACGAACTTGATAATGCTATATTCCCCTACGAACTGACTAACAGATCACAATCTTCATCGCAAAAATGCGTAAGGTCACACCTCATCTTTTGCTCCAGCTAATTTTACATGAGAGCTATGAAACATTTTATTTTTGTAAGTTGTACACACGACCTCTATTTATCAACTTCCAGAGGGCTGCCTTGGCTTCTTCCAGTGTTTCAACTGAATGCCCTTCTTCAAAAGATATCCTTTGTATGTTGAACTGCATGGCAGTAAGGATGTAAGACAATAGCTTCGACGAAATAATAAAAATTCAAATGGGGCAGAGAGCTTTGCCAGATGGAGAACCTGTGCTCCCTGACGGACACGGATATCAGTCCCCTTGCTGTCAATTGATATGAGAGCAGCATCATCTACTTCAACTTCTTGAGACAACAGCTCTTTCAAGGGCTTAGAAAAAATTGCATTCAGTTCCTATTCAGGCAAAAGTATATTAGATTTGAAGATCCATTTACAGACTCCTGGGGCACAATGATTCAAATATTATCCAGTGCAAGGTTTGGTGTGGTTACCAAAAGACTTCCAATTTTATTGAGCATATTTCTCAAATTTAAAAAAAAAAAGGAAAAAAAAAAAAGCAAAGTGTTGAAAATTGAAGTGTTGAAAAAAGCAAAGTGTTGACCATATAATAAGATATTAATGTACTATCTATTTCTACATATATTCGGTAGTCCCATATAGATCACTTGCATGAGTTCCAACATAGCTCATTATCTTGAGCAAAACAACTGAAGATCATCTTATGAGTTGTAAGTAAAAGCACATTAAATTTGATCCATAACATATAAACACATGAAACGTATTATAGTCTTGAGCTTGAGAATTGACTCAAGCTTGACTACATTAATTCCTCTCCTCAAAAATCCTAGGTTCGAACATGAAAAAACTTTTAGCTTCATTTGAAAGCCAGTTCAAGTTTGAGCGTCAATCAAGGTGTAAATCATTTAGGTCAAAAACAAGTTATTTTGGAATAGCGTTAAAGAGTTGACCAGAATTCATCTTAGCAAAATTTACAATCCCAGAAAAGCTCTGCATATGCATAGAAACACTCCAAGCTGCCAGTAGAAACAGTTAAGTAGATGTAGTCAAGCTTATGAATACTGGAAATCCAGCATGAACAGGTATATAAAAAGTAAATGAGCCAGCTGAAATTGCTAAACCTAACTCCACCTCAATCCAGCATCCTCCACGTGCACAGCTCTAACAGCTAGCTATTGCCTATTTCTCCTTGATATGATGACTACTATTTCTCTCTTATTTGATGAGAAGAAAAGAATTGTGCAGGGCATGCACTCATTAGGAAAAAGGCAGACTTAGGGATATAACAAAACAAGAAGGAAATGTTAGCACTCATTCTTGAAATGATAAGAGTGCCGAAAGACATACCTTCAAATTTTGTTCACCCCCATCAACGGCAATCTTATCAGGCTGAAGAACCTCGTATTCTTTGACATCAACCCAAGCAACAGTACCAAAGCCCCCAATAAAATATATGTCACTGTAGGTAAATAGCACAAAACCAATCATCATAAAGCTTGCCTTCTATAGACAAAGAACATCAAGATCTATCAAGGTGAATGCCCTGCACATAAATCCAACTCTGAAAATGGAGTTCCTATATGACAGCCATCAATGCACGTGATGAAGCAAGATATATAAGGAGATCTCTTTAACTTCATGTTACAGGACATTAAAAATGCTCAATTAGACAAACCATTGGGACTCAGAAAATGTAAATGACTACGAATATTAAAAAAGGAGAGACAGAGAAAAATTAACTAATCCACAGCTAAACCACCTAAATTTGATTCAATCTTTTTGATATCAACTATATCTCAATGCTTCTTTACATTTGTAAACCATTAAGTTGATACTCTTATGGCTTATAATAAACAGCATGTGTTAAACCAAGTAACTGACATTAAGTGATCGTAAAAAGTTATAAAAATACATCAGCACCACCACAAAATTAACATTTCCAGAGGTGAAGAAAGCAAGTTAGTGTAAAATAAAAAGTTAATTAAACTTACAAGAATAATCATAAATTATGAGAAAATCAGGGCAAAATAGTGAGAATGTTAAGACCTATTAGATGGAGCCATAACAATCTTTCTTCCCATTTAGCTGGCAAATGTACCATGTGTATTTTCTTATGATTGACATGTTAAATATGATTTGGCATCCCAATGACAAGCTTTCTACTAACTTAATATGTCTTATGCTCAGTAACTAAGCCTCAAATGATTTCGGGTGACAGCATAAATCCAAAAAATGGAGTCTGAAAACTAAAAAGATAGTCTGTACATCATATAGACAATAATGATCGAATTATGCTAGTTGAATAAATTGGGAAGTGACGTGGAGGTTTGTAGGAAAACACAACATTTGCATCCCAGAAATCCAACATTGCTCAACTGTTTAACTAGTGCAGCATACGACAATATACTTTGTCTCCAACCTTATAGTTTGCATCCTAAAGTAGTAGAAGTTTCCCCACTGTTGTGAAGGCCCTTGTTGATGCTTTGCTATGTACTGTTTATGAGCCCATTCCTGGTGAGCAATACAGGAAAAGTTATAAATGGATACTCACCATAAATAACAAGTAAACAAGCTGGCGTGCAAATTAACACAAAAAGTCACCCTCCATTGACCCAGAAGACAAGCCTGGAAAGTTTAATCAGGTAGTTTATCTGATAAAGCAGTAGACAGCGCTAAATGCACAGGAAATGACAGAAACAGATCAAAAGCTTCTTAAGACAATGGAGAAGTAAAAATTACATAACAAGATCAGAACAATACAGAAACAAGTAGAGTAACTGTTTCTGATACAACACTGCAATTTGTGTAGCAATGACTTCAGAATGCAAGGAAGGACATGGAAGGTAAGATTTGACTTGTCTGAACACTGTTGACTATAGGACGAAACTGTCCTTAGCAAAAAGGACTACTCATTAATCTCAAACATTAATATTAGGTCTTTAGTTGATAATTATAAGAAGGGTTATTCCCTCTTTCTCTTTTATATATTAGATTTTCCTTTTTGATCTATCAAGTCTTAAAACAACAATACTCCATCAAGGCATTTAACCACGTAAACTATCAAAACATGCAACAAACAGAGTATAATCTATTTTTAAAATAGCTGTAAAGCATGGATTTCTGAAGAGCCATAGCAAGTGAGAATCACCTGTTGGTCTTCAGGGAGAGGGTAAACATCTCCAAAGATTGTTACCCTTGCATTTGATAGGCTACTCCATCCGGGAATCTAGAGAGCATAAACATTCATGAATCTAATAACAAAAAGAAAATAAAAAACACCAAGATCTTTGAATGTAATTACTAACCTGTACAACCAGAGTGCATCTAGGGTCAGCTAACAAATTTCGTGTGTGTATGGCCAGTGGAGAAAATGAAAATATAGGGTCTATGAGCAAAACAGAAAAGCAGAAAACATCAGCTTACGAGGATCATAATGGAAACAAAACCACCACAGCATTCATCTCAGTATCATCATCGTAGATAAGGCGTCTGCCATAAGTCCAAGTATTTGATCCCATAAGATACTCCATCCCAACCCTCTGCTCTACTTATATGGCATTATTTACCATCAAAAGGAAAATTTATCAACAGCTAGCTGCTAGCTACCCTCATTTTTCTTCACTCTCCTTAATTTTTTTCTATGTAGATATTTTTGCTTCCCTCTTTCCCCACACCCAGCACCAAGAAGACAAATCAGCTAGTTTAATTGTCAAAGTCATATCAAAGTGACCCGAGAGAGAGAGAGAGAGAGAGAGATAGAGAGAGGGAGAGAGAGTATTATGTAACAATTTCAACTACTGGATATCTTTGACAGGTTTATTGCAAATTGTAGCATCAAAAGTGGTCTTTCTTATTTGAGGCATATTTCCTATGACAATATGGAAACTTTTTCAACAGTATACCACACACATAAAAAGACAGCAACACAACTTGTCAAGAGTCGTGAAAAATGAATAGAAGCCCTTCCTCAGGGTAAGAACCAAATATCTCTCCTATAACAATGTGATCTAATTATGTCCCTCAGGTTAGAAAACGAGTTTCAAAGAAATTTGAGTATGTACTATACAGTACTGATGGGGCTATTAAAGTAAAAAGAGTAACTGGAAAGAATGAAACTAGAAAAGATACAAACATGTAGTTATGTATGTACATAAGTAAGCATACAGTAGTCTTCCAATGACTTACGTCCCGTTGAATCTGGTGCAAAATCTACAAGAGAGCCAAATGGATAACCTTCACGGCGATGGTGCATCCGTGACATCACAGTGCATAAGTGAGCAAACCTAGCCTTCGATTGCCGTAGCATTCAATAGGAACAAAGGGGGAAAATTACAGCAAAGTAGAAAACCAAAAAAGACCCAATTGTTTTGGAAAAAAAAAAAATAGCATATTACTTTAGAAGTATGTTTGTGAATATATTCTGCAAAAAGTCGGTCTTACCTGTTCCATAAGATTACGGACTGCTAAAGCTGGTCTTGGTAAGCCATGAGCTGAGGTGGCACTTTGTACTCCCCCAGATATTGGAGTTCGAAAAAGTCCAGCCCTTGTCCCTCCTCCTGTGTTGCTTCCATGTGAGCCCACGAGAGGAGTTGTCACATGCGATGTCGTATCCAAATTTTCTTCACTAGTTTGTTGGTGTTCCGAATTGCCCTTCAGAACATGATAGAAGCGATCACAACAGAGTCAAAGAAGCCATTTGTGTACTATATGAGGGAAAGAGGAAAGGAACTCATGCCACAGAGAGCACAATAAAATTAAGGTTTGCCATTTGCGTGAATGCTTATGAGATGAGATTTGGATATCTGCAGTAGAAATATAAATCTTCATTTGAACGTGAACTGGATTCAAGCAAATGCATAAAACAACCTCTGCTTCCATTATCAGTTGATCTCAGAAATCCAAGCAAATATGTGAAATTTAATGAAAGGCATGAACTTTATCACATTTAATGAAAGGTATTTTCAAGTGTTTGAAAATGAAATGGTGTGCCATGGATGATTCTATGATGTTACCAATGACATGGCAATTTAAAATCTCATAACAAGAAAATAGCTGCGTAAAGAAATCAGTAATGCTGACAGGAAGGGGAAAAAATAAAAAAAAGGAAGACAGGTTCAAACATGTCCAAGTAGTAATTGAGCCCAATCAGAAATGAACTGCGTTATTATATCCATCTTACTGCGATAGAATGAAGCAGCTTAATTACGCAAAAAAGTGACTAGCCTATACCCAACAATAAATGCCAACATCCAGGAAATGCTATATTTCTCTTTCCTCAATCTCCACAATCCAAAATCCAGATTTTTTTTTTTTTTTGGTTGCTCTAGGAGAAATTGAGTTTAATCAATGAAAACAGAATTAATAATGTACTAGTTGAGATCGTGGAACAGGAGAAAGAAAGTCGAATAGATATACTGTAATGATACAATTACCTGAGGAGGAGGAGGAGGAGGAGGAGGAAGAGGAAGAGAGAGAGAGTCGTGAGGAAGTAAGTGGAAGGCGTTGTGATTCCCCGAAGAAGGATCTTCTTCGTGGGGGCCCTGATCCTGACAGGAAGGTTTACGAGGGAGCGCGGCCAGACGACAACGCCGCCCAGAAGCTGAAGAAGAAGAGGAGGAGGCTGCAGTGAGAAAACAAGAGTTAATTTGGGAGGATCCAGGTGCAGCAGCAGCAATGATCTTGTTGGCGGTGGATGTTATTGAACGAACCGGATAAAAAGAAGGGAAAGACGAAGAAGAGGGGGTATTGTCTGAGAACAGCTTATTGCTGTGAGTATGGGGGAGGAAAGCAGAGGTAGAGAGAGCTTCCGCAGAGGAAGAAGACAGGGATAGAGAAGCAGAAGCCATGTGCATATATGTATCGTATGTGTGCGTAGCAACTGACTACGAGTGTGGGGGACTTGACTACTAAAGCGGGGATTAGGAAGAAGGCAATCGGAGGAGAAAAACAGGTGGGGACTTTGGGGATTGAGTTTGCGGGAGGGGGCCTCGGGAATTAGGCTGAGCAGGAGGAGGAGGAGGAGGAGGAGGTTTTGGTTCGGCTGCTGTGCTCTGCTTCTTCTTCTTGTTCTTCATTTCCTTTTTGCAGTCCGGATTATGGGTTTTGCTTTTCTTTTTAACATTTTAATTAATGGTAAAGTAAATTATAATACTTTTAACATCTCTCTATTATGGGATGGCAGTTTTAGCATATGGTAATATCCCCAAATTGAACATCGACTTCCCCCCCTCTTCCCCTAGAACGCCTCTTGCTCACTTTGTGTTGGCAATTGGCAGAATATATATACTTTTAGGATTAAGTTTTCATCCAGTGTAGTAGATTTTTTACACTAACAGGTGTAGATGAATGCCACCTATGTAAAATATGGATTTCAAATTTGAAATTGGATTACGTGTCATACATCTATACCCACTCGTGTATACACTGACAGTGTATAAAAAAATTACTCATACTTTTAACGTCACAATAATTTTATTTTTGTGAATGGAGAAAGGCTATTTATTTACAAAAAGGTATCCGAAATTTGTAAGGATATTTGATTTTACATAATATAATAAGAAGGGAAAGATTGGTGCATGCCATATTGTCACGACGACCTTAGCCACCATTTGAATTGAAGGAAAGGAAAGGAGGGTTAATAAAAGTTTTTTTTTTTTATAAAAAAAAATGGTTTCCATCCATCTTATTTGCAATGAAGTAAGGAGGAAGGAAAGCAGAGGAAATACTAAATTTTTGTTTGAATTGACAAGGGAGAATAAATGAAAGGAAGAGATCAATTGCTATTTTACTGGAAAATATAGGAAATAATTGATCTTTTTAAGAAAATTCAAATTATTTCAATAATTTTAGTTTCATTTCTTTCTGTTTTTAGCTCTCTTTGGAGCGGAAACTATAACTCAACAAAACAACTAAACCTTTTCTGTTCCCATCATTTCCTCTTCCTCTTCTAAAATCTTAATTATTTATTGAATCACTGGATTATTATGTAATTCATGTAAAGGATTTTTTTTTTTTATTTAAAGTGGTGGATATTGAATCTAGGTTGCATGAAATTTAAGTGTGTTAAGGGGTCATTACTGAACACGGACACATTGTTAGAGAAGTGCTTAATTTTTTTTGTTTTTCAAAAATTTAACACCACAACTTGAATATAGCTTAATACAACCAATTTGTCTAGGACAAGTTGCCACAAAAAACGGATTTAAAATCCCTTTTTGTATTTTAAGTTAGGAGTTTAGCCCTTATATCCTGCAGTTAAAAAAATTTCAAAGGATGTGTTATAATATCCATTTGATCTAGATGGATCTGCGTATTCTCTAATCATTTGTAAAGTCTCTTTGGTTTTCCCCATTCTTCATAGTGTAGGTTAGCATGGAAATAGAATAGAGTGTTATTGTTACAGAGGAAAATATATATATATATATATCTTAATGAATTGGCCCTTGGTTGGGGGGGGGGGTGGTCGTGCTTGGGTGGGCAATGAAAAATAAATAAGCTCACAAGGATGCACTTTAGCAAGCCAGCCCAACTCGGTCGACTCAAGTGTAGAATGAAGACCGAAGCCCACCGGCCATCATTCTCATTTCTTCTTGTTGTTGTGACCCGTATTAACAATTGAGCCCAAAACTGATGCACTATAAACCCTACTAGTTACTGGCGGTACCCAATTCATCCAAGGAGTGAAGGAGAAGCGGCAGCAGCATTGAAGAGGAAGCAGCAGTCTCCGGCTGCTAACAACTGAACCCCCCTCCCCTCCCCTCCTTTCTCTCTCCGTCGGTAAGCTCCTAATTCAGTCGTGCTTTGTTCAAACGACGTCTACCATCATCGCCTTTTCAATTGCCAGTTCTTTTCATTTCTTTGCTTAGTTAAAGGCAGAACAGGTTCTAGAACTAAATCGTCGATTCAAAAAAGAAAAGAAATTTTCTTTTTCAAGAAGAAAATGTTATCAAAGTTTGAGACGTCTTCTTATCTATCTGAGGAAAACATGGATGGCGCGCGGCTGATTGTTACTGATTTAAGAATTCGCCGTTTACGTTGTGTTGTTCCTCTATATGCATTTCCTTTTTTCCTTCTTTTATCTGTTTGTTTATTTATTTTTATAGTTTTTATTCCCAAAAAACTGCAGCATATCTGATGTTTGCGTTGGGACTTAATTATTTGGTGCCCCAGTTTAAAGGAAAAAAAATTAAAATGTATTGCCTTTTGATGCCATAGCTCATGGTCGTTACTTTCTGGGTTTCATTTCTTCTTAGCCTTTGTTTGTTGATTTCTGTGGGCATACAATTTTCTTTTTCAAAAAAAAAAAAAACTCTGGTAGCATCTTTTCATTATTTTCATTGTTAATGGCCAGTGCTGCATCTAATTTTGTCTCGTCTCTGCTCGTGCAATTGAAGTAACTGTGTGCTGAATTTTTCTCACCCATTAATAATGACTGTTATAGTAGCTGTATGCTGAGGGCGTAGGGTGTGGTGATTGTACTTGTGGCAAATGCAACTTCTGCAGTTTTATCATCTACTAGTTCCCTAGTGGTGAACTAGTACTATAAGATGACTCAAATGCTATGCTGGAAGTTGTATGTGACGATGTTTTCTTGCTTCTGCGCCACCTTTTCTTATGTAAATTCATGTATTCCCCCTGGAATTGAACACGTCTTTCCTAGGGAATGTAGATTGAGTAGCACTAGCCTTTTGGTTTGACAATTATGTTCTTCTTACTTTGACTACTGTTTCATGCTTTTCAACATGATTTTTTAACAACACCTTTGGCCTTCTTCTTACACAGAGATGGCTGAAGAACAAGCAAAGGGAGTCCCAGAGTCAGTATTGAAGAAACAGAAGAGAAACCAAGAATGGGCCTTGGCCAAAAAGCAGGAATTTGAAGCGGCTAAGAAGAAGAACCTTGCCAACCGCAAGCTCATCTACAACCGAGCTAAGCAGTATGCTAAGGAGTACGCTGAGCAGGTAGCCTTTTATCCTGGCTTGTTACCATGCTTGAGTATTCTATACTTTTTTTCTTACATTCTTAGTACCTTTGACATTGTTCTCAAAGCTGGTTATTTCTGTTCAGCAAAGGGAGCTTATCAAGTTGAAGCGTGAGGCAAGGCTGAAAGGAGGCTTTTATGTCAACCCGGAAGCCAAGTTGCTCTTCATCGTTCGCATTCGAGGGTATATATTAATATTTGATTTACCAGCCAAGTTTGTTTTGCTAGTTCTAAATGAGTCCCCCACCCAAAGGAAAAATAAAAATAAAAAAATAACTTTGTGTATTGCAGTATCAATGCTATGCATCCAAGGACCAAGAAGATTTTGCAGCTTCTGCGCCTGAGACAGGTGACTTGCGGATATATATGTGCCTCTGTTGGCTCATTGCTCCTGTTCAATAGTTTAGAAAGCTTCAAGTACTAAATAATTCTGGCAGGACCTAGTGTAGTTGTGTTTTTAGTTATTTCTTATACAAAAAATTTCAGTTTCTAGTTAATTGCAACTAGCTGAGAAATAACTTGTTTCCCCTGATTCATGTTGAGAGTTAAGTTCAGAATGCTCCTGTTGTCCAAGTTTCTTAAAAGAACTGTGAAATTGTAGGTTCCATTAGATCATTCTCCAACTGCTCAGCTGCATGATTTTGGTGTCATTAGGCAATGCACTGGCAGTTTGCTGATATGTGAATTTAGTACCATGATCTGCAGTTGATCTGCTGTTTTATTTGGTTGGTGATGAATCATCACCTGTATTAGCCTAATCACAGCTTTGTCATTGTCGAACTAAAGCAATGTGCATTTGGCTTTCTATGGAGCTGGAGGAATTTTGAAGCATTAAAATGGTCATTTATTCATGTCAAACTCAATGAGACATTGTCAGCCATGGGTTTTCCTGGATTTATTGTTTTGTACATTTTTGCTAGGGGTTGTTTATGCAATGATTAATGCATAATCATCCTGATTAATTTGCTAGCAATACCAAGGAATGACAAGCTTGGAGCATTTAGCTTAGAAGAACACTACATTAGGGTGATTGGTTTGGAGTCTCCTAGTCCTTGCCTTAGTGAGGTTTCAACCTATTTGATTTTGTTTTTCATTTTGGTTTCTGGTGTTTATTCTTCTAGGTATGTACATAATTCTAATTCTATTGTCTGCCTTTTTGCCATTTTCATTTCTTCACTGATGTCCTCTTCATATGCAGATATTTAATGGTGTATTCCTAAAGGTTAACAAGGCAACGCTGAATATGCTACACCGAGTTGAGCCTTATGTGGCTTATGGGTGGGTTCTCACATGCAATTCTTTGTATTTGCACATATATGTATATGTCGGTAGTATCCTGGATTTATTTACAACTGAAAATTCTTTGCTTTTACTTGATGCCAGATATCCCAACTTGAAGAGTGTTAAGGAATTGATTTACAAGAGAGGTTATGGCAAGGTGAACAAGCAAAGAGTAGCATTGACTGACAACTCAATCATTGAACAGGTACTTTTTGTCTTTGAACTATGCCACTTCTTCTGGTTCTCCGTGTTGATTTTCAGAGGCTTTGCCAACCTGTGCTTTGTGTGACAGACTTTGGGAAAACATGGCATTATCTGCATTGAAGACCTTGTCCACGAGATCCTGACAGTTGGGCCTCATTTTAAGGAGGCAAACAATTTTCTCTGGCCATTCAAACTGAAGGCACCTCTTGGCGGCTTGAAGAAGAAGAGAAATCATTATGTTGAAGGAGGCGATGCAGGAAACCGTGAAGACTATATCAATGAACTTATCAGGAGAATGAACTAGATTGTAGTAAATTGATGCATTGTCACAATTTTGGAGGTCCTTTCTGATGGATTTTTAAGCTCATCCATAACTCCTTTTCTAGACACTGTTTAGCATCGTATTTTAGATCAATTTCTTATTTCATCTTTTAATTGTCACCTTAAAGCAACATATTGTTTTACTTTATATTTTGTGAGAATTTATGGTGATTTTGTACTCAATGCTATATAGCCCTATTGGAGAATTCTGGTATTGGTGTTTTTTTTTTTTTTTGGGGGGGGGGGTTTCTACAGTCGTCTTTGGGCTAGTGGTTTTTTTATGGAGTTGACAGTGTCACTGAATCTGGGAACTAATTTTTGTTCCTTGGCCTTTATTACGCCTACCTGAATCTGGTTACCAAAGATTTGCATGTTCGCATTTAGGGTCGGTATGAAATTGTGAGCTTTCTCCCTTAAATCTCTGCAACTGCAAGCCTGACACAGGAAATCGGGCCAGGGGAATCCGAGCAATGATGAAGCATCTTTCATCTGATAATGCGTGCATGTATGTAGTAAACTATTAATGTGTGCATCTATGTTGTAAATTTAACTGATGTCTACACCAAGAGGAAACAGAAAAAAAATTCAATTTACTAGTAATTGCTATCATGAATCATGGATGAATCATATTAATATGCGAATTCGTCACGCCCACGCGCACACACACTTTCTTTCATGTAATCATATCATTTCGAGATTGAGACGCAGCACATCCTTGAGATTTCTTGAGCTGTTTGTGCAGAACTACTAGTATGTACTTTTAATAAAGACACTGATTTTTTTTGTTATGCTTAATTTTATATTTGAGTTTCCTAAAATTGCATTGCCGTACTGAGCGTATTATTCAACGCAAGAATAATAAATTGAACACTATTCTTGCATTGCATTGACAATAATATTTGCAAGAGTTTCCAGTAAATTTTAGTGCACATTGTTTACTTGGATGCAATTTTAAAACTTCCGAAATAGTAAAGGCTGCTCCATTTTCATTTATTTATCCCCTTACGTACTGTATTTAATAAAAGTAAGAGTAAATCGCTCAGGAGGCCCTTCAACTGTTTTTTTATCAGCTTTTGGCCCCTCATCTATATAGTGTATCTTTTAAGCCCTCCAACAAAAAAAAAAACATAATTATGTGACCCTTCTGTCAAAAATCGCCGTTTGTGCTCACAGAATGCGGGGGCAATTTTGTCCGTTTACAAAAGCGTAAAGGTGGAACCTTAAAGAAAAACGATGGTGAAGTGTACAAAAGTATTCTTTCTCTTTCATCAAACACACATTTCTCTTCAGATCTACTTGCAAAAACACCGACGATGAAGTGTTCCAGAGTTTTAAGTTGGGTTCTGAGGTATGCTTTTCTAAACGGACAAAATTGTCCCCGCATTCCGTGAGCACAAACGGTGATTTTTGACGGAAGGGTTAGATAGTTACGCTTTTTTTTGTTGGAGGACTTAAAAGATATACTATATAGATGAGGGGTCAAAAACTGATAAAAAAAATAGTTAGAGGGACTCTTGGGCGATTTAACCTAAAAGTAAAACACGCCCCAAGCAGGCGCGACAAGAGGAAGGCGGCTAAAATTTGGTAAATGTTTTTTCCCCCCATTTCTTTTCCAGGAAAAAAAAAGAAGAAGAAGACAGAAGCAAGGAAGTAGGAAGGAAGGAAGGAAAATTTTTGTTAAGATAATACAATGCATTATTAATTGACTACTGGACGTCCTCCTCGCTCCATATTTATTAATTTATTATTATTATTATTATTTTGGGGTCTGTTTGTTTATGGTAGAGAGAAGCTGTGAATAAGAATATGAGATCGTAGAGTCCTCGCAGATAATTAAAAGGGTTAATTAAAATTAATCCCCTTAACGTATACCCCATTTCTCAGTTTACCCCCTAATCTTTTTTTTGTTTCACTTTATCCCCTATTGGACAAAATTACCCTCCTATTATTTTAAACTCTTATTGTTTCTCATTCTCTTTTGCTTTTTTTCTTTTCCCTTCTTTCCTTGTTTATTTTCTTTGTCTCTTTCTTCTTTCTTTAATTCTTTCTTTTCCTCACAAGAAACTTGACCTTAGTGATTGAAACTAAAAAAATAGGAATTGCATAGATTTGCCTTCTATCCAATTGATTACAAAAATATTCAAAGTAATTCCCCAAAATACCATTTTTTAACCTTTCAATTCTTTTGCTTGTTCCCCTTTACATTTCAGTTTCTTATTTTACTCTCAAGAAAATATCACAAGATGAATTTGAGACCTAATTAATAATTATTAATTGCAATTTATGGCAAATAAAATCATTAGAAATTAGCTTTTGATGCCTTTTAAAACTTCATCTAAAAATGAAATTACAAATTCAAGATAAAATTTTTCATTGAAATGAGTTTTTTATTGGAAATGATGGAAGAGAGTGTATGGAAGAAAAGAAAAAAAAAGAAGAGGGGAAAAAAGAGAATGAAAAAAAGACAAATGAAAAGTTAAAATAATAAAAGGGTAATTCTGTCCAATAGGGGGTTAAATGGTAAAAATTAAAGATTAGGGAGTAAAGTGAGAAATGGGATATACTTTAAGGGGATTAATTGCAATTAACCCTAATTAAAATGAAACTCCTATAAACCCTAGAATTTTTGATTAACTATAACGTTGAGCTCCCCGAACTTCACTGTCCCCAATCAATCACAGCCGTTTATCTTACAGTTCGAAGATCGACGTCATTCCCCCGCCGGTAACAGTCGGAGATTCCCATCCTCTCTCTCTCTCTCTCTCTTTTTTTTATTTAATTTTTTTCCCGCCATCTGGATACGTCCCGAGGCTTGATTTTTCGCTGAATCTATCCTCCGCTCGGATGCTAATTTTGTAAGTACGTATCTAATTTCTGTTTCTTTTATCTAGTACTAATTAAAGATGCCTGTAAAAATTGTTTCTCCTTTTTTCCTTATTTTGGTGCTTTTGGACCAAATAGCCATTTTGGGAAACCCCACCCTCCCCTCCTTTCTCCCAAAAAAAAAAAAAAAATTAAGGAAAAAGAGGTGAATTGGTTGTGCTCACAGACGAGAATATTAGCTGAGGTGTTGGTTTTGGAATAAAATTTGGGAGTGAAGATGGAGGGTGTAGGTGGAATACATGGAGGCCCAGCGGGAACGATGCACCAGCAAGTTCACTATTTGGAAGAGGAAGATCATCATCATCATCATGTCCTGCACCATATGGGTAATGGCCATATAATGAACCATCACGATGATGAGCATGAAGATACTGGTAGTGGTGCTGTTGTTGGTGGAAGTGAATGTATGGATGCTGATGTTTCAACTGATCAGGGGACTTTATCGGATAACCATAGCGCTTTGGTGCCTCCTGCTGCCAATGACCCCATTGCCAATGACAATAATCAGCTCACACTCTCTTTTCAGGGTCAAGTTTACGTCTTTGATTCTGTCTCTCCTGAAAAGGTAGCTCCCCCTCGTTTACCCTCTTATTGCTGGTTATCATAATCGGCTCAGTTTTTTTTTTTTTTCCTGTATTTTTCTTTGGTTTGTACTTTGTGTTTCTGGCTCTTGATAAAGATTGCCACAATGGAACTCTGTTACTTGATGAATAAGTGTGATCCTTTTGTTTGCACTCGTGTGCAACTTTGTATCCTTCTGCTGTAAAAGTGTTTGAAGAACTTTGCTTTGAAGATCCAAGATCTTAGGTGTATGAGTGGATTCGATGAATTGAAAGACAGTTGTATGTAACCGATTGACAATATGTTAGCTTAAATGTTGCTAATTAAGCTTATCAGTGTTATTGTTTTGCAAAGTCAGAGTTCTTGTTTGAAGGGCGCCTTTCTTTGTCATATGATTCATGTTCAGAGGGAAATGTGTTGACTCTCTTTCATTTGCTTCAGGTTCAAGCTGTGCTTCTTCTGTTAGGGGGTCGTGAAGTCCCTTTGAATGTGCCTACTAACCCAGTAAGCACTCATGGTAATAGGGTATGGATAAAATGTCTATGTCACCAATGTTATCTGTGATATTTTTTTTTTTATTTTTATGCTACCTGATTAATCATCAATATGAACAGGGCATATCTAGTACTCCACAGAAGTTCAATGTGCCTCAGAGGTTAGCTTCATTGATCAGATTTCGGGAGAAGCGGAAAGAACGAAATTTTGACAAGAAAATTCGTTATACTGTTCGTAAAGAGGTTGCTCTTAGGTATGATGATCTTTGTTCTCCTTGGCAGCCATTGAATTCATATAAAATCAGCTTAAGCAAATATAATCCCTCATCAAGTTTTAGTCAACTCTTGCTCCAAACTAAGGGAATCCAACATCTATGAGCTTCCTTTTAGTTGTCCTCTTATTTATATCTTGTCTGCCATTGAGGTTAATCACTTGGACTATATAGAACAAGCATATTGTACACTTATACTTCCTGTTCATGTTGTATATTTTATTGCAAGGGGTGCTTGCCCAATTGTATGAGGGATTGGCGTGATTAAGTTGATTCTTGGGGTTTTATGTCTCTGTAAATTTTTCTGTAGCCTGAGTTGACAGTAAATGTTTGGTTTTTGAAATCCAATTTTGATATACGAAGTTCTTGAATATCGTTCTTAACTGCTTTTTTCACGTTGCAGGATGCAGCGTAATAAAGGTCAATTTACATCCTCAAAACCCAGTAATGATGATGCTGCATCAGCTGCTTCAAGCTGGGATTCTAATCAGAATTGGGGTTTGGATGGTAGTGCATCCCAAAATCCGGAGATTTCGTAAGTTCTCCTGTCATGTCAACTTTTTCCTTAGCCATCACTCCTGGTGTTTATCTTTGTTTCTCTCTTCTCTGTTTGATGATGGTTGGGTTCTCTCCCAGTGTTTGTGCATATGTTTATTTTAATAGAATTGTTGTAACAAGACTTTCAACCTCACTTGTCTCCCTCTTTGTTTTAAAGTATGACCATCCATGCTTCTATTGCTTTCTTTTTTCTCGCCCTCTTTAACCTTGGAATAAAATTCTCTTAGTCGTGTTATTATAAGGAAATTTTAATAAAATTGCATAGATAATTACCTCTATATATCTCTCAAGAACACACATTATATATACCTAACGACAACCAACTTGTGGCAAGATTTTAGATTTTTCATTCTATTTTTGTTTTTTACATATCCGTTTTTCTTTAATCCTTTGCACTTTTTTTATCACGAGAAATGAGAAGAACAAAAAAGCCCATTTATGGAGTTCTCTTTGTATGGTGGAGTACATTGTTCACCAGGTCACATTGTCATGTATTATGCCCTTTATCAACTTAGACAGTTGATTGGCAGGCCTTTATGGGCATTCTTATGTCAAGTTTTTTGGTTATGGGATAGCTTGAACTCAAACATGTCCTTATATCTTGACAAGCTAGACAGCTTTAATCTCCCTTCATTGATGAAAAGTGGAAGCTGAGTTTAGACGTGGAACTTCAAACTTTTCTCTCCAACCTTGATAGAAACTTGAAAGTTGTTATGGCTTAAAGACCTAGTAAACTAATGTTTGGCTACAACAGCAGTTGTTTAGAACCTGGAAAGGTCCCTAAGAGCTTATATTGTCTCATATTAAGATCGTTTAATTGGACTTTCTGTTGTATGAGTAATGAAAAACTTGGCCATTCAATGATTTTGAATTTTCGAATCCAATGAGAATGTTGAATTTGGACAACTGCGGACTTTGTTCCTGCTACTTGGTTGATTAGAGACCGGGGTTCTACGAATATTTTTATTTCACTTCCAGTTCTTGGATGTAAGTATCTCATTACTTTGGTTATTGACATGTTATGACATTGATGTGTGACATTCGTTTATTTATGCCAGCTGTCGGCATTGTGGCATCAGTGAGAAATCTACTCCAATGATGCGCCGTGGACCTGAAGGACCTAGGACCCTTTGTAATGCATGTGGACTTATGTGGGCGAATAAGGTTGTGTTGGTTGTTTCCTTCCTTTTTTCACTCTCTAATTTTTGGCACATATATTATGTTTTTGTGCCACAGTTGTTTGAACACTGTCTGCAGATGATTTCTTTCTTTTTTTTTTTTTTTTTTAAATAATTTTTGTTATTTCACGTATCATCTTGTGTTTGCTAGTTAATCTTCTTGGTTTTGGGCTTATATCTTCACTTGCGGCAGCTTTCTGTCTTGATGTTTGGATGAGTTCCTTGTAAAATGTGCATTGTTCTTTGACAATTGGGTATTGCCAGCTTGTGCAGGTATCATCATTTAGAGTTCTCACTGCTTAATGCTAGGATTTTTTATTCTCCATCTTCTTATTTATATTCTTCCTCTCTATACCTCTCTAATAGCTGGCTTTTTTCATGAATAATCACTGATTGTGAAGTCTGTAGATTTATGTTAAAGTTTGTAGTCATATTTGTTTATGGTTTGGGTCACCATGCTTTCAGTTGATCGAATAAATCTTACACATTGTTGATTGCTATTAGGATGTATCTTACTCATGTTTGTTGCAACAAAACGTGTTTGCTAATTGAAGGGAACTTTGAGGGACCTCTCAAAGGGAGCTGCTGTGCAGGGGCCAAATTCTTCGCTTAACCAGAGTGAGGAGGTGGGCAAGGGTTATATAGGTTATATTTATTTGATCTTTTTGTCGTTTCTGTTTTTGCAACTTTTACCATCATGTTTTCATTCAACTTTCTGTCGTGTTTCTAATATATATGTTTTTGCAGAATGGAAATTTCAAAGCTGATGAAATGGTTGTCAGAGTTGCGGGAAACGGAAGTGACTCATCATGACCCTGTTCCCGATCTTGTGACCATGACCAGAAATATGTACACTAGACTGGTTTGTGCCGATAAAGCGTCTGGAGTTGGACTTGTTCGAGTTATACAGCTTTTGATGTTTTCTCGTCCACAAGCCACCTCTGTATCTGTGTATGTGGTGGTCAATAAATATATATATATATAGTTTAGTTGTTTGACTCGTCAGATCTTATTATTTGCCTTTTTCATTAGTTTATTTGAGGTTCTTCATGTCATCCTCCTGCTTTATTTGATTAGGTAGTGAGATTTTTTTGGCTTTAGAACAGAACAGCTTCTGTTCTGTCTCGAGATTTCCTTATAGCTCTCGGAAAGGAGGATAGGCGTCTGCGGCCGCTAGGATTTAGCGTGTTGTGGTCCTTGTGGAACTTGGAAGCCAATGCCCCTTTTGGGTTGTGACGAAAACAGATCCCGCTGTTTATTTGTGGTGATGGCAATGATGGGTTCCTTGCCGGAGGGAAACCTGTAATTTACTAGCGATCTCATCTCTTGTGATGGTTGTTGATATTTAACCCAAAAAAAAAAATAAATAAATAAATACACACACACACACACACACACACACACTCTCTCTCTCTCTCTCTCTCTCTCTGCTGTTTATAATCTGCTTTTATTTCATAATTCTACCAGAGCACATATTTCCTATTTATGTGCTGTCTGTGTTTATAGAAACTAAGGAGTTATATTAACTAGGAGCACCGCACACATATTTTAGTGGTCAAAATGAGGGTTTTTAAATTTTTCTTCATTGCCAAGTTCGGAGTTAGAATGCACTACTACTGTTTGGCAGTTGATCATTTAAAAAAGGAAAAAAAACAAAAGTAAAAAAAGGATAGTTGTTTGCACAGATCTGCTTACAGTTGGATTTGTATGTTGTTGAATTTTATAACAAATGATACATGATGCGTTTTGTTTTGGGGAGGGAAACTCTGAAAAAATTAATTGATTTCTTATTTAAAAAAGAAGTCAAACTATTTTCGACGTGTGGTGTCCGCTGAAGGCGCGCCGTAGTCTATACTCAAGACGATCGTCACTGATTTGGCAATATCTAATTGGGTGCTCGAAAATTACAAGGTCAAAGAATCCCCCGAGCTTTGTTTTGGTTGCAAAAATGCCCCCCAGCTATAAATTTTAGCACTATACATCATCAAACTTTTAACTTTTCAAAACATATCTGCGTAGTCAATATACTGTAACCACTAATCAACATATCTTTAGTGAAATCAATTGAGTGACAGCTTATTACTGCTCCTATATGTAGTATTTAGCCAAAAGACCTTTCTTTTCAATATCAGTAAAAAATTTATTCTTCCTACAAAAATGCATTTGGCAACATGCACAATTCATGTAAAAGGGAAAAAAAAAAAAAATCAACTTTATCTTTTCATTCTCATATTTTCTTTGTCTTTAGTTTATTCTTTTCTCCTTGTTAACGAGGTAAAGAAATTCAATCAACTTTAGAATGGTCGGACTCATTCTTAAAATGGATTAATGGACACAAATCTTTTTTTGCCTTCTTCAAAAATTCCACTGTAATGTTTCATCAAACAAATTGCATGCATAAATAACCTTAAAGAATTACACATAAATTTAGATAAAACCCAAATCTTTTAAATTCAACAACAATCAACCACATTCATAATAATAAAATAAAATATTGAACCTAATGGCATATATTTGACATTAAGTTCCGCATAACTCTGAAAAAAAAATACTTAAAGCCGGGAGGAAGAGGGATTTTTTTTTCCTTTTTTTTGGATGCAAGCTCAATGAATATCCAAATGATATAGAGTCAAGGAAGTTAGTTGCTGGATGAGAATTAAGAGGGAGGCTAAATTGTAAGGCAGTAAAGAAGGGATTTCATGTATTTGGGTTTGGATGATTGTAGGGTTTGAGTTCGTTACTTGTATTTGGATATCTAACCAAAAATGCAGATTTCTCTCAAAAGTACTGCTACATTGTGAAAATTTACGAGTTCCAATTTCCGCTTGTCCTCCCAAAAAAAAAAAAAAAAATCCAAGGTGTTTAGTGCTGAAATTTATAGTTTGAGGGGCAACTAGCAATTAATAGAGTACAAATTTTAAACCCGAAATTTAAGAGAAAAAAAAAATGGAAAAAGAAAGACAAGAACACGCTGCTGCATTTTCTTCGCATCCTGAATGAGTATTTGGGATGAAAAGTCTCAAACAATAATAGTAATGAGAAGCAGTGGGGTGGGTGGATTGACTACCAAAGTCTAGTCGTGGTTGTAGAACAAGTGGTTAAGCTGTCGTGGTGGTGATCGTGGGGGTGGTGGTGATCTGGGTCGAGCTGAATTCCTTTTCTGGCACCGCAACCTCCGTCTGCAGACAAACTCTTGGGCCGGCCGTATAACATACTCCTCCTATTGATCTCTGCTGGAAACGGGGAAGGAGGGAGGGAGGGAGGGAGCAGGGAGAGGCGACAAACACCCAAACAAGAGATCTCGCAGCAGCTGCTCTTTCCAGATCCATCTTTCTTCTTCTGCCGGAGCCCGATCCACTTCTCCGATTCTTTACTTGACAGTTCTTCTCCTCCTCCTCTTCTCGATTCTTTCCATTTCTTTCTATATATATATATATACACAAAATCTTAGTATATTTTTATTGTTTTTTTGTTTCCATTTTACCTCCGACGAGCCCAACCAGAAAACAACACAAAAATTAAGAAGGAGCCATAACTTGATTTGAAATTATTGTACTACTACTGCTTCTGGATTACTTCCAAATAAAGCAGTAGTAGCAGTAGCGGTACTAGATACTAGTAGTCGTAGTCGTAAAATCAAAACGAATAGAGAAATGGGAAGGAGTAGATCATCATCGACATCGTCGGGGACATCCAACCGGTGGAGATACTTAAATCCGGCCTATTACCTCAAGCGACCAAAGCGACTGGCTTTGCTATTTATGGTTTTTGTCTGCGCCACTTTGGTCGTCTGGGATCGACATACTCTTGTCCACGACCACCAGGTAAATCTCCCCGCTCTGACCCCCCGCCCCCAAAAAAATCCTATCCTCCACTCCAAGTTAGCTACTAAATTAACAGATTGGACCTTTGACTTTGTTTTTTCTTTCTTTTTCTTATTGATTATTTTCGGTCATGTTGCAGTTTATTTTATATTTCTGTTGCCACCATGAAAATCAATCTGAATTTGCTTGCCTTAGGGGTAGTTCTTCCTTTGTTCTCAAGTTTCTTGCTTTAATTTGCATGCTTCCTGCATTCCTGAAAGAATCAAACTTCACTCATTTCCCTTAAGTAATTTATTCGACTTGCTTTCATAAAATTCTCTCATCTTTTACACAAAAGTTCAATTCTTTTTAATTGCTTAACCATCTCATTTGCAATTTACGTCATCACATTTTGATTCTGTGCCCGAAAGTAGGGGTGATAAGTGTGTGCTCATTGCTACGTTGTTTTTGAAGCTCAGATGTTATCAAAAGCATCTTTGATGGGTTCATACACTTAAAACCACTGTCCCCAATTTCTCTTCTTCTTGGTGTCCCATAAAATTAACGTTGCTCTTTTAATTCCTCTTATGCTAGTAGACAGTCCATAACTGACTGTATATATATATCAAAGACAATTGCATGAGGGTTCTTAACTTTGCAAGTAGTAGAAGCTTCTTTGATTCTAACAGAATCGTGTATGCTTCGTTTCCTATTAAAATCAGTTCATTCTAAATAAGTCTTAATACACCCAAGAAGACATTAGTATTTTTGTCCTATAGCTTCCTTTGCAAAAGTCTTTAACATTTTGAGAACTACTTGAGTACTCTATTTATATATTGTGATACCTTTTTGGTCTTTCTCTTGTAATTGCATGCTGAGAAACAACTTACATCACTTGATTTTAGAGACAGTTATTTTTCTAGCAGGATGAAAGATAAAAGTAGGAACCCTTTTCCCGTGCTTATATGGTGAATGAAATTATATTGCATACCTGTCTTTTTCTTTGTGTTTTATAACGAGATCAATAATTGAATTATGCTATATTTTTGCAGGGAGATAATTTCCCTTTGCATTCTTCTGAGTAAGCTCTTTATATGTTGCAGGAAGAAGTCTCCAAGTTGAATGAAGAAATTATTCATATGCAAGATTTGGTAATGATTTCTCCTCAATTTCCTTGTTGATTTATATTTTTCTTTTAATCTTCGTTGGGGTTTTTACTTCTTTTTTTTTTTTGGTCCTCATGATTCAGCCTTTCAGATGCCTTGGCATATGTTCTTGCTCTGTTGATTAGGATTTGATATGGTTTCCTTTAAGTCTTTGATAGAAATGCTTAGTTATTTAGAACCTTCTCTTTTACTCCTCATGGTTTGGCCTTAGTTGAATTAGGACATGCGTTATGCTTGTTGTTTCTCGGTTTCAGTGAAGCTGTGCAAATCTAATCTGGTTGAGTTAGCAGAGGAGCCAAGTACAAAAGTCATCAGTTATTGAACTTCACAATTTTATTGAAGCATTGCTTTTTCTTGCTGACTGTGTACCCATTTTTGTAATCCTGTACAAGTACTTTTGTTGTGCCAACGAATGAATTTTTAGGTGCTTTCTTCCCAATTTATTTTCTACTTTTTCACATTTTGTTTTGGAATTTTCTGTAAAGATTTTATTTGTGCATGCAGTTAGACGAATTAAAGAATGGTAATGATGTTCAACGTGAAAAGTTCAACTTCAATCACAAAAGTGGTGGTGCAACGAGTAGAAATGATGCTGCAAATGACCCTGTGGCTGCTCAACGAAGGGAGAAAGTGAAAGATGCTATGATACACGCATGGAGTTCATATGAAAAATATGCATGGGGCCATGATGAACTTCAGGTACTGGTTACATTCCTGCTAAATTGACATTAAAGTAAACTAAGCTAGTCTGCAGATTGATGTTGGCTCTGGAGTTTTAATTTATATCTGGTCTAACCGTGACTGATTTGAGAATTGTTGAAGTTCTGTCATCCTTGTTGAAGTTACCAACTTCTTGCTACTTTCTTCAGCCTCTTGCATCTTCATGGTCAGTTTTCAGTTACAAGAGAGAAGAAAAGATATAAATGGTCGTTGTTTTTGATTTAAAAACCAAAGTGATCATGTTAAAGTAGTCTGTTGTGTATAAATTTTATTATTAAGTTGCAGATTCTTTTCTCTTTATTAGCCACAAACCAAGAATGGGGTTGATAGCTTCGGTGGCCTTGGAGCAACTTTGATCGATTCTCTTGATACATTGTATATAATGGGACTGGATGAGCAATTCCAAAGAGCCAAAGAGTAAGTTCTAAAAAAAAGATAATAATAATAAAAAATAAAATCTAGCTGAGTGTTCATTCTCATCTACCCTGTTCTGATTCCGTTGATTTAGTTTACCTCTCACATTGTGTATTTGTTTCTTGACTCGCCTCCATGCTGCTGAAATTTCATTACTGTTAGAAAACAGGTTTTGAAGTTCCGATTGGAACACTAAGTGAATTCTAACTTGTAGTCAACTTATATGCCTGCAGTAAAATTTAGCTGTCAGACTCCCCTGTGTGTTAGCTTGGTGATTATGTGGAAGGGACAATTAGGAGATATGAATGGGATTAATAGCTATGATGATTTACTGACAAATAAGTTACCTGAGTTATAATGTGGAGGAAGCAAATAGGAGATACAAATGGGGTTTATTAGCTGTGATTAGCTACAAATTTTCTGATATACGACGTTGGTTAAATTGAATTACTTTAGTATTCTGAAGGGGAATTTATACTCAAATAAAGCCTCCCAATGTTATTGTATAAAAGGAGCAAAACGTTCTGTAATCCTACCTTCCTTTTCTGAAAGAGCCATGTCTGAACTCCTTAAAGTAGTGTATGTTGCACCAAGAACTAGCTTGGGGGCACATAGATATATTGGCCTTGTTTTCGGTTGCTTTAGATTTTACAAAATCTAATTATAGAAACTGACTATAGAGAATAATTAGAATTAGCAAAAGCTATTCTTTTGGTGATTATAGATTTTAGCTTTTTTAGTGATTAAAAAAATCTATAATCAGACTACAAAAGCAGCTGAGAATATTACAAAAGCTGATTATCCAAAATCAGAATCTATAATCAGTTAAAAAGATCAGCCAAGAACAAGCCTATTATAATGAATCAAGAAAATTTGCTTCCCCTCCCCACTCCTGAAAGTTTTTGTTGTAGTAAGGTGATTTTTTAACTGGAAAGTGTCTTTAATCAGAAAGTATTTGTTTATCCATTTTTCCTATCTAATCTTATCTAGTCATTTGGTGGCAGGTGGGTTGCAAATTCCTTGGATTTTAACAAAAACTATGATGCCAGTGTGTTTGAAACAACCATAAGGTTGCTTTATAAGGTTTAATGTTTTGTGTATTTCTAGTTCTGTGTTTTCATCTTTTCCTTTGTATAAGTTTTAACCTCTGAAATTCTTGTCAACTTTCTAAATGGAGGAAGGGAAGACGTTATTCATATTACCGATGGTTACTTATGAATTTTTTGTAACAAAATCCAGAGTGGTGGGAGGGCTTCTCAGTGCATATGATCTGTCTGGGGATAAGGTTTTCCTTGAAAAGGCTCAGGATATTGCTGATAGGCTACTGCCTGCATGGGACACACCTTCTGGCATTCCTTATAACGTTATTAACTTGGCTCATGGGAATCCACATAATCCTGGATGGACCGGTGTAAGTTGATACATGTGTAAATCTGTTTCCTGTTTCATGAAACATTTAGACTAAAGTTCATTGTCCAACTGTGCCTTTTGCTCTACTTGTAAGCAAAATAGAATTGTTATGGTTCCATTCAAGACTTGGCGGTACGGTAATAGCAATACCTGGCACAAAAATGATCTGAATATTCCCTGCTTGTTCATAATTATATAATGACTACTGAGCTTTACATTGCTCTTATTAATCCTGGCTTCCTTTGCATTTAAATCCTGTATCTCTACTTTTCTGTATGAACTACTTGCATTGTCTCTGCTCATTGTCATGTCTATGCCTTGAGTATACATACGTATGAAGCATTATGTAAAAATTTACCTCTTTTCAGGGTGATAGTATTTTAGCTGATTCTGGCACAGAGCAGCTGGAGTTTATTGCTCTTTCTCAAAGGACTGGAAACCCAAAGTATCAGCAGAAGGTATTTGAAAAAATATCTCCCTACGCTCTCAAGTAACTCGCTACCCCATTCCTCTTTTCCTTCTCCTGCACATCTGAGAGAGGGAAAAGAGAGATGAACATTTTATGGAAGTTGTAATAGTCAGTTTATATTAAGCTTTTATAGTACTCGAGCAGGAAAGAATATTGGCTGAGTTAGATGAGGATAGGCATTTTTTTCCAATATTTTTCTGACAGATATCTGATGGTGCATATCTGTTACTTCAGGTGGAGAATGTTATTTTAGTTCTTAATAGGACCTTTCCTGCTGATGGTTTGCTTCCCATCTATATTAATCCCCATAGGGGCACAACATCCTATTCTACCATAACTTTTGGGGCTATGGGAGACAGGTACAATATATTCAATATGTTTACATTCCTTAGCAGTACTTGCTTAGTATATATCTCATAATATATTGATAGCATTTATTTTTCATTTAGGTCCCTTCAAAATTTTCCTTCTGTATATCTCCTTTCCATGGCTTTGACTATATACTTTTTCTTTTCTTTACTTTGTCTTATTGTAATTTGGACAATAACGATAAAAACTCTTCTTTGGCAGCTTCTATGAATATTTACTCAAGGTGTGGATACAAGGGAACAGAACTGCTGCTGTAAAGCATTACAGGTGAGCATTGGCATTTCTTTGCTTAGATGTATCGATCTTTTCCCAAAAGGCATATTTTCTGCTAAGCATTCACATTTCTATTTGGATGTTAACACACACACACACACACAAATACACACAGAGAGACTTGTATCAAAGTGCATCAACTTTCCTAAGAAAATACAGGTAAACGAAAAGTTACATATGTGGGATTTGAAAACGATATTATGAGCTTAAAGTGAGAGACTATCACATTGAAGTTTGATGTACATTGCTTATTGCATTGTTGTTGAGCATGGAGTAGATTTCTTTACTTTGCTGTCATAAGTTCATTTTCACGCTTTGAGATAAACTTAGAATATCCTGGAGAAGTAACTCTTCTCATGAATCTGCAAGCAGAGAAATGTGGGAGACGTCAATGAAAGGTCTTTCAAGCTTGGTTAAGAGAACTAGCCCTTCATCTTTTGCATATATCTGTGAGAAGATTGGAAATTCTCTAACTGACAAGGTTACGTACGAATTTGCAATTACTAAATATCCTAATTGTTTTGTGCAGGAGTAATTATTAATTTATAGTACTTGTCTTTCAAAATTATGTGCAGATGGATGAATTAGCATGTTTTGCTCCGGGAATGTTAGCTTTGGGGTCTTCTGGTTATGCTCCTGATGAGTCTCAAAAGTTTCTGTCACTGGCTGAAGAGGTGAATGTGTACTTCAGTCTTTAAGAGATTCATAATTTCATGTTCTGTACAGGCTTCCTCAAACGGGTGTCTTTGTGAAGCTTTGATAGAGTGTTGAATGGATACTTAAGATTGTATTTGTCTATTACAGGCTTGTTTAACTCCAATTGTTGAATAAAGTCAATGCAGGAACCAACTATTACTGTTATGTTTTTCTTTTGATTTATGTACTATCTCCTGTATGCAATGAGTTGCTTAACGTGATTACCTTTTTTTGCTCTTAATTGATTATTTTGTCTCCTTGTGCAATGTGCATTGCGGAGTTTTGTGAGTCTGAGAAACTTTTGTGTTGGCTATTCACTCATTGAGCGTTGGTTGACCTGCTTTAGAGTAATAGTTTCACTGTTCTATGTTACTTGTTTACATGCAATACATTGCCTCACAACCTTTCCATGTGGGGTGCCTTCGTTTTCCTTTTTGCAATTTTTTGACCGGCAACGAGACAGATCAAGGTCACAGAATGTTGATTTTAGGAGAATTGTTGTTGATGTCATTATTTTCCTGCTAATCTTGACTCAACAGAGTGGTTAATCTCTAGGATTGACTGTCAACTTTTTGGCTTTGTACAGCTTGCTTGGACATGTTACAATTTCTACCAGTCAACACCAACGAAACTGGCTGGAGAGAATTATTTTTTCAATGCAGGACAGGTTACCTTCTTGGATCCTGTGATTTTAATACTTCTGCAATTTATGTTTTAAGCTTCATGCCCGGGAAAGGAAGGGACTCTGATATATTCCATGGTTTTTCTCATCCAACATTAATAGGATATGAGTGTGGGAACATCTTGGAACATACTGAGGCCTGAGACAGTTGAATCACTCTTTTACCTATGGCGTTTAACTGGCAACAAGACGTATCAAGAGTGGGGCTGGAACATATTTGAAGCATTTGAGAAGAACTCACGCATAGAGTCAGGATATGTTGGATTGAAGGATGTAAGCTTTCCCCAATCATGACATCAGATTAGTTTAGTTCTTTTAAGCTATAAGTGTTCTTACTTCTTGTTTAAATGATATTTCACAATTGACATCCTGGTGGCATGTACTGTGGAAGCACAAGTGCATTTCATTTTAGGCTACATGTTGCTTTTCCCTCTTTTTGGGGGGTTTTAGGAGGGGGGGGGGGATTTCATCATCTTCCATCTGCTGCTTAATAACTTGGAACTGAATTAACTGGTTGGTATTGTCAGGTGAATACTGGGGTAAAAGACAACATGATGCAGAGCTTCTTTCTGGCAGAGACGCTGAAGTACCTGTATCTTCTTTTCTCACCATCATCAGTAATATCACTGGATGAGTGGGTATTCAACACCGAAGCGCATCCTATAAAAATAAAAACCCGGCACAATGAAGTTGTGAAGTCGTCTGGTGGAGATGGAGTACATAAGCCCGACAGAAGATCCCGCGCTAGGAAAGAAGGTCGTTTTGGTGACCACTAGAAGTTTTTGAGCAAAGTTTGTATTAGGCCCGCCATTGAAGTCTATTCTGGACTTGTACATGAGTTGCAGAGTGGTCCACAGGGGCGGGTGTTACAGAGGTTGAGCGGTAAAGAAGCCATTCAGATTCCGGATCAAGGACAACAGAGACGGTTGATTGGTCGACCAAATTATTCCAGTTGGTGGGAGCTCTCACTGTAAGCCATAGGAGGTATAGGTGCTGGTGCTTCATTGTTGTTGATGGGATGAATATGCGAGTTGCAGTGTAACCTAGGTAGAGAAGGATAAGAGTGTTCTTTTTTCCTTTTTTTTTTTTTAAATATAAATTGTATCTATAACTTGAAAGGGGATAGTCGTGGCTCCCCCAGATAGGGAAGTTTTGACCTGGGATTAAAAGGAAATTGTACTAATTTTGTTGGAATGAAAGGACATGATAAACAAAAAGAAAGGAAAAATATGGGTAGTTGTAACAGCTCAAAATTTGGGTTTCTGAAATTAGGCTGGCATAAATTTTCTTCTTCTGTATTATGGTGAACTGGACGAAATTCCCTCCTGATGGTGACTGGCGATTGGGACATGGTGGTTTGTCATTTCGAAAGAAGCAATGACTGGCAAACAGATACTGAGGGAGTCAGAAATGTGGTAATGAAAGTTAGCTGTAATTGGAAGGGGTTTTGTAGGAGTAATTATCTAATATTATCAGGTCCACAAACGAATGAGAAAATGTAGTGTAGCAGCAGTCGAGTATTAAGAGTTCAAGGGGGTGCTGGTAGGTTTTGAAGGGTTTGGTTCATACTCCTCAGTAAGTGTTAGGTTGGATTTTCCAAAGAACGAGAAAGGAAAAGATACGGATAAGTACACGACTTCAAATCTTTTGTCCCCAACACTACCATGTCATGTGATAAGATATTCAATTATTTCTAATTTTATTCTTCTTGGAAATTGAAAGGACATAAAACATTACCGATTTTTATTGGTTGTTTAATCCTTTATTGGAATTCAAATTTTTATTTTTTTCTTCCTTAAAAAACTCTTAATGCCAATTTATTTATACTTTTCTATTTTTTTTCTTTTGTCAAAAGTAAGAGCCACGAAAATATCCATTTTTTATCTTTTTTTTTAAAAAAAAGAGAACAACAATATCTCGAGGAAAAAAAAGACGCTCTTTCATTATGTAGTTGTATTTTTTATCAATTGATTTCCTATTTGACATCTTGTTTCAATCAACTATTCTTTTTCTTTTTTCCTTATTTTTTGCAATTGTTTCCAAGAATTTGTATGGATGTGATTATTTAAAAAAAATAAAAAAGATTTTTTCTCAGGAGTAGCCCTTTAATTTAAAAAGATAAAGTTATAAAAATAAATAATTGTTTTGATTTATTATCTAAAATATAAGATATATATTTAATAGATATTTGATTGCACGAGTAGCAGTTTTTGGTGAAAGGGACAGAGGAGAAAGGGGCAAGAGCATTTGAAGCTCGAGTAGGGTATGGGGCAGGGACGGTCACGGTCCTCGAACGATTGTAACCCAAATTTGGCAAAAAAAAAAAGATATGTGATTTAGATCACTTTTTGTACATCGTTTTTCACACCGTGTGTGGGGCCACAAATTTTGTTTTATAGTTACACATTGTGAAAAATGAGTTACGCCATGTGTAAGTGGAGTTACATATTGTACAAAATGCACAAAACTGTCACGGTTTTCGTGATGAATGTTCCGGCCCCGCGTCCAGTTCGAGTGTACGTCTTTTATATGAAAGGCAAGGCAGTATGAGTAGGGTCAAGAAGTCGAGTCGAAGTCGAGCTTGGGTCAGAGTCGAGCTTCACTCATTTTCACTAGGCTCGAGCCTCGACGAGCTCTCAAAATAAAGCTCGAGCTCGAGCTCGAGTTTGATCGAGCCTGTCGAGCTCGAGCTTCGAGCCTACTGAGCTCAAAAAAATAAAAATAATTATTTTATTTTTTAAAAAATAAATAAAATAATTATTTTTCTTAATAAATAATAAAAATTAGGGATATATATGTAATTTCACTATTAAAATAAAAATAAAAAAATAATATATATATATTGAAATTCCATGATCGAGCTGGGGAAGGTTCTTCGAACTGAATTCAGAACGATCTGAGCTCGAAAGCTCGAGAATGTCGAGCTCAGCAGCTCAGTTGCAGCCCTAAGTATGAGGATGTAATGGATGTTTGGAGGAGGCATCTGCCAATGGGGACTGGATTCGGAGTGGGGCCAGAGTGACTTGTGGGCTCCGTTCCCTTTTTCTTTAATTTAAGGGGAAAAAAAAAGGGCCTCTGGCTTTGATCAATTTCTGATTTGAAGTAGGAAGGATGCGAAGGAGGCCTTCGTCGTCGTCGTCGTCCTCCTCCTCCTCCTCAACAAGTACAACTACTTGGATCAAAAATCAAACATTTGCAAGCATATAAGCATTTGTGGGGGAAATCACCTCACTTCCTCCAAGTTCTGCAACATCACACCCCTCCCACCCCAGTCAGTGACGGACGGACAAATATGCAGTACTAGAGGAATTAGGAGGAGCTATAGTAGTAGGCAGTATGCATTATCAGCAGCATCAGCACTGCCATAAACAACGGCCCTCCTCTCCACTCTTGATTTTATTCCAAAGATTCTTTTAGCTGTTTTGGGATTTGACGGCTGAAATGCGAACCTCTTCCTCCTCCTCCCATTTTCTCTCTCGCCTTGGCCTCCGCCACCGCCGCAATCAACCCTTCACTTCTAAACCCTACCCCCCACTCCTACCCCACATTCTTGTATGTGCATTTCACTCCTCCTCGCTAGAACAAGAAGTGCATAAATCTCCTCCCCCCACCAGCCAACCACATCCACACCTTCATTTTTCCTCCAACAGCAACCACCAGCTGCCAACAGCTGATCCTTCCCACCATAATCATCCTCCTCCTCCTCCGCGGCGGCAGCACTTTCTCTATGCAAGTAGTCAACTCCACTGTTTCACCACCAGCCCTCGGAGCCTTTTTAGGCAAATTTCTTCTTCTTCATCCTCCGGACTCCTTCCCTCATCATTCACCACCTCAATTTCTTTCCCTTCTAACCCCATTCCCATTCCCCATCCTTCCTTCACCTTCAGCCGCGGTGAGCCCACGACCCTTCTTTATGTTCCTCTTGTTTCTTTTCTTTTTCTTTTTTAAATTTATTTCACTTTGCCAATGAAAATCAAACCTTTGTTACTCAGTTTCGTCTGATATGTATTTCTTGATATAAAAAATACTGGTGTTCACAGGTCTCTTTACCAGACCTAAAAGAATAAAGATTGAAGTGGATGATCACGGGTATTCTCAACACTCCCTACTTCATCATCTTTCCCCATCTCTACAACTTCCCACTTGTTGTTGCAAATATTTCTGAACAGCCCAATTTTCCTGACTGGCCCCTTTCAGAGTTTCTAGCCATTAGCTACGCGTTAGCACTTACTGCTTGCTACCATTTTTTAGTCCTTGATTCTACTCCTTGCACACTCTCGACTGTAGCATTATTTTTACCTCATTAGTTTCCTGCTTTTTCGGAAGAATAAATTACGAGGACTACCTTTTAGCTATTGATGCCTTTTTAAGTTCCCTTTTCCCACCCGATGATCATTTGGTCTATTTTATCTCTTTGCCTTACTGACACCTCTCTTTTTAGCCAGCGAGCAGTCACCACAGCATTATGGTGCAACTTTCTTGTTTTTTCTCTCAAGTTTGGTGTCTGGTTTGCTACCTCAAGCCATGTCATGCTGGCTGAAGTTGTACACTCTGTTGCTGACTTCTTAAATCAGGTAATTACATACCAAACATCTCCCCCACCCCAAAAAAAAAAAAGAAGAACAAAAATTTCTTTTCCTCCATGGATGAACTGTTTTGCTTTCTTTCACGTTACTTGTCACCCCATCCAGAATGAATGTAGAATCTTACTTCGTGTTGACCTTGTAGGCGCTTTTGGCATATGGTCTGAGTAGTTCAAAGCGTGCCCCAGATGCTATCCACCCGTGAGTTCCCTCGTGCCATTGTTCTGAAATCCCTATTTGTGTGTATTGCCTGATTTCATAACTGTATAGTGACTCTTCCATTTTGGACCATCCAGTCAACTATAAAATAGACTCCTTGCATTTTGGTCAAAAAAAAAAATTTTTTTTTTCCTGTACTACGATGCTTTGAGTGTTGTACCTTTGATTTCAGGTAATTAGGTGTTATGCAATGCAGTGAGTAGACAAACAAGTTTCTTGGTCAAAGACATGGAGAAATTGAATGGCTTATTTGTTTATTTTGCTCCTTGAAGTCGGTTTTATTTGTGTTATAGAATTAGCACGTTGCCAACAATAGTTTTTGAATATTTTAGAGTTTACAGATTTTGCAAAAAAGGAAAAAAGAGAAGAAAAATCTGAACTTGGCTCAGTATATATATCTTAGGTATGGCTATTCCAAGGAAAGGTTTGTTTGGTCTTTGATCTCCGCAGTTGGTATCTTCTGTCTTGGTTCTGGTGCCACTATTGTTCATGGAATTCAAAACTTGTGGACTTCTCAGGTAATTAACAGTCAGGATTTAAGTTGAGGAATCTTCAATGTTAATATACCCTGAATATGATCTCCTCTTTGCATGTATTGGAGTTTTATTGACTATGTTTTCCTATTCTTGTCAAGCCCCCTGTGCATATTGAGTATGCAGCATTAGTGGTTGGTGGTTCATTTCTTATTGAAGGTAAAATTACGTAATAAGTTTTCATTTTCCAGTTTGATTTTTGCTTCTTAGAAGTAACTCTAGATTCATTTAGGTGCATCACTTCTTGTGGCCGTAAGTGCTGTCAGGAAAGGTGCAGCTGCTGAAGGAATGAAAGTAAGGGATTATATCTGGCGTGGTCATGATCCAACAGCAGTTGCAGTGATGACAGAGGTGATAGGCTCTTTAGTCGTGAAAGTGTAGAAACTGCAGTGCTCCTTTTAGTGTTTTGGGTGATGATCAAGTAGGCTTTGTCCCTGCCATGCAGGATGGAGCTGCAGTTACAGGCCTTGCCATTGCTGCTGCATCATTGGTGGCAGTAAATACAACTGGAAATCCGATTTATGATCCCATCGGCTCAATTGTAGTGGGAAATCTTCTCGGGATGGTATGCTATGTGCAAATAGTTTCCTTTCAAATGATCCTTGGGCTCAACTCTATATAGTAATGGTTTAACTACAAAATTGTGCGACGCCTGCTGTGCCGCTGAAGTTTTATGATAGGAGGAGAATTGTGCGCAGATAGACATTAATGTTATATTATGGCATTGCGCATATAATAAATGGGCTTATCCGTATCTGTATACCTTGTACTAGATGGTGTATTCTTTTGCTCTCCTTTAGCATTACTATGATGCCTCAACTGCTACAGTATTTTATGGGAGTGGGTGGGGCTATCTTTTAAAATAGTTAGAGGTGCTTATTTCAGGTGATAAATTCTGTGAAGTGATGTGTTTGACCCTAATGAAGTAATTGATCCAGCCTTATAAAGCGCAAAGCCTTGATGGGAGCATTTTAAGAAGAGAAGGGGTGGGAAGGATGAAGAGAAGGGGTGTTGGAGGGTGAGAATTTGAGCTCTCATTCTAATATGGGGAACAAGAACCCTAAATCGCTTGGCTTTATTTAATCCACTACATTACATTTACTTAAGATTCTTTCTTCAAGTTTTTAAGAAAAAAAGAATTGAAAAAGCCAAGAATGAAAGTTGTATTTCTTTATTCTCTGTGTGCATGGATGGCAATGTTTTCTCCAAAGTGGACTAATTATGTAGTGTACTGTTTGTGAAAAAGTCAAGTTCATGATAGCATGTACATAATGCAGGTGGCTATATTTCTGATTCAGAGGAACCGTCATGCATTGATTGGTAGAGCAATTGATAACAATGACATGGAAAGAGTTCTGCAGTTCTTGAAAAATGATCCGGTATGTTTTATCTCATTCTTTAGAAACTATAGAATATCTGCTTATCATACTGTGATTGCCACAGGTGGTTGATGCCGTTTATGATTGCAAAAGCGAGGTTATTGGGCCTGGATTTTTTAGGTTTAAGGCTGAGATAGGTAACAGCATGCTTTTGTTTCCTTGCAAATTCATTTGTAGCTAAAGGGTTTTTTTTTGTTGGGGAGGGGGGGGGGGTTTACTTTGTGCTGATATCAGAAGATATGGTACTTGTAATCTTTCTTCTTGTTACTGACTCTTCTTTTCTTTTATGGACAAAGACATGCAATTAATTTATTGTTCCTAAATTTCATGTATTTGTGCACCACTTGGCTGTAGATTTCAATGGTGTGGTGCTGGTGCAAAATTATTTGGATAGAGCAGGACGTGAAGACTGGGCTAAACAGGTATCTTGGCAATTATGTAGGAGTATATTTTATTGAAGTAGCGTCTATGCTTCCTTGATCCTCCGTACTCTATATATTCAAGTTAGTCCTGCACCTCCTTGCCTCTCGATCTTTCTTGCTTGGGGATTGTGGATGGTCTTCTCTGAGCTGTATTTGTGTGGTAATACCTTGTCTCCTGTTGGTGGGTGAAAGGTTTGGTAGAGCTTGTGTACCTGAACTACATTTGCTGGAAAAAGTGATACCACATCAAGCTCTCATAATATTCACTTGTGAAGTCTCCATGTTGATAAAATTGTTGCAAGTTGTATACTGGTTTCCTAACCCATTTTTTCCTCCAGTCAAGTTCTTGCAAATCCCGATTCATCATGTTTACATTCTCATGGTATAAACAGTTTCGAGAGGCTGCACAGCAGAAGGATGATGCAGCATTACTGAAGATCATGTCAAACTACGGTATGCATAATTGATTAAAAACTGAGGTTTACTTATTTTCTTGATCACCAGCCTCAGCTTCCAAAATGGAATATGATTGGCAAAAGAAAGGAGGACAAGGAGACCTCTTCCTATTGAATTGCAACTATAGTGTTCTTTGGCAGGTGAGGAAGTGGTGAATGCCCTGGGCAGTGAAGTTGATCGGCTTGAAAAGGAAATCCAGGAAATTGTCCCTGGCATAAAGCATGTAGACATTGAGGCTCATAATCCAATTGGCCCATCTGCGTGATAGTAGAGTTTTGTGAACCTAAAAATGGTAATTTTGGAATTCTTTTTAACCGAGGTATATGCACGTTTTCATAAAGTAATTCTGGTATATCTTGCATCATACTGAGCATACCAACTACAATTAAACATCTAGAGGATCAATGTATGTCTGTGTAGATTTTTCAGTATCTAGCAAGATGGATGTTTAAAAGGTACGGTTGATTAGCTTGACATGTTGCTGAAAATTATTGTTTTGTAATAGTTTGTAACATAAACTGTCTAAACAAACCAGAGTCAGGTCCATATATTCTCGAGAAGACAGCCCAAGGTACCTATTCTCGCCCAAAGGTGCAGTGTGCAGTCCTGCTACAAGCATAAGGTGTTTTTAAGATTGGAATCTTTTATTTTGAGGACCCTCCTCCAAGGGCCGGTAGAGTTGTTATGCGTACGGCTACCATATTGCACCACTCCCGGTAAAGAAAGAATGGGAGGTATAGAATACAGATATTGATTAAAGATTCAGACTACACAAGAGTGTTAACTGACTTCCTCGAACTTGATCCTCCTCCATCATCTGCACCACTCCCGGTAAAGAAAAAAAGGGGAGGTACAGAATACAGATCTTGATTCAGATTCAGATTCAGATTCAGACTAGACGAGAGTGTTAACTGAATTTCTTGAACTTGATCCTTCATCATCATCTGCAGCTTCCTGAGAGTGACATGATTGAGTTCGTTTGTAATTTGTTTTATTGCTGCCCCTAGGAATGTGCTATTATGACTCTGCCAATTCTCATCAATCAAATCTTTGTCGTTGGTTTAGGAATTCCTTTCTTTGCTTCAACCTTGTCTAGACTTGGATGATAACTTCGTGGGTTTGGTATTCAGGTAAGAGAATTAAACAAATACAGCGACCTGATGCTTGAGACTGAATAGTGACAGTAGTGGTTGTGTGGAAGGCCCTGTTCTTTTTTATAAGATAACTGATTCTGAACGACGAGCCTTGTAAGTTGGGGTATTGGTCCTTAAATTTGGAAAATGCCCTTAAATTAGATCAAGGATTTTGACGAATGAGCGCAAAAAGAGACCCTCACGGATTTCAGTGTCGTAGGGTTGAGACAGGGCAGGCACAAGAAGCGAGCTAATATTTTACTAAACGCCAACAGAGAAGAAACAACACTTCAGAGTGTGCCCGTCCCGTGACATGATATGTTAATTTCATAGGTACACACTTCAGAAAGCAGCTGCAGCTTGCGCCCTATACCAGAAATGCAGCTCTGTCAAATTTGGAACGAGTAAAAAGTTAATTGAATATGCAAATTCCAGAACATAGAAAAGGGTAAAATTTGTTCACAATACTGCCCAACAGCAGTCTGAAAAAGGTCCCAATTGGCTGTACGTAGTTTTCTTGTGGGTTCTGCTTAAGGATGTTGGCGTGTTAACTTAACAGGTGTATGTGTTCTTGTCGTTTGACAAAAAAAAAAAAAAAAAAGTAATCTGAAAAAGGAATTGCTAAGAAAATAAATTCAACGTGGCCGGCCCTCCAAAATTGCAAAAATGCTACATTTTTTGAAGGGAAGGGCATTTTCTAAAATTTTAAGAGTAAATCTTTTGTACTTTGTATATGACAGTGCCTATATATTATCACTCACGACACATGTGTAAAAGTTGAATTTTAAATTTAAATTTTACATAATTGTCATTTATCCAATAGTGAAAGTGTACACGCTATTATCATTGTAATAAATATTAATTCAAATTTTAAAGGGTATTTTTTTGAAGTTGTTAAAAAATCACCACATACCATGGCCTATCACCCCTCCTCTCTTCTCCCTTACCCTCTTCCTTGTCCTCCTTCCTTTCTCCTCTGCCAACTCCTCTTTCCTTCCCTCGTCTACCTAGACCCTTTTTCCCTCCCTTTCTGCTTTTGATCATGATTACATCTGGGTCTGATTCATGACCTAGAAGGTCTCAAGGGCGCAAAGTCGTGACCGGACCTAGATCTAGATGTAGCTGCTGCTTGAAGTCGGAAAGGGAGGGGAGGGGGTGTTTGGGGGAGGGGATGAGAGAAGGGAGGAGGGAGAGGAAGAGGAAAAGGGAGGAGGGAGGAGGGATGGCAATGACGGTGGAGGAGGAAAGAGGGTAGAAGTGGTGATTGTAGAAGAAGAAAATATTGTGTATATATATATATATATATATATTTTTTTTTTTGGAGTTGCATTTGAAATTGTTTTGTGTCTTTTGAGGGCTAATTTCTAAGAAAAAGGTCAAAAATCAAAATCGTTCAGAAATTAGTGCTCCACGGTACGGGGGTACAAAAGTAGGGTCGCCGAAACTTTCAAATGCGGTTTTTCGTTTGTTTTATTTTTATTTCTAATTTTTTTTCCCTTGTCGGAGGGATTAATTTTATAGAGAAACCGCTCTAAACATCAAAATTTAGCCAAAATTTTTTTAAAAAAATTTGAGTGAAACATAGGCGAGATGCGGTTTCTTCAATTGAAGAAACAGATCTCCTTTTATGTTTCTTCAACTTTTAAAAAAAATTTGGCTCACCAGAATACCAGATTCCCACTCTTCCCCATCCCAAATTTGCATTCCCTCCTGGACCCTCCTCACCTTCTCCTCCAACTCAGACTGTCTTCTTCAATCCTCATCAATGCTTCCAGATTGGCATTTGCAGCTGTTTCACCAACCAAAACTTTCTTAGTGAATTTTCTTTTGCTTATTCTTCTTCACTTCTCACAAATGCAAAACAAATGAAAGAACAAATGAAAACAGCCCTCCGGATAGCCCAATTATAAGCGCCGTCTTCCCATGCGTTTTCTTGCTTGGTTGGTATTGCTCACACCGATTTTTCCCCGCTCAATCTGTGAGCTCGATCGGATATAGATCTTGGCGGAGGCGAGGCCACGGACCAAAAAAGTGCTGCATTTCACGACATTCCTTGTGTATTATTTCTCAAAGTCCAGTGTTCCAAATGAACGACGACGCTTTGAAGCTGCAATGTTGGGGTGATGGGGATTGGACCGGTGAGGTTGTTACAGAAATGTTGAATATCTGGAGCGTGGATTGGTTTACAAATCTTTAAAAAGTTTTTTTTAAAAAGTTGAAGAAACCGCATAAAGGGAGATGCGGTTTCTTCAAGATTGAAGAAACCGCACCTCAGCTTTGCGGTTTCACTCCAAATTTTTTTTTAAAATTTTGGCTCAAATTTTTGATGTTTAGAGAAACCGCAATTCAGCCATGCGGTTTCTCTATAAAATTTAATCCCCCTCTGGCAAGGGAAAAAAAATTGGAAACAAAAATAAAACAAACGAGAAACCGCATTTGAAAGTTTCGGCGACCCTACTTTTGTACCCCGGTACCGTGGAGCACTAATTTCCGGACGATTTTGATTTTTGACCTTTTTCTTAGAAATTAGCCTCTTTTGAGTTGTCTTTCAAGTTTATTACTGTAAACTCCAAAAACAAAAACAATGACTTATATGAAGATGAAGAAGAGTAAATTCAAGCAAAAACCCTAGTTTGGTTTGGACACGCATGTATGTAGTGCGCGCCAAAATGCGGTGACTTGTGCCGTGACTCTCGGCATGTCATGATGAGGCGTGCGTGTAAACTGATACGCCACTGCCCTACTAGTATTAGTCATACAACAACGATAACTGAATAATAATAATAATATGTGTTTGGATTTGAAATATTATTTAGAATTAATAATTTATTACTATATAGTTATTACATAGTCAACAAAAAAAAAATACTACATGAGAAAAAACTAAAAAAAAAAAAGTGTTTTGTAATGCAAGTACACCTGTTATGATTTGAAACAATTAAGTAGTTTCCATCCATCCCACGTCGAAAGATTGTGGGGTAGTTACTCTGGGTTTAAGGTCCTCAACTGCACCTCCAGTTACCAATTGGTTGGATGGTGTTGGTTTGTGGGTCCTACCTTAAATTGTGCTTTGCATCAATTTTTCGATTATTTCTGAGTGAGTGTAATTTAATTGGGTGTGTTGTGTTTCTAATTTAATTGGGTGTGTTGTGTTTCTGACGTTTGGAAGAAAAAAAAAATTAAGTAGTTTCCATGAAACTTCAGGGGAGACAGAGTACATTTGTGATGGTACTAGAAACAGTAAGTGGTCGGGGGAAGATGACCAGAATTGTGAATGTGATATGATGCCATCTTCATGCCTTATTATAGGCTTACACACACACACACACACACACACACACTAGGTACTATGTATAAATGATGCTGCAACTTCAAGTCCTAGAGTTGATCAACGGCCGGCCACCGCCGGGAGCGGATGTGTGTGTGTGTGTAACAAAAAAAGTCACAAGCAGGACGGGAGCTCCTCCTCCTGGCGAGCTGCATCTTGCTAATACTATTAATTATCAGCAGACAATATGATATAAATAGTATACAAGTAATTAATTAGGAGGAGGCATCATCTTCTCTGATGTATAGTCGCATATAGTACTAACCGGAGAATAGCCGGGAACTGACATCAGGACATCTGCCTTCCCCCCGCAACATGCGGGCATCCGCTGCTTGTTTATTTATTATTTATGAATGAATATATATATATATATATATATTAAGGTCTTAGAGCTACCAAGCTTAGGTAGCCATATAATTATAAACCAGCAGAGCCTACAAAGTACTAGTAGGAATTGATTTTACTACTACTCTACTTATTTACTAATAATAGTAAACATCAAAATTAAATAAATAAACATTCGTTAGAAAGGAATATATATATCATTAATTAATAGTTTAAGGGAGTGATGATGAGACACCAAAAAATAAATTAAAAAAAAAAATTGTGGAGTTAATTGCGCGCCCGAGACTCGTCTCGTCTCGTCTCGTCCTCGTCTCGTCTGCAGTGCATGGATCGGTGGCATGGCAGTCTTAGTTAAGGGGGAAGGGGGGAGCTTTGGTTTGGAGGCCACCGTTCTATCATTCATATCATTAGTTAGTCGTTGAAAGGAAACTAGTTTCACACACTTCCTGCATTTGCTGGGAGGAAGGAGATCATACAACATCTCTCTCTCTCTCCCCACATCTCTCTGTCTCTCTTATTTCTATCATTCATTCACTCTCTATTCCCCTTCCACGGTTTTCCATCTTTAGTAAATAATAACAAGCGTCTCAACACATACTGGCACTCTAAATTCTGACATTACAAACCTGGGTGGCGGTGGTGGTGGCTTCTCCTTGTTCTCCGTTCAAGAAGCAGCCGCCCCAAAACCACTCTCCCTCATTCCTTTCCCACCCTCCTCCTCCGTTATGACGACTGGAAACAACAACAATGCACCATCTCCCACCACCCTCTCCCTTCCCCTCAAGATTAAAATGGATGTTGGAGCACAACAACAACAACTTCTTCATCATCATGACGTTGAGGCCGGCATCCCTGTCGTTGCAAATTCCGCTGGATCATGGGTTCCCTGCCACGATAATCATGATGATACTGATGATGATGCCTTCTCTGATCCCTTCGACATTGCCAATACCAAGACTGCATCTCTTGAGTCCCTCAAACGCTGGAGGGTACGGTATCTATCTTTTCCACATTTTTATTCTTTACGCGCCTTCTTTTCTCCTTCCATTTTCTTTTTCTTCTTTCCCTCCTCCTTTTTTCGTCGCTCATGCTAATCATCATCCCATTTTGGCCTCTACATATCACTTCTTCTTCTGTTTCCTTTTCGTTTTCCTGCATCTCTTGTATATCTGTCATTTGACGACCTCACCTGTTTCTCTCTTTCTGACCCTGAATTATCCACCTTGCATGCTTGCAGTTGGTTTCTAATGCCATTAAATCTCTCTCTCTCTCTGTCTCTCTATCATTTGGTGTTTAATTCTTTCCGTATTTATTGTTTTGTGATGGCGATATTGAATTGCTTAGTTTTCCACCCTCGATAGTTTGATTAATCTGCCAAATCATCTAGCATTTCATTTCATATTTGCTTGTCCAACGATAACTCAATCCAAAAATTCGCATTCAACTACGGCTTATGTTCAGAACATCGTATCGTGTGCAGCCACTGTTCTTCGCCTCTTTTGTTTCAAAAGTCCTACCTCTTCTTTAGTTTGGATGTATCATTCCATTTCTTTTGGTTTCTGGAAAAAAAAAAAAAAAAGAACAAACAAACAAACAAAGCAGGTTGCTATTTGGCATGTCAGTGTGTTTTGGTTACAAGAAATGTGTCCAAAGTAATTTGCATGTCAAACTGGCGCTCTGCTTCATGCCAGAGGAACGTCCATTCTCTTTCTGCCTAACCGTACATCTTAAGCTATGTTAATATGGTATTACTACCCCTTTCTTTCTTCTTTAACTCCATGCTTTGTGTCATGATCAGCTTCAATTTTAAAAAATGATAGTGGGATTTTTTTTTTTTCCCTCTTGCCAGTAATCGAGCTAGTTATGAGATCACTTAGACAAGGCTCTTCTTCTCTGATTTTGTTTTGAATTGATTTTCTTGTTGTTTTGCAGCAAGCATCACTTGTGCTTAATGCTTCACGTCGATTCCGTTATACGTTGGATTTGAAAAAAGAAGAAGAGAAGGAACAAAGAAGAAGGATGATCAGAGCACATGCTCAAGTCATAAGAGTAATGCCCATAATAATTTTGCTAAAAGAAACACAAAATGGAAGCAAAGCATACTTACCCGTTTAAATTTTTTTATATAAAATCTGCTGATTTTTACCTTTGTATTGTCTTTTAGGCTGCATTGCTCTTCAAATTGGCTGGCCAGCGAGCAATTGGTAATATTACGTCTACCACAAGCTCTGATTCTATACTAAAATGTCCCTTTATTTTTCATCAAACTCTTGATTTTGCAATCAACAAAGGAAAAAGAAAATGGTTCTCTAATTAAATGCACTTGTCACCTTGTGAAGTGCTGCAACACTTTTTACACACAAAAATGCACATAATGGTTTCAGAATTTGGACAAAGCGCTTCAATGAAAATGTAAAATTCTGGGAGTTAAGAATTAGAAGAAGCTCCACTCTTACTGCTTCTGCCAACTCTACATATTTAGGTTGCCTTGCTCACTATTGCAATTGCTACTATAGACCCATGGCATTCTTTTTGCAAAGAAACACAGAAACATTTGGAGCTACATTCTTGATCTACACTAACAAGAGCTATGAATAAAGAACCATCAATATTCTCACAACTCAGGATGCATGCACCGTGAGCATTGTGGATTATCCTACTTGATGTTAGAATTTTTGCAACTAACTCCCAAGATATGAAGGACTCTTAGCCAAATTAACATATACATGGAATCAAAAGTTTACAGAGAGGATTTGTAACATGGACATTCAAAGTTACCTCTTGTTATCCCACTACCAATTTTACAATGTCATGTTATCGTGTCCAGTGGTGCATAGTAGTACTTTAAATTTATCCGTGTTTATCACAGATGAATATAATCGAAGACTCTCTCTCTCTCTCTCTCTCTCTATTTTGTGGCAAAGAAGATAAATTTTGTATTACCTTCTTATTTTGATATTGCTTTTGTCGTTCACTTAGTCTTAGGTGCCACTGTTGCTCCTCCAAGTGCAAATGGTGATTATGGGATTGGACTTGAACAACTGGCATCAATATCCAGGGACCAGAATACTTCTGCTCTACAACAATATGGAGAGGCAAATCACTCTCAATGCTTTTCCACTCTGGTCTGGAGTTTGTTTTTATTAATTTTGCACATTACTTATAACAGTGCATACCATTTCCTTAGGTCAAAGGAATAGCAGAGATGCTGAAAACAAATATGGATACGGGAATTGGGGGTGATGCTGATGAACTCCTAAGCCGAAGGAATGCCTTTGGATCAAACACATATCCTGTGAAAAAAGGACGGAGTTTCTTGGTAATAATTTAATAACTTTAATTAGTGTTTTTATAATTCCAATCCCATCTGTTGGCCAATGATCTCTAATCTCTAATTATGATCTTTTGCTTTCTGAATTGTCCTTTAGAGGTTCCTTTGGGAGGCTTGGCAAGATTTGACCCTCATTATCTTAATTATAGCTGCCATAGCATCATTGGCGCTCGGAATAAAAACAGAGGTGACTGAGAAAATGTTCATTCCCAGGCTTGGTTAGATAAGCTTTCTTTAAACAGGGACTTGGTGGGATTGATTATCCTAGAGATGGCATAGAAAGTTTTAACTGATGTATATATTGCAAATTTAAGTATTTTATCATGATTTAATTTTTCATTGTTGCAGGGCATCCAAGAAGGATGGTATGATGGGGGAAGCATTACTTTTGCCGTTCTTCTTGTTATTTTTGTAACAGGTAATGGATCTATCTACACAAACAGACACACAAACATAATAAGTTTTAGTACAGTTTGTGTCTTGTTGTAACTTTTTATTCATACTGTATAAGTATGACTTCAAGTTTGAATGTAAATGGTGAAGAATGATAATAAAGGATTATGTAGTAAAGAACTTGGTATCTCGCACTTAGAGAGAATCTTCTTGTGACAACTTATGCTTCCATAATTCTTTCCTTACATGGATCTTTTCCTTTGTGTTCTCATTTTCATCTCAGCAACTAGTGATTACCGACAGTCCCTCCAGTTTCAAAGTTTAAATGAGGAAAAGAGGAATATAAAAGTAGAGGCAAGTGCATTCATGCTGTTAAGAGTCATTATCTTTCTAAATTTGCTTTTGTTAAGATGAAACGGATTATATTTTGAGCTTGTTGGTGATGAATATTTCTGCAGGTTATTAGGGGTGGTAGAAGAGAAAAGATATCAATATATGATATTGTTGTTGGTGATGTTGTACCTCTCAAAATTGGGGATCAGGTACCCTGGTGTGCATACGGGTAATTTCTTTGACGTAACACTTTAGGATTATTGACCATTTCTTATTGTCTTCTATCAGGTCGCTGCCGATGGTATTTTAATTGTTGGTCATTCTCTTGCCATCGATGAATCTAGCATGACAGGGGAAAGCAAGATTGTAAGCTGGTTAGATCTTCTTGTGTAACATATTTTGCAAAGCTTATATGAATCTCCTAAAGAATAACATTGCTTTGTAGATGCACAAAGATCAAAAATCCCCATTCTTGATGGCCGGTTGTAAGGTCGCAGATGGTGCTGGAACAATGCTGGTAATGTAACATCCTTTTTTGCAGTTGAAATTTTAGGAATCTATGCTAGATTTATGTTTATGATGCTGCTAGTAATCTGTTAGAGTTTATAGATGCTTGAGGTTTTGAAGATTTGCATGTACTTTTCTATGTGTTTGACGTCTTAAATTAATATGTTTCATTGTGTTAGTTTACCAAAAAGAGGGGGGAAAAAAGAATACAACTTTGACCAGCTTCCCTATATATCTGATTCCTTCTGCTGGAAGTTATTGGAGTAGACATAATGCAAGTTCTTGAATTTTCCATGCTCGTGGAGGTTGTTATACTTGATAGGTTCTCTTTTCTGTGCATGTCCAGATATATGTGGCTGCATATTTCCAGACATACTTGAAGATTCACGTTAAATACCTCATCAAAATATGTTGGAGAAGTTTCCTTAGCAGCTTCCTAATCTAAGCCATTATATCTTGTCTTAGGAACGCTTTTTGATACTGTGTCAGCTTAGACTAACACAATGGCAATACACTCTCTCGGATTCTCACTATGAAATTTTGCCAATTATTGAAATATTTAGGTAACTAGTGTGGGAATCAACACTGAGTGGGGATTGTTGATGGCAAGCATTTCAGAGGACACTGGAGAAGAAACCCCCTTACAGGTTCTTGTTCGACATGTTGCATCTTTTCTTCAAACTATGCATAAAGTGATCACTGAATTGATATACTCAGTTGGCAATATCATGTGACAGGTGCGCTTGAATGGGGTTGCTACATTTATTGGCATAGTTGGGCTCACTGTGGCACTTTTGGTACTTCTTGTTCTCCTGGCTAGGTGAGCTCAAGCCTGTAATAGGAATAACATTCTATAAATTAAATTTAAAAAGAAAAAACTGGACCTGTGATATGGGAAAGTGTGGGTTGGTTTGCAAATTCTGCACATGCTTTGACTTGTGAGAGGGCTCAAGTACATGCTTCTAAATTCCCATTGGATTGTGGCGGACATATACTTTGGAGAAGACAGAAATAATTGAACTTGCCTTTTAAGGACGTGAGTTTTTCTGTGGCTTCAATTGAAGAAGCATGTGAATTTTGCCAAGGTGGTAAATCACAACATTTTAAGATTCTCTTTTAGGAAAAACGTTGTTGGCTTAAGAGTTTATTGTTAAATGAAATTAAGGGCTGACCGATTGATTGCTTGGGCACTAATGATGGCTTTCAAGCATTTCTTTTGTCCAATTCCTCATCTTCACTTCAACAAACCTTTGAGGAAACCATGAACCAAGTCATTTACCTAATGTTTTTGATACTTGGTGATTTAACAATTTTTAGAGGAACAAAAAATTTTCTTCTTTTGTTATGATGCTCCATCTTACGACACTAGTTATTTTGGCATCTGAAGAGAATGTGAATGAAAATGATAAAGTCAACAGCTGGTGAACCAGAATAAGGGAAAGTTTAACTTAAGTTAAATAGATTGTACTTCTGGCCCAAGTTAGTATTTTTTGAACACAACAATCAAGGCTACTGGAATCATGATGTCTAGGAACTCAATTATGATCTTTTCTTGCATGCTTCAAATGTGCATTGAATAGGTCCCATTGACATTCTGTTAAACCACGTTGATTGAACTTTCTCCAGATTTTTCACTGGGCATTCAAGAAACCCTGATGGAACTACTCAATTTGTCCGAGGGAAAACTAGTATTGGTGAAACAGTTGATGGAGTCATAAAAATAATCACTGCTGCAGTAAGTGCTGTTCTCTACATATCTACACTTGTACCTTCTTCTTCTTCTTTTTTGCACTAACTCTTGAAGTTACATGTAGGTCACAATTGTGGTTGTTGCTGTTCCTGAAGGGCTACCATTGGCGGTTACCTTGACGTAAGTATTATAAAATATGCAAGGCGCTTTTACAAATGTTCGTCTGAAATGCCCTTATGCACTATAATGTTATTGATTATGATCTTTGAAATGCTAACAGCTTAGCTTATTCAATGAAGAAAATGATGGCTGATAAGGCCTTGGTATGTTTCTTTACATCCTCTTTTTACATGAAAACCTGGTGCACCTCTACCACCTCCAATCTTACTTCAGTATAGAACTGTTGACGGCGACTAGTCTGCAGGTACGCAGGCTTTCTGCTTGTGAAACTATGGGCTCTGCAACGACCATCTGCAGTGATAAAACTGGAACATTGACTCTGAATCAGGTTGCTTTTGCCACACAGTTTTTGGTTCATGCTTTTGCTAAGATCAATACCTTTAGGCATATGCGTACTCGTTATGATGAAGTGATGGAATTTTTGTATGCTGCAGATGACAGTGGTTGAGGCGTATGTTGGGAAAAACAAGATGGATCCACCCGAAGATGGATCAAAGCTTCACACGGTTGTTTCATCTCTTCTAGATGAGGGCATATCACAGAATAGTGCAGGAAGTGTGTTTCTCTCTAAGGTACAGATACTTGCACTCTTATCTGGGAAGGTGGCAGCTGTAGACATGTCTGCCCAAAAGGCAGGTCAGCTTATGAAGTTTAAAGGGTGTGTGGAGCCTCTTCTTAAGTGATGAGAGAAATTCATTTAGCAAGTAGAGAAAAATGATACCTAGAGCCATTCCAAAATAAAGCTTTAAGTTAAGTAGTGTTTTGATATTTGGCTGGTACAGGATTATCCATTTCTTGATAACCTTCTTAACTATGGTACTTTGACAAAAATGAAATCAATTGGGAATCATTTGTTTTCTTTTTCCCATGGAAAATAGAGTTTTTACCTTGTTTTCCAGAATCTGTTGAAGTTTTATATGTTTGTCATGTAATAATAATTGTCTTGCATTTGTTTACATTTACAGGATGGTGAAGTAGAGGTTTCTGGTTCTCCCACAGAAAAGGCTATTCTTTCATGGGCTGTCAAGGTAGTTTTTATTGGTGTATCATCTCAGGTATTATATGGTGGGATATAGATCCTGAAATCCGTTAGTTATTCTATTTATGCTGGGTGCAGCTGGGGATGAAGTTTGATGTTGTGCGATCGGAGTCTATAGTTCTCCATGTTTCCCCATTTAATTCTACAAAAAAACGAGGAGGTGTTGCAGTACGTGGAAGGGTAATTCTATTTCGTTTTCTTTTGTTTGTTAACATTGGTTTTCAGGTAATATGAATATCTGTTTTTCATGGTTCATCAGTTCCAAGTAAACATAGTCAAATGATTGTTCAAAATTTGGGAAGGACCTGGCATCCCAAAGAGATTGGTTTAAAGCCCTTTTTATTTTGTTTCTCTGTGCTAACTCTTTTTAAGCCAGCTTAGCCTCTGAAGTTGGTGTATGACCATCCTCTTATTGCTTTTCGACTGGCAACTCATCATATTGGTTAGAAAAGTTGAAGCTGAATTATGCTATATCATTTTGCTCAACTTCTTATTTTCTCATCAAAACTGTGCCTTCCATGTGGACATTCCACTCCAGTTGCTGTACACGTTGTCGTTTCACTTGCATGGAACTTGGTGGTGACTCTTCTTAGGAAAGTCAACTTACAATCACCATTCATACAATCTTATGCCCTAGAAGTTCTATTTCAATTTTTGCTCTGTCTCTCTGGTCAGTTATAAAAAAAGGAAGTCATTCTTGATGAGGACCTAAAAGACATAATATGGAAACTTCTGTTCATCATATCGCTATCTGAGGAACTCAATTGCTGCAAATTATAATTTTTTCTTCCAACATGGATGCTTGTTTAGACCTCCTAATTATGAGATTCTTTTGACGAAAAAAGATGCTGTATGGACTCTAGTAGGAGCAGTTCTAATGATTATTCACTAGTGCCAGATCATATGGTTCATTAGATCTTCTGATGGTCATTGTCACGCTCGTTTTTATAATGTGGTCTGACATTTTAGTTAATTGTTACTTGAGAAGGATTTTCCTCACTATTTTTTATCAGAATAACTCTGAAGTCCACATACACTGGAAGGGAGCAGCCGAAATAATTCTAGACTCATGTACTGCGTACCTCGACATTAATGGCCACTTGCAGTCCATTGGCCAGGATAAGGTCAGATAAACTTGCATTCATTAGTTAACATAAACAAGTCTGCAATCAATTTTGAAAAGAAAAAAGCACCAAGAAGACTGTTAATTCCAAGGCCTATTGTGATAAATCATCCAACCACTATTTTTTATGATTTCCAAAAACTGTGATGATTGCGAAAAATATCAGGAAGAGTCTAAATATGCTGCAAAACCATAAGGACAATGCTGCTGCTTGCTGAAATAGTATATCCCTGACAGGAATTCTTCAAGAGTGCAATAGAAACTATGGCAGCAAGAAGCTTGAGATGTGTTGCAATTGCATATAGAAAATGTGAAGTAGAGAAGGTTCCTACGGATGAAGAACAGCTGGCAGGATGGCTTTTACCTGAAGATGAGCTCATTCTGCTTGCGATTGTTGGTATAAAGGTACACACTATGAAAGGCTATCATCATGCTGCATTCCATTTACTTGTTTACATATATTTTTGTAGCCAAGGACAAAACGGAGTAATTAGGAGCTGCCCTCTCAAGGTCTTTTTCTTTCAAAAAGTATATTGATGCGTGTGTGTATTTAGTCCTTCGTTATTTTTGTCATCAATTTTTGAGTTGTTAAATTAGTGGCCACAGGGCTGAGTATTAAATCTCTGCACAGGATCCTTGTCGGCCTGGTGTCAAGGATGCCGTGAAAGTTTGCATGGACGCTGGTGTTAAGGTAATTTTTTTTTGTTTGAAAATTTTTCCTTTACATGCAATTAAGTGGAGGATGCACGCTGATGGATTGTCTTGTCACTAATTAGCGATGAGAATAAAACATTAACTTTCCCTAAGTTGTCTTGTTTTAATTTGTTGGTTACTATGAGGCATGTTGGAGGCATTGAACCCTTTGTTGGAGCCTCGAGTTTACAACGATCTAACATCTACCTAGCTTATAATTTGCTTCATGAGTGTTGCATTTCTTCTCTCTCATAAAGACTTATCACAGGCTCAGAAGCCCTTTCAATTCTATCAAAGATAAAATACAAACTAGTTTCCTTTTGTCATTTTTGTTGCAAAATTAGTTTATTAATGGACTAACGTCATTCAAATATTAGGATAATCATTATAGTACACTACCTGTTTGGATACACAAGAAAGGCCTAATTTGACGTCAAATCAGAAAATGTTCGCATTTCTTTTCTTGCTTTCGCAATTTTGGACATAGGTTTACGTGCTAGTTAGCTAAAGGAAAGTTTTTGCCAAATGTCCACCGTCTAAAAGCCTTGGACGTGTGTTTACTACCAAAAAAAATTGATTACAGAAGTGATGACTGACTCTGCTAAGTCTGGTGTTTGTTAAATTTTAGGTGCGCATGGTTACCGGAGATAACCTTCAAACAGCCAAGGCAATTGCGTTGGAGTGTGGAATTCTTACTTCAGATGCAGATGCCATTGAGCCTAACATTATTGAAGGGAGAACGTTCAGGGAGATGTCTGATATGGAAAGAGGACAAATAGCAAAAACTATATCAGTAAGCATTAGGCGTGAAATGACTGTAGTACTATTTCTGCACGATTGTCATCATATAAATATGGAAACTATCACAGATTAACAGGTGATCTTTGTTTTAGGTCATGGGAAGGTCTTCTCCAAGTGACAAGCTTTTACTTGTGCAAACTTTACGTAAACAAGGGGAAGTTGTTGCTGTTACGGGAGATGGAACTAATGACGCTCCTGCACTTCATGAGGTTTGGTTTTCCAAATCTTACTGGTGTTATGTGACTTGACATTGGTAGCTTAGTGTCATGAATGTGCATTTACATGGTGGTCTTTTGTTCAAAGAGTCATCTTTTAGTGCTCCTAGTACATGAACAGTGGACAATCCAATCTCTTCATCATAATCAGATATCTTTCCTTGTGGCTTTCACAGTGTTGGATTTTAGTGCAAGAGAAGCTAATCACTTAATTTGTCACTTTTTAAACATATGCTTGCAATGGGATAAGGATAAGAACATTTTCAAACTTATTAACAAGGTTGATTTATTGTTGCAGTGGATTAAGTATGTGAAAGAGCCGAACAACCTCCTAGTTGAATTCCCCATAAAAATTATTGTTCTAAAAAACCATCTACAAATTTCTATTAAATTAGCCCTTTTGTGCACCTAATAGCCTTTTCTTTTCTTGTTGTTTTGGTCTTTATAGTCATCCATATTTTGTTTTTCCTCTGTCCTCACTTTCTTTATTCTCCAGTATATTGCTTTAATTGCTTATGATGTTTTCTCCTGGCTATGCTCTAGGCTGATATAGGTCTAGCCATGGGCATCCAAGGAACTGAAGTTGCAAAAGAAAGCTCTGACATCATTATCTTGGATGATAATTTTGCTTCTGTTGTGAAGGTTAGCATCAGAAACTGATTTTTATTATCCGAAGAAAAGAACAAATTTATCCTTCAAGATTTGTGTTCGTGGTCTGCCTTTGCTTTATGCATATTGAGGATACTGTAAATCAATTTGCTGCCGTATTTTTTGCTCCAAGCATGTTACATTAATTCTGATGGACTGAAGGAGACATGTTTTCATGGATTTTTATTGATGATGTTGAATGCTTGACTTGTTCATGAGGAGACTATTGTTCTCTCGCTGTCTATATGCATAGAGAAAGTGAAGTCAATGTCAATTCTATTGTCTTAACTTATAAAACTTGAGAGCAAGACAGCTGAGGTGTGATGAACAAGGCCCAATTTTTGTGGTAAAAAAAAAAAATAAAACTCTAGAAAAGTTAATAATTGGATAAGAAAGTCATTATGTAGTAGAGTCTTCTATTGTATTGATATCCATTCTTCCTCCTGACTTCTCGCTATACGACAGAATTCTTCATGTCATTTCTCGACTTAGAGTGTCATGGTTACCAATGGGCTTCCGTTGACTGTGACAAAAAATGGTCAAGTTTAGGACATTCCAAGCTATCCTGCAGGTTAATTTCTGACGAACATTCATGTTTATTGGCAAAAAAAGTTCGTAAATGGTGCAGTTCCTTTCTCTACTTCACAAGTTCATAACCAATAAATTCATAATAGCAATAGTTCGAATGAGTGCAAACTTATGTTAGTTATCTATGTATGTACTTTCTATGGAATGTTTCGCTTCATGGATTATCTAAGTTTGTGATATGTATATTTGCTGATCCTCTGTGTACAATCTCTCTTTTCGGACCTTAATAGAAGCTATCTCAATTCTACTCCAAATAACAAAAAAAAAGTGTGTGAAAAAAGTTTGTGACTGACAAATGATCTCAAAGCTCCTAAGAAGCTGAAACTTAAGCTCCTCTTTGATCAAACCTATTGATCTCCTAGCTGAGAATTTTTACATTTATCATATGCAGGTAATATTTGCTTCAGCTTGTTTATGGGCTTTATAAGAGACTCCTTGTTATTCTGCTTCCATTTTTCTCGTGCATGCAGGTAGTTCGCTGGGGTCGTTCTGTATATGCAAACATTCAGAAATTTATCCAGTTCCAGCTCACTGTTAATGTTGCAGCACTTGTCATTAATGTTGTGGCAGCCGTATCTTCTGGTGATGTTCCTCTGAATACAGTGCAGGTCTGCCCGTACTCCTTGGACATGTACATGATATCTGTGTTATTATCTTGTCTCCATGAGATGCTTACAGTAGACATATGTTGATGCTATAACGTCTTTCCAGTTGAACTTTTCACATGGAATCATACACATTATATCCTATCTTTTCTGAAAGGAAAGAAGAAAAAATGGAAAGGTTTTGCTTTTGAATCAAATACAGTAAAAAGTCATGTTTTTGACCCTTGGTGCTTAGATTCTTAATCCACTGCATGTCGTAATACACATTTTCTTCTTTGACGCAGCTTTTGTGGGTTAACCTCATCATGGATACTCTAGGAGCACTGGCTTTGGCCACTGAACCGCCAACCGATCATCTTATGCACAGAACTCCTGTTGGTCGAAGGTTGAAACATTTTTTTTTCTCCTTTACTTGAGTGTGACATGTAAAGCTTTGACACGAGTGTACAAGGGCATACCTCTTATCTTTTACTTGACCAAATCTCTCTCTCTCTCTTTTTTCTTTTCTTTTTTTTTTTTTTTAAATTGTATGTTTCGGTAATGGTATTATTCCAAAACTAGCATATCGATTAAGGTGGTCCATAATTTGTGAATGTGTGTAACACTGACTGCATGAACTTATCTCCTTTCGTTGAAATATCTACAGGGAACCTCTTGTGACAAATATCATGTGGAGGAACTTGAGCATTCAGGTCACTTGCCTTGTTGAAATAGGAATAGCAGCTAGTTACCTTGTCCATTTTGGCAATTTTTTTTTCATTTTTCTTTCTGGTTTTTTATATGGCACTCCAGGCGTTGTATCAAGTTGGAGTCCTCCTTGTTCTTAACTTCTGGGGAAAGAGTATTCTCAACTTGAAGCATGATGACACAGGACATGCCAACATGGTCAAGAATACTCTGATATTCAATGCATTTGTCCTCTGCCAAGTAAGTGTCTTTGCCATCCTCGAATGACTGACTGGATAAACAACTTGGTAAGATCGTTTAGAAATCCTGGAATTATGGTATGTGGTACTTTTGTTATTGGATTAAATCAGCAGACAGTGACAGGTAAACTGCACTTGTGTTCGTAGCGATCATTGGCTCTCTTCGCCTTTTCAAATCAAGTTACAAATGTTAGCAAAGCATGAAATTCTAACTGGTAGTTTCAATTTCAGATATTCAATGAGTTCAACGCTCGAAAGCCAGAGGAGTTCAATGTGTTTGCTGGTGTGACTAAAAGCCACCTCTTCACGGGGATAGTAGGAACTACTTTAGTACTTCAGGTGAGGGGGGCACATTTCGTTGTGGACATCGGTAATCTCTTTTCAGTTCTTGTCGTTACTAAGAGTTGTAAACGAATTGAACTACTCGCGTTCAATTTCGATATTGATCGAACTCGAGTCAAGTTCGAGCTGAACTACTCGCGTTCAATTTCGATATTGATCGAACTCGAGTCAAGTTCGAACAGGTCATTTTTATATTCAAATCGAGTTCGAACAATCTTCTCTCGGATTTGATAACTCTCGAGCCATGTGTGTATATATTATTTTTTATTTTTTATTTTAATAGTAAAATTACATATATTTCCCTAATATTTTTATTATTTGTTAAGAAAAATAATTATTTTATTTATTTTTTAAAAAAAATAAAATAATTATTTTTTATTTTTTTCGAGACCGAGAGGGCTTAAGGCCGTCGAGCTCGATTAGATTCGGTGAAAAATTAGTTGAGCTCGACTCAATTAGACTAAAGCTCGACTGACTATGTTTTGTTGGTGTGTGCAGATAATCATCATCGAGTTCCTTGGGAAGTTCGCTTCGACCGTCAGACTTGATTGGAAGCTCTGGTTGGTTTCAATTGTCATTGGTCTCTTCAGGTTGGTATATATATATATACATACGTGGTTGGCATCTTTTTGCGCTATTACACTCTAATAAGAAGAAGTGCATGAGGACGAAATGGACATTTTAATTATGCACTTCATTCATACGAGGCCAATGCAGCCGAAAGCCTCCTTGAAGCATCACGCACGCTGCTGGCTTCTTCTTTCCAGAAGAAAAAAAAAATTTCCTTGACAGATTCCCTCATGCATGCTTTCATCTTGAAAATCGGCTTTTTATCATCCAGTGGTACTAATATTTTATGGCCTTCCTACAGTTGGCCCCTTGCTATTATTGGAAAACTGATCCCTGTTCCGGAGACTCCCCTGGCAAAAATCTTGTCAAAGCCATATCAGCGACTCATCGCTGCTCGTAATGCTTAGCTTGTCATCTTGCGGTTGACTGGAAAGTAAGAGATAGAAGAGAGGTGCGTCCGTTTGCTGATATGGTTCCAAAGTAGCACCGCTGCATGGAGATGGCGACTCTTCAGCTCATATATATATACACTACTCTGCTTAATAGACCACCATACCCCTCTACCTCTTCTTGTCGTCATCCCATGCATGCGCCATGTAGCTGCTACCCACGCATGGATTTAATAGGAATGAAACATAAGCATGGATAGGCACCGTGCGGTTCCAGACTCAAAAAGAGGTGTGATTCTGGCTGGCTGTAAACCTCACATACCGTATTAGTCTCAGTGAGAAAGAAGTATCCATTACTCTACTACAACGTTCTCGTATTATTTCTACTCTACTGCTTCTATTCTTGGACAATTTGCGTCTTCCATATCATTACCTCGCGTGACATAGCAAATCAGAATTAATTTAAGCCAAAAAAAGAAAAAAAATGTTAGTTCTTCAAGAAATAGTTGACTTGCCTTCTCTTCTGAGCTTTTTCCCCTGTAGAATCCACGAATTTACCGGAAGGAGAAAGGAAATCCATTCTACATATTTTAGCAGGCGTCAGAAAAATGAGAATGCATACCAGTTCATGATGGCCCTACCAATTCTTATCACAATGGTTTTTGCATATGTATTCGGATTCAAGCTTCACCAAACTCGCTATCTATCAACAAAGTAATCAACGGTGTATAGAGTGGGCAATCTTGTTCTACATTTTCAGAATGTCTTGCAGTTGCAGATGCCAAATGACCTCGCAACACAATACACAACACAATGACTATTTAATACTATAAAATGTGCATCTTCCAAAAGTATACACTCTAAATCCAACTTCCTGGTCTGCTGCTTACAAAGAAACTTTCAATCACCAAAAGTACACGCGTTCAGAAGAAACCATGGTGCCAGCCACCCGAAATCTCTATTCATCTTCTTAATGGAGAGCTAGCAAAAACACGAATAAGCAAAGTGGTTCCTTTTTGTGACGTAATGGGACATAAAATTTGCAGAAGAGGCAGAGGAACCAGGAATTTTTGCTGGAACAAGTATCTGAGTCCTGCCAGAAGCAATTCGCTGACCAGCCACATTGGCATAGAACAGGCCCGAGATGGCTGGTACAAATACATCACTTTCACTGGAAATGTAGAAGTCAATAACCTTCTCGAGTTCTGAAGCCTCGGAACCAAGAAACTTTTCCTTTTTGTCTGCAGGTATTATGCCTTCCTGCAATGGGAAAAAAAAAAAAAGCATTCATGAAAATTTCAGTTTGTATAACTATACATACAAATTAGCACTTATGTCTTGTTCTGAAGAGCAAGAGGGGTTTGATGGAGTATGATAGACCAGCATTACTGACTACAGGGATTATTCCCACAACGATCTTTGAATTGACAATATCAGTTGGATCGAAGGGAGGAACCTTTGTGTAAGTTTTAGGGAAGAAATCCTTCAGAGCATCAAGGCTGCTGTCCCATCTTGATTGAGTAAGATACAGAGTAGTATCTTTGTCGAACCCAATCTTTCTCAAAAATAATGCTACCTCTTGAGGACCATAACAGCTCTTCGATCTAGAGGTACCACTCCCTTGACACCCCTTCTTCTCCAGTATATCAACCCTCAAGTCTACTGCAACGAATTGTCCATTTGTCTTCCGACTTAGAGTCCTCAGGCGTTCAATCATTGAGTCAACTACTTCCCTCACTGCAGGCTGCAGATTTAGAGATCCAAACATTGCCATGCATGCAACTGAATCAATTTTGCTGGTTTCTTCAGTCTTCCTCATATTGACTGATGGGAAGTATGTAGCTAGCCTTATGTTTCCCTTCGTCCTGAAAACCGGTTCAATATTTTCTGCTATAAATTCCTCAGTGACTAGATTGGGGACCTTCACCACACCAAGGTTTCGGGTTGATATTTCAGAGGGTTGATGCTTTACTATTTTCAGCACTCCATCCAAGCTCTTGACCAGCTTCTCAACATCATATATTTCTTCAAAGTTCCTGAATGAAGCAGCATAACTTATTGCAGTTTACATCGTTGTTGCTAACTACAACAGAGAAAAGTTCAAAATTTTCTGACTTCAGGGAAATGAATATTACCAATAAAACATAGTTTCCTAATCCAATAGTTAGAACAATTGGAGATCTATAACATTCGTATCAATTAAATCCAAGAATAAAATTGAAGGTTAATTATGCACGAGTCAATTAAACCGATTCAAAATATAACACTGAGTTTTACAGTCATCTTCAGACTTCAAACTAACATTTCTCGAGAGAGTTTCTAACAACTATGCCCACAGTAAGAACCACAGGCATTCCCAAGCATCTTCAGCAAGACAAAATGGAAAACAAAAGTCAGTATAAGAGAGACAAGAAGCAAAGCTACAATAGGAATAAAATTCTGATTCATTCAGATAAGAAGCTTGTCAGTCATCGACTGCTCTTGCTGTTTTTGCCAGTAAGCATTCGTTCATTCAAATTATACACAACTCATGCTAATATATATGGGGAACTTCTGCTTATTGAAGAAAAATAAATGTAACACCCCCAATATACAATTAAACAGAAAAGAAAATTATTAAGACAAGAAAGAAAATACCAGAGTGAAAGAGTAGCAGACAGTTCAACCTTGTAACCAAGCCATTCTAATTGAATTTCTACTAGGCACTAGCAGAACCACTGGCTTAGTTTTATACTGTGCAAGAGTAAAAAGACGACAAACGTGCTACTAACAGAACTAACCATTTATCACCAGGTTTGCTTCCCCTAATGTCTGGGAGGACAAGAGTTGCCCGTAGGTACCTTGCCACCTTTACTGCATCAGTTATCTGATAAATGCAGCCACCGAAGTGACAACTGAATGTTAATGGAGAAGATCAAAGGCCTCTAAGAAAGAGAAAACACAAAAGCCAGATTTCTAAGTAATTTTGGCTAGTAAGATAACTGAATTTGAGATTACATCACGCGTGCTTCTTATTAAAGCACTAAACAATGAGGTTGTGACAAGAAGGGCGTACTACACATGAGGTGACATGTAGATATGCTGTAAACATTAGAGGGCGGGTGTGCATGTGTCAGCGGAGCTTTACAATTTAGAGCTACAACAACATGCTAAGAGCTAAGAAAGAGACCAGGGCAGAAAAAATAGTTCGTTTATCCTCACTTATTTGCTCTAAGCGTAACTAAATGTCATAAAATTCATATCCACTCTCTGGCAAGGCCTAGCCAAAAATGGGCAAGCACCAGAAAAGCAACGGAATGGAATGATAACCTAAAGGAGGCTGATACTGTCAGTTTAACTGAGAACGCAGACAACTGTATGTCGGAACCGTAATTTACAAATTCTAATCCGTCCGTTTGAGGATAGTTAAGCAGAGAAGAAGAAGCTACCTGCGAGACATGATATTCAGGGCCATTAGTCAAGGAGAATGTAACAAACCCTTGTGATTGCTCTACTTCCGCTGTTCATGAATCAGAGAGACGTATACAGGAGAAAGAGAATCAGAAGAGCATATACTACAGGAAGCAGCCACAAAGATCTCAAAAGCGTCTGAAACTAGAAAAATGAAAACTTTGAGGTCATCAGCTGTGTGAGAATGCAGGCTACAGCAAACTGACCTAGAACAGGCTTAGTCCAGCAGGGCTTGAGGGCGGAGCCATCTTTCTTCCAAGATGCACCACCTCCCCCACCAGGAAGAGTAACGAGGCTCTGCTCAGAAGCCTTGGTGCTGTCATGGAGAGAGGGGATTTCAGAGTCATTCACCTTCATTCAACAGGCAAGACAAACAAAAATGGAGAGGAGTAAGCAGTGGAAAAGGAGACATGTAATAAATGAGTCATTTCATTTGTTTAAGTAGATCGATGCTGAGACTTGAGAGAAAGCCACACTGACTGCACATTGTTCAGATTTACAAACACCCAAATCTCTCTGTGTTTCTGAGAAACAGACAGACAGAGAGAGACGCTCGCTAAAGAGGAGTAAAGAGAGAGAGAGAGAGAGGTGGAGAAAGAGAAGAGAGCCAGTAAAGCATAGGAAAAAAGAAAAGGATGTGGCAAAGAAGAAAAATGAGGTGAAAAAGATTTGCAAGATTTGAACTTTTTTCATAGTGATAGAGATCAATGAAGAGAGAAACAAGGAGTGGAGAGGAAAAGAGGAAGCGTTTAGCAGCTATGAAGTGAGGGAGCATCATCAGATGGAAGCAGAAGCTATGTGAGGTAGTGTAGCAGAGAACAAGAAGAAATAGTTGAAGCCACAAAGAAAAAAACAAAAGAAAGAAAGAATTACTTGAAGAGAATCGAAATGGTCACGCTTGATCATGTTCCCAAGCATGACGAACATGGTAACTGTTAGCACTCCTGCAACCACTTGCCGAGGATCCACCGCCATTTCGGACAGAGCCCAGATCTCTCTCTCTCTCTCTCGATGTATGTATGTAGAGGTAGAATCCTGGCTGGGACTTTTCTTCTTTTTGTTGGGGTCTGGTCTGGCTCTGCTCTGTGCTAAGGGTGCTTTGCTGCTTTTATTATTGATGATTGCTTATAAAAGAAAGAAAATGAAAGTGCCGTCTAGTGAGTCCGAGACTATTTAGCAGTTTAACTGCCTCCTCAGTCCATTCACTTCAGAATTCTTTTTTTTTTTTTTTTTCAGACCACTGCTTGAATTGCAATTTTAACCATTTCATTTCTGAGAGGATGAGGATGATGACGATGTTGGTGGCTTTCTACATTAACAACCAAATACTGAACAGATCTAGGAAGAGGGAGGGGTACTACATAAATTCTTAGAGATGGATGGAGATTCATACTACGATTTTAAAGTAGTATAATTCTATAGTAGTAGTTAAAAAAAAAAAAAAAAAACTAAAAAGGGATGTTACTAGGCTTCGACTGACAAACTCTTTGGATTGCTATTTTTCTTAGAAAAAGTATATTATAGTAACTTAGTGTATGTATATGAAGCAAGCAAGATGATATGTTTGGAAAATATAATCATAAAAAATAAATAAATGTAAAAATTGTTTACGGAAAACTTGAGTCCAGACGAGGGTGAAAAGAGGTAGTTGGAGTTGGGAGGGCGGAGGGGGGCACCGACACTAGCGGGGGTTGAAAACGATAACGATGGATCGCCTAATATGTCCTCAATACACATTACTCACTCAATTTCCAGTTGCCACTCTCTATCCTTTTTGTTTAATCTTTTCCTTTTCTTTTCTTTTTTTCTTCTTTTTTTTTCCCCTGTTTTTGTCCTTTTCGCCTTTTCCTTTTATGGTAGACCAATGAATTATACAAGATGCGTGAAGATCATGATGGTGGCCCTTTGTTTAGTTTATATATATATATATATATATTTGTGTGTGTGCTGGGGCTAAGTATATAACCACATCGTTGATACTCCTAATTCCTGCTTAAAAAAACAGCGTTGATATACAGCACACTAGTAGTAGTAGTAGTAGTAAGTAGCAGCGTATCTAAAGAAGCAAAGATTAAGCAAAAAAAACCTACTAGGAGCGTTGTACTAGTAGTACTCGCTTGCTTATTATTTTGTTCCGAAACATAGAAACACACACACACTCAATTAGATTAGAAGTTAGCAGCAAATCGATCCAGTTATTATACAACAACTGTCAACTATGCAAGAAAGAAGAGGAAAAAGAAATACTAGGCTCTTTTGTATGTATGCAGTATGCTCATACTCATACTCTGGGTTTTATTCATATAAAGCTGAACTGAAATTCATGCATCCAATCCATTCCTCTCTGTTTTAGCACAGACTACAGCAGACAGAGAGAGAGAGAGCAGCTAATGACGCTAGTAGTAGTAGAAGACTAGTAGTAGTAGTTGTAGTTAGTTGTAGTAAAAATGCTACTATATAATAAATCATCAAAAAAAGTTTACGACTTAGGAGAGGACGGACGGAGGCAGAGAGCGAGAAGGCAGGCGTAAATTAAGGAAGAAAATGGTTTAGACAGCTGACCTTCAACGCACATCCGCCACACTCCTCACCTCTCAACTCATCTCCTCAACTCAGGGACTCAATTCCACACACACAGTCACACACACACACACACACACACACAGAGAGACGGTTGGTGGAGTCGTCCCAATCAGCCACTTTGACTACTACTCAAACCAAGAAAGTCTACTTCGGATATTATCATATGTTTCTTTCTTTTCTGGAAATGTGTGGTGTGGTCAAAGTTACATGCTGCTCAACCTGAGACTCTGCAACTAAAGTAATTTTGCTAACCTTACACCACAAAATCTTATTCCTCACTCATTCCCTAACCACCTTTTTTTTTTTGAATCTTTTGACAGTTTAACTCAAGCACTCGTTCCCCCACCCCACTAAATAAAGAAATTCCAATTTCCAGTAAAAATCCAATTGAATGGATCAACAATTGCAAATGTCCAATTATTACGAACGACTTCCCTTTCACCAATTCACCACCAAAGCAAACCTCCTCCCGCTCTTAATTAATTTGAAAGCCAAAGTAGGAGTAGTAAAATAAAATTCTTATTATATGTTCTTCACTCACTCAGGACTCAGGACTCGGGAGAGAGTCACGGCACCAGACAAGACTCCCCTCATCGTCACTAACGCTCCCCGCCGTATATCACGTTCATTTCTCTTTCCTCACTCCTCCTTGTTTTTTCTCACCATATTTCAATATCATATGGATTCGCATTTTGTACGCTGACACTGTACATACCATTACCATTAGATTGGATTGTAGGAATTCATGACCATTTATCTGAATTTAATTTTTGCTCGCTCATGTGTCATGTATCAAATCATATTCACAGTGTATATGCTATCCGTGTATAACATATAATACTAGTGTTTCATGACACAATCAACGTCTGTGCAGTGCAACTAATAAAAGGATATCACAATGATTAAAATTATTTTTTTTATTACAAAGCGATAGTTTAAAAAGATTCAACTATGCCAAATTTTTTTTTTTTTAAAGTGACTATTTATTTTGGAGAAGTGATAGTTAGTTCAATAATTGCAAGGATGTTGAGTCTCCTTTTTTTTTCCCCCCCTTTTCTTCTCTTTTTGTAAGTAGAAGGTGTTCAACCCACAACCTCCAATTTATAATTTGTCCCACCTTATCATCCAACCCTCCCTTCCTCCCCCCCCCCCTCCCAGCCGCAACAGGAGATTAGTTATAGGGAAGTGGATAGTTAAAATGATATAGTTGTCTAAAAAGTAAGTGTATGTTTAGCAAAATATTAAGTGACACCTTATCACCCCCAAAAAAAAAAAAAAAAAAAGTGGTTATAGGGAAGTACGTAATTAAAATGATATAAATGTCTTACAAAATAAGGGCATATTTCATAAAATAATAAATTTTACTTACACCAACCCCTCCGTCTGACTTTATATATGTAATCCATATGTTAAGGCAGAGGAAATCTTTTGATGTACAGTAAATATTGTCACTTCATGATCTTTCTAAATTACCCTTCATATGTATAACTTTCAACTACCATATCCCCTCTTACCTCTCACTTCATAATAAATATCTTTTAAAAAATTTTAATAATTTTTTTGGTCATCGCACGCACATCAAGTGTGCCTTGAACTCTCCTCGTAGCAAATATCTTTGAAAAAATTTTGAATTTTTTTTTTTTTTTTGTAATTACACACATATCTTAAACACTAATAATATAATATAAACTACCACAGAAAGAAGAACACTACTAAAACCAGCACAGGATTCATCGCTTGCTAAAGGTAATCCGCCTGCATCTTTAATTTTCTCACGGAATCCTCTTCTTTTTCTTTTTAGAATTTTTTTTTTTTTTTTTTTTTTTGAATCCGCAAACAATTACCAGTAAAATAAACTAAATATCATGTGGTATGCACTACGGAGCCATCCATCAAGTTCCAGAATCCAACGGGACCAAGCGAATAGCTAAAAGATGATCATCGGACACAACATTCATTTACGATATGATTTCTTTGAATCCAAGCTGCTAATACTCAGCACGACACACAATAGTTAGAAGTCCAAATTAATTGGTTTCACCCGTCCCCCACAAAAAAAAGGAATTACCAACTACCCTCCCACATATTTGCTACAACTGACATTTTGGACAACCACCCAAACAATAATAATAATCATAACAATAATAATCATAATAATAATTTGTCCTCTGGATTCTCCTTTCACCTCATCAGGATATGCCAATTACTGATGAGCATCCTCTATTTTTCTTCTCATTATAATAAAATAAAGCGACAATCGAAGCTGCCGTTTCCTAGTTATACCCCCACTCTAAACATTTTGCTAGGGCTGATGTTTCCTCATACCTAAGGGCAATTATCACAAGCCCCTAACTGAGATACTACTGTTGACTCCATCCCGCTCGCCATGAGGTCTATGCAAAATCACACACTCTGCCTCTATCTATCTCCTGCTCTTGCCTCTTGCTTCTGGCCTTCCTTTCCTTTTTGCTTCTCTCAAACCTTGTTTCCTGCTCTTCCTTTTGGCCTTGCTTCCTAGCCTAGTTTCTTTCTTTGTTTCCCTCGGAGCTAGTTTGTTCTCTTTCCTGCACAGAAGTTTCAGAAAGAAATAAGAGAAATAAATACAAAAACACCCAACACAGACCCAACACACAACTTCCAACTAGGCAGCCGCAAGCATTCTCAACCACCCTCCCATATCTAAGCAAGCTGTTTTATGCATTCAATGCTGCTAAAGCACTCTACCTTCTCTTTGCAGTTTCCTCTATAGAACGGGTTTCTCCTTTCTTCCTCTTTTTAGAGACAAATTGTTTTTTTTCTTTTCCATCTCCAGCAAAATGATTCGTTCGGCCCCCATTCTCTTTTGCAGCGGCAAATTCCTTGTGAACCTCATTAAGATCTCCTTCAACATTACTCTGGTTGGTTTCAATTTGCTCAGTATCTTGGCCCACTTCTCTTTTAGGCCCACTGCCCGTTGGAGTTCGTATAGCATTGCTAATTTTCTTCAACTGGAAGGAGAAAAAAAAAAAAAAAAAAAAAAGGAGGAAAGAACACGTAGGTCAATTTGGTAAGAACTAGGGAAGAGAATGTTATTCAAGACAAGGTGCAAAACTATATAGGTGTAAGACACAGCAAATTTAAGCAAACTTACTATTTTCATTTTTTTCTTTGGTTGGTAGCGGGGAAGCATTGGTAGTACACAGTTCAGTCAGTATTACATGGTCTTAGGCATTTTAAAACATACAAATTTTACTATTAAAAGTAAAAGACAATTGTTTTCCACATTAAAATTGGCCGCCAAAATTTTTTTCCTCTCCATGGACACCCAAAAAGTGATTGAAATACTGTGTTAACTTTATTGAAGGAAAATTGCTACTATTTGTGTTCAGGTCATGCACAAGCCAGATCTTTTAAAATCAGAATCATCAATTAGTCACTGAAGATACCTTCGCCACAAAGAATCCGTCCATGTTATGAACATGGGGATAGAAGCGTCTTGTCTTCCCCAGGGACATGTCAAACCGGTGTTCTCTAAAACAAACAAACCTACATTAAGGAAGAACATCTACTGTTATTCCATGTGAAAAGACATGTTGATCCACATAATTTGGAATATTAACAATACCCTGGACGGCCAAAGTCAAGACCGCATGGCACAAGCTTAACACTTCTCTTTTTGAGTGCATAGTCAATAACTGCTTCATTCTGTAAAACCCAAATGATAAGAAGCAATAAATGGATAGTGTGAATACTGGATATTCAGAAGCATGGGTCACAAACCTCAGCAACCATTATTGAGCACGTTGAATAAACAATATATCCTCCTGATTTTGAGTTGGCATCGACCATGTCAATTGCTGCAAGAATTAATTGCTGAGAAGGAAAGTACAAGTTAAACGAAGCACATTCTACATAGAATCAAATAAAACATTTTAAGCAGATTCTACACCAGATAAGACATCTCAAAAAGCTAGAGCAACAACAAATAGTCCAAATTATTGCACAATTAAAAAGGCAAGTCAGGTTGCTTAACAACCTCCCTTAATAGCTGGTTATATATTCAACCTATGAACATTTATGTGTTTCAACCCGAAGTCCTTCAGCTGGTTATAACCTCTAGTATTCTCCAATTTCTTCTTCACAAGTAAAACTTTTTTATGACAAGAAGATCTAATTGCTCGAAATACACATGATTGATAGAAGACGTGCATCTCCCAATATAGATAAACAGGCAATTGCAATTATTAGGGCAAAAAGAAATCTAAACCCTATGACATTTCTGTTACTAGGATCCACATGTGACAGGTTCCGTTGTCTATTGACGGCACCTGAAATTGCAAGAGCGACTGCAATATCCCTAATTCTTCAATCAACCCACAAAGAAGACATTTTTATACTGCGTAGTTCCAAAGTTTCCTCATGACCAATGCTCTGATGCTCACAAGTTTACCAAGTTTCCAACAACAGCTTATAGGCAACATGAGATTATACCTAAAATAGAGGAATCTATTTCTTTATCTGGTATTGACATCATCAGAAGTACCTTCTGTAAATGGGCAGAATTCTGTATATCAAGAGCAGTTTTCGAGGTTTTGACACTCTCATCTTTAGATATTACCTGCATGTAAAATTAAAAGCATCTAGTTATATCAGGCATTGGAAATAGGAAGGAGGGGGGGGGGGAACCAATTAGACATAATCTGTGAAGCCAAATCACATACCCCAGTACCACTACATGGAGCATCCAACAAAACCCTATCCACAGTGTTTTGACCCAGAAACTTGGGCAGCTGTAAATCAAATTTAAAATCAAAAGCCCGTTAAACAATTGGCACAAACATAAAATATTCCCAAAAAAGAATATGAAGGAATGATTGGTCTTCATGATGATACTTGCTCATAGTCACGTTATATGCACACTAGTAATTATTAAAAGATTCATCCTCATTCAGAATAACAAATGTGAAGATCTAGAATCCGGTAGTATAAGTCATGAAGCAAGAGCATATAAACCATCATACGACACTAAAATACCTATATGCCATTTCAGAAGTTAAACATGCTGCAAATGAGTGTGACATTTCAGTAGGTGCTCATTGCCAATTCAGTAAGTTCAGAGACTACTAAATACTACTAAAAGTCCACAGATAATAGCGCAAATAAGTACGGCATAAAAAAAGATCCTAACCTCCCTCCCATCACAGTTGCAGACAACCGTGTTTGTCACTCCCATGCGATGTATGTTTGCACTGAGTGATTTGAGCCTTGACGACTTCATCTCATTTGCATAAATTATTCCTGTGTTTTAAGGAAGTGCAAAGATAAGGAAAATTAAACCAAAAGTTTGCCGACTCTATGGCAGCAAAAATAACAAGATCAGGATAATTTTGTTATAGCATATGCAACCATACAAACACTCACATACAGAGAACACAAGTAGAAAGCAAGTTTAGAAATGGTCTGCAAGCACCACAATCTATAAATTTAGACATTTGTTTGTCCTGCAACGGTTTTATCATTTTTGGGGCTTCATCAAAGCTCATAGGAAAGCTAAAAGAAAACAAGGAACAAATGAAGAACTTCCCCACTAGCAGCAATAAAACACTAAATGGAAGATTATTCAGGTCTCATATGCCATTCAGCAGCAAAATGCCTTAAAGACAATAGCAACATAATTAATACCCATTATATCTTGTACTTCTTTACCCCAAAAATCAATAAAGGAAATACTAATACATAATGCCAAAAGAATTTGCTCATTTAAGTTATTGCACCATTGCATCAGCTAAGCAACTCTATTTGTTTGCATGCTTAATACATTGCAATTCTTAAATTCTGAAGAACAGCTGGTCATCAGATAATGTTTTTCCAATATTAACAATAATGAAAACCTATGCAAGAATACAAGGACATTGAAGGAGTATGTCTGGGTAGAAAAGGTTACAATTATCTGAACGAGCATCACATGTGAAGATATAGTTTTTGGAATGGCAATCATGGAGTTTTGTCCTGCCAAGTCACCAAAATAAACACCAAAGGAAGACTTTAAAAATGACATTGGCCATAAATCATACGTACCACTATTTTTCATTAGCGCAGCAATATATGTTGTTTTACCACCAGGGGCAGCCCTACAATAATTATAAAGAAGATTAAAAGATGTGCAAACACACTTAATGAAGTGTGTATAACAATTAAAAAAAAAAAAAAACTATGCCTAGGCAATTAGTTTTACACAGATGGACATGTACCTATGCGAGCATTTGAAAACAGGAAGTTATGGACATAGAGAATAAATGAACCAAAAAGTCTGGAAGCAGGCAAGAGGAACAACAGGAACATGAAGATGGGTAAACACAAGGAAGGCAAAGAAGGAAAGAGGATGGAAAAAGCAGCTCATAAGTATGGAATAGTTTTGCCAAGAAAAGAATTTTGGGAGGGAAATAGAAGTGGCTCATAAGTATGGAATAGTTTGCTAAGAATTTTGAAAGGAAAATAGAAGCTGCTCATAAGGATTTTAATGCACAGAAAGAAAAAGCCAGTACATGATTCAGGAACAAGCTATGGTTACTTACGCCATATCAACCACTCTTTCCTTCTCCTGAGGAGCAAGGGCCATCACAGGCAAAAAAGAACTTGCACCTTGTAGCTGTTAAGAAAGTTAGTGTTAGCAGCATGAGAATCTCCCCCCACCTCCCCCAAAAAAAAAAAAAAAATCTACAACAACAAGAGCACAGATCATACCATATAATGACCGGCCATGTATTCAGGTGTGGCCCCTATTGGAACTTGAGAGTCATAGACAACCAAGCCAACCTACAGATTCAGGAAACCTTTTACAATATCCTTTAAAGATCAGTACACAAAAATAAAACCTTAAAAAGATCAGTCGGAGGACACAAGCAAAAACACTTACTTTTGACCATTTGCTCAAAGGGTCTAAGTTGACACCCCTATTCAATAGCACACCAGCCAAATCTCTCCTTCGTGTCTTTAGCCCAAGTACGTTTGACCAAAATGCAACATGTTAAATGGTGAAAACATGACAATGTAATAGGATTACAAGAAATCAGAAGGGTTATCTCACTTTCAAAGTGTTTGTACGAAGACATATTGGCCGAGGCTTTTCAAAGGTTTCAATAACTTCCATGAGTTCAACAACGGGAAAAATCTACAAAGAGAATGCAAATTACCATAAGTTTTAAGGGGTGAAAAAGGAGAAGGGGGAAAAAGAAAGCAAAGGTTTTGTGAAGTGTAAAACAGATAGATGATAAATCACCTCCATCAAAGCTTCGATTAGAAATTCATTATATCCGTAGTACGAACATAAATCCAACTTAAGTTGATGAGTGTATTCTTTTCGTGTCACCCCCTTAGGCCTCAGCTTCCCAAAATTTGAGAGCACACGAACAACTGAGTCACATTTAAGTAAAGGTAAAGAAGAATGAGTTTTAGGAATAACCAAAAGGGAGAGAGTACAGCAGAAAACTTATAAGCAGACATAACACTAACTCTCTTTTATCCTCCTCTGAAGATTCAAGAGATCAGGGGGCCTATTGGCCTCTTCTTCGAGCTCCTAAAATAACAAATACAAAAAAATATCATACTTACCAAAGCCGTCTCAGGTAAAATATAGTAGCCAAGAAAGCAAAACTCCTGTCCCCCAAATCCCAAGTCAAGACCAGAAAAAAACAAAAGAAAAGAAGAAACTGGACCTCCTTGGAAGGCAATCTGAACTCATCAGATTGGTGTTTAATGTTGAGCTGCAATTCAGCTTCTGCTTCCTCATCTTCCCTTGCTCTTCCTTCATCAATAGCCCTAGACTTCTTCTCGATGTCAGATTCATCTGAATCAGAATCTAAGTCTGAAACCTCCTCTGTAACAGAAGACATAACGAAGTAGTTGAAGACAACAGATTCAGGACAAAATATCAATGGAAAACAATAGCAGACTAATATATTGAGAAAGAGGGCACCTCCTTCTCCTTCTGCACTTGCTTGCAGAATATCAAGAGCAAAAGGATCATCCCCAACAGAAGACATTTCAGAATCAGAACCAGAATCAAAATCCTGTTGTTGATCATCATCAGAACTTTCATATTCTTCAACTTGTTCATCTGTTCCATCGGAATCACCAAGAAGATCCTCTTTTGTTGATGGTCTGGCTGCAAAAAGTTCTTTCTTCATCTTTCTATTAGGAGGAGGTTTTGTGGGATTTTTCCCCAGCTTATTTCCGAGCTTTGGTGCAGTCATTGAAGCTTATGTGGAAGCAGCAACACTGAGAAGATGCCATTGCAAGTATATCAGTTTAGGAGGAGGAGGAAGGGAGATGCATCACTTTTTTTTTTCCGTCACCGGAACCTCGCTGGCCATTCCACAGAATCAGTGGCAACTAGCTCACCCAGTTTTTAGAGGGAAAAAAAAGAATGCAGCCCAATTGTTCTGTTCTTTCAACCCAGGATAAAATCAAGAAAATTTCAGCTTTGCAAATGTTAATTTAAATTCGAGTACCAGGCGCTACGGCGCTGAAGTAAAAAGACCATGAAAGTCCCCCAATGATATCCCAAAAACATTACTAAGCGAAATCGAACGGATAAAATCAATTCAAGAAAAATACGAGCTAAAAACAATAAGAGAGTACTCCCCTTACCGATCTTTACGCCAAACTTGTCAGCAAACGGAGACGGGCGACTGATGCTTCCTCAAGCAAGGAGAAGGCAATATCGCGGAGGGGAAAGGAGGCGAAGAAAAGGTGATCGCGGAAGCAGGAAGTGGCCTGTGGGCTGGAGTGAGTGGCTGGGGTTTGAGGGTTTAAGGGTTTAGGCGTTTAGTCTGCTTTAGGGCTAACTTTTCCCAACCAGAAAATGAATTCGGGAATTATTCTTTCATTTTATTTTCAGGCCCCAAAAGTATAACATGTTTCTTCATTTTATTTTTAGGCCCTAGAAAGGTAGCTCTTTTTATGGAAGCTTTTCTTTTCAATTTTTTCTTCTTTCTTTTTTTTTTTTTCCCCTTTAAATTTTGAGGTCTGCATGTTTTGCTTTGTATTTTTCCAAAACACTTTTAAATTGGATTTGCTACCATAATCTGACATCTTGCCAATTACCCAAACAAGTGTGTATGTTAATATGGGATTCATGTTTGATATTGTAGTTGTTTCAATATATGCGATCCAACTTTTAAAAAATAGCGCTTTTTAAGAATAGTGTTTTGATTGTAATGTTTGTACTTCTCTTTTCAATTTTATCCTCTAAATTTTAATTTTGAATATAAAAAATATATAACGAAAGGAAGGGATAACATTGGTTGTTGTATGGTTACATGTAATATTGTCACCAAAAAAAGAAAAAAAAAAAAAAAGAAGAAGAAGAAGAAGGGATTTTGTCACCAATTTGGAAACTTTGGTGCTTACAAACTAATTTTGGTGGGGCCCACGGGCCCTAGTGAAGTTTGCAAAATAAAGGGGTACAATGAGATTATCTCCCAAAATTTACTTGCTTGCATCGTCAACACATTTCCCAACCACCTTTTTATCTCACACACATCACGTCAAAAGAGTGCTACAGTATTTTTTTTTGAAAAAATTATTTCAAATACTCACTGTCCAAACAAACCAATTTGTGATGTTGTTGTTGTCGTTGTTTTCTGATCAACAACCAAAGACATGTTGAAAGGTGGAATTGAAGCCTTCCGACCATAACGTGGAATTGATTTTGACTAGTTTGATTCGTTTCAGTTGATGTCGCCTTCACCCTTTGCTAGCTAGCGTGTGCAATCAAGAAAAAATGGCTCACTGCGCTAAGCATCTGCTTTGCTTGCTTTCTTTTCCTGACGTCCCAAGGGATGTCAAGATTGAACCTTTTAATCTCTAACACAGCAATTCAAGCAAGCCAGCATTTTATTTTAGTTGCATAAAAATAAGGTACGTAGAGGAAACCTTCGAAGTGAAAAATAGCTCATCGGTACTACTACTACTACTACTACTACTACTGAGTCTGGGGGCTGTCCGACTGATCACAAAGGAAACCAACTTAATTGAAGAAAGAGAGAGAACGGGCCACGGTTGCATGTGTCATCATAAGTCAAACTCCGGAAATCTTGCAGTTAGGTGGATACTCTTGCTTTGGCAGTCAAGTTTGGTTAGAGACGGACTTGCTTATGGTTAAGAAAACAGGCAGGCAGTAGTCGATCAAGACAAGTACAACAAATTTTCTTTCCTACCCGCAAGCTTATAAGTGAATGCTTTTGGCCAATCAACTGTATCTTATTCTATATGTGGATGCAGCGCTTGAGTTGAGTTGAGTTGAGTTGAGAGGATTCATTAAACTCTTACTCTGCCATGGCACAGGAGCAGGGCCTTGCCTCCCTTGCTGCTGCTCGCGAAATTCTCAAGAAAAGCTTGGAGCAATCATGGGATTTAGACTTCGCCATCAGAGAAACGGGCTCCAGATTGGACCAGAGCAAGCAGCGATTGGCATCACTCCAACCCGCCATTGGAAATGTGGCTTCTAAATGCGCTCTTTATGACGTCAGGCGCCATGTTGATCGTGCTGTCGGCCCTGCTGCTGCTCTTTTAAGAATCTTTGATGTTGTTCATGAGCTCGAAACTTCACTCATCTCAGCTGATCCTGCTTCCGATTTGCGTAGCTATCTCATCAATGTTCAGCGCATCGAGGAAGCAGTTAAGCTCCTCCGAGATAATTGCAAACTGGTCACTCTTTGGCTCGAAGATGCTGTGCAGTTTCTTCAAGACAAAGGCATTGAAGGAGATTGGTACATTCTTAAGTTCACGAAATCTTTGATGATACTTCAACAATTGCAGGAAGTTGAAGAAAGTTTTGGTCTCAGTGGAGGGCTCCTAATGGATGCTCTCAACCAGCTTGAAAACGAATTCAGACGCCTTGTGACTGACAACAGCTTTCCTCCTCCCCTGCCTGAAGAGCTAGAAGCAAGTCCAGTTCCTCCACTCTCTTTCCCTGACTCTGACATAAAGAAGATGCAGACCATCATGGAGAGGTTAACTGTGAGCAATCGTCTTGACAGGTGCCTGTCCATCTACGTTGACGTGCGGAGTTCAACAGTTACAACAGCATTACAGGCACTGGATCTTAGTTACCTTGAGCTATCACTGTCTGAATTTGATAGTGTGCAAAACTTAGAAGGCTGCATAGATCAATGGTCTAAGCACTTGCAATTTGCTGTCAAATATCTATTTGAGATGGAATGCAAGCTTTGCTATGAAGTCTTCCAAAAAGCTGGATGTCAAGTCTGGATGGAATGCTTTGCAAAGATTGTTCTTCGCTCTGGATTTCAGAATTTCATCAAGTTCGCAAACTCAATCACACGAAGTAAGAAGGAAGCCATCAAGCTTTTGAAGCTCTTGGACATCTTTGCAGCATTGGATGAGCTGAGAATAAATTTTAACAGACTTTTCAGTGGAAAATCCTGTTTTGATATTCAAACTCAGACCAGAGACCTCATTAAAGGAGTCATCGACGGGGCTTGTGAACTTTTCTGGGAGCTTTCTATTCAAGTGGAGTCACAAAGGTCATCCAATCCACCAAGTGATGGCAGTGTCCCAAGGCTGGTATGCTTTGTCATTGATTATTGCAACATACTGCTTGAGGATGAGTACAAGTCAATATTACTGGAAGTTCTGGAGATACACTGCGGTTGGAATAATCTTGGATTTGAACAGGGACTTGTCTCAGTCCAAGTCCAACACATAATCGAGGCACTTGAGCTCAACTTGCAAACTTGGGCGAAAGCATATGAAGACACCAATCTGTCCCACTTTTTCAGGATGAATAATTATTGGTATTTTTGCAAGAACGTTGAGGGAACAAAGCTTGGTGACCTGATGGGAAACGATTGGTTGAGGGCTTATGAGGACAACATGGAGCACTATGCAGCAATGTATTTGAGTGAGAGCTGGGGAAAACTTCCAGCACTTATAAGCGAGGAGGACTTGGTTCTGTTCCCAGGTGGAAGAGCGATCAATCATAATCTGGTACAAAAGAGAATTGGGGAATTCTGCAATGCCTTTGAAGCCATGTATAAAAAGCATTCCTACTGGGTTTTGTCCGATAAATGCCTGAGACTGAGAACATGCCAGCTTATAATGCAGACTGTTTTTCCTTCTTACAAGAACTACATACAGAAATACATGCCCCTGATCGAATATGAAGAGGACACCAGTAAGTACGTAAAGTACACCCCTGCAATCCTGGAGAATATGATCAATTCTCTATTTCAGCCGAAAGTGGGGAAATGTGGCAGCACCAAGTGCACACATCTTGCCACTAATATCAAGAATGCTGTAACAACTCACTTTCCCTCAACTCCTGCAGCTGCATGATCACGTCAAGAGTTTGATGATCCTTGGCGACCAATTACTTCATCATAAATAGAGCTAAGTCTATCCTACATATATAGTTATGCATTGCAGAGTTTCCAGGATAGATGCAAAGCAAAGCAATATTTGCATCAAGCGAAGTTTTCACAGCAAAATCACCTCTTTACGTCTAACCTATTAGCTGAGGTTTTCTTGTTGTATATGATACAAACAACATGATATTCATCTATAACCTCGACCTGTATATGTATAGATCATGTAAGACTAATATTATTAAATTATATATCATGAGGTCCAGAATCTTGGAAAAAAGTTGATTGTACAGTAATGATGTTATATAGATGCCTATTTCTGCGCCGCGAGTGAACTAATCCAGGTGACATAAATGGAAATCAGAAAGCCTTCTGATCAAAGTCAATAATGCATCTTGTTTCACGTTACGAGGACTTTCTCCTCGGCGTTATTGACTCTGTTAATTGTTGAGTGCCCTGCTAAAACTGGAAATTTGATTTATATTCTTAAAGAGAGTGCGGCAAGCCACTCGTGCTATCAGAAGTAGCACATTACTGCTAATGTGACAATTGCGAAGAAAGAATTACCTGATCCTGGTTGAATTTTTTTTGAACTACTTAGCTTCTATCACCATTTAGTCAGTAATCAAGTTCAAAGCAAAAGAGAATTTGGTGTCTCTACTTTTACTTTTGTAGAACTCTAGAGCATAGGTTGAATAAATAAATTTCTCCTTTGAACTTTTGATGCTAGGAAGCTGGGGGGTTGAGCTGCTCAACCAAGATAAACATAGCAAAAGGACGATAAAGAAGGTAAGAAGGCGGTAAAGCATGAGAACCTAATCTTGATGGCAATTGTTGTGAATATGACAGCCATCCTTTAACAAAATCTGCAGAGGAGAACTGCAGATTTGAGGCAGTCTCAGTCCGCCAGCGTGTGATCCAGTATCCAGTAAAGGTGTGTGCGTGTAGAAAAACATTAACTATTTGCAGGCCCACTACTATTGCGCATTTTGAGTGCCTTCGAAAGCACCCTGTTATAGGCCACTGTGCTCGTATTGGAACACAGAAGGCGTCTGAAAAAATGAACATTCAATTGCCATCTTTCGTGGAGTCTTGACTTCTTAGCCTGAACAGATCCACGCCTTCAAACCTGTATGGCACTAGTCTGTATGTAATCAAGTTAAAGTCAATCTTTCAGCTGTGGACTGATAAACCCATGCAATTTATTACTACTGTACATACTTAAAAAACAGTGACAAGCTAACACATTACTCCAGCGTCTGTGGACTGAAGTACTAAGTCCAGCCCTTTATTCACTTCATCCTGAAAAGGTGATCGATCTCGTGACAGAAAACAACAATAATAATTCATTTGGAAGACGGTACGCGTACGTCCGTAAATTCTTATAGTAACAGTACTATATATACTTGTAAAAATGGCCCCTTGTTAGCTCTTTCCAGTTGCTTTCCCTGGTAAAAGCCTCCCCCACATGCCCATGTCCTTGAATGCGTATATTTGATGTACGAAATAGAAGTGGTGGCCATGGCTGGGGACTTGTCATTGGTTTCTCATTTGGAAGAGAATATACACGCGTCAAGACAAGAGAGTAGAAAAGGGGATTAAAAATTTGCATCTAAGTTATGGGCTGTGAACTATAACATTCTTAAATTATTCTTAATCACCTGACACTGACTCTACGCACGAGTGACAAAAGGAGGAAGAATAAATTAAAGGTTTTCTGGGGATAATTTCACCTTCATAGGACTGCCTTACCTTTTGAGAAGTTGGAACGCTTGAAGCATCCCATTTCCTCTGGCTTCTAGAAGTTCATTCTTTTTGACCATTTGAGGAAGAAAACAGAGAGAAAGAAAGCTTTTGCTTCTAAATCTCTCAGTCTCAGTCACTAGTGATCGATACAACTACATCTCCTCCATCGCGCATCAACGCTAGCTGATCCACAAGCAGTATGGACCATACGACCTGCAGAAATAATACCATAGCAGAAGCAACAAAACTCTCACTCAACAATAAGTTGTTTGTGCTCCGACATGTCTCCCTCCTCCTAATCGCACCTTCCTTTCTTCTTCTTTTGCTTCATTCTCTCATAGTTGGGCCGCAGATGCAAAAGGTGGAGGATGGCTACGAGACTGATTCATCATTAGATCAGAAGGATGTAAGGGCTCTTGTGGCATTAGAAATCCCTTTCTTTATTGTCTTTTCCGCAGTTTGGCTGTTTGGAACTGCCACGACAATAGTGGTGGCAGCATCAGCTTACAGTGACAACGGTGCAGGTAATAAATCTCTCAGTGACCTCAAGGGGCTTATATGTGTATGGATCAGATCCACGTCCAAGAAAGTTGCGTGCACATGGCTCTATGCCTCGCTTGTAATAATCACCTATGCAGTCCTGTCTTTAGTATCCTTCGCTATGGCAGAAACCATTTTTGGTAGCAATAATAGTATTGGAGCAGTCGCCTTTACTTGGGTAAGCGTTTCTGTGGCTGCACTGATATACCCTCACTTGGCCTCCATCTGTGCTCTTGGGCTTGTTATTTCCGTTCTTGAAGAAAATCGTGGAGGGGCACGGGCATTTGAAGAAGCTCAAAGGCTTGTTAGTGGCAGGAAGACACAAACTTACATCATTATGCTGTTTTTAACCCTCCTCAGCCTTCCTATTTATGTACTCTTATATGTCACGTCAGCCGACGATGACGATCAACTCTCTCTTATTACTGGGCTTCCCTTCATGTTGGTGGCAACAGCTTTGTTCTCCCTGGCCAACTTCTTCACTTTCGTGGTGTTTACGTTGTTTTACTTCGAAACCAAGCGGAGCTATGGAGAAAAAGTAGAGATACAGGTGGGACCTGGCTACTGTTTAGTCCCTTGCTCGCCTGATGTAGATGCTACCAGTGCATAGATTTGTTTTATTGTTCAGGATGAGATCTCATATTGCAATGCATGTCAGCTAATTTGCAAGCCTTTCATTTCCTAATTTCCCGTGCCTAATTAGTAATTACATCTCTGCAAGGCTAGTTTTTTCATTACTCTGTGTTTACCCCCTCCATTTGATGGCATAAAGAATTTCATAATCCTCAGCCATGGTCCGTTAACTCCAGCATACGTACACATTCGTGACTTGTTATATCAGCAAGTAATACGAAGGTTCCCAGGATCTCTGAGTTAGCGAAGTGGATTGAACTCTTCACTTTTAACAAATAGCCAAGATTATATTGTTCTGCCACAGTACCATACGCACAACTTCCGGAGCTCCGGTAAGGATCAACTCATATGAAACAAACAATCTGAAGCAATCATCATTTACAGGTAAGAGCTCAACAGCAAAGAAGGGCAATTTTCAGATTGCGATAATCTAAAGTAGGAAGAAAGTAAACATCGATTATCCATTGGAGAGGCACTATTAGAACAGCTTTTAGAGTTGCCTCAAAATTAGTACAAATGCCAAAACAAGATAATTTTGCAGACGATAAATACTTTAGCTCAAACAGAATCATGATGATATTCACTTCTCTTTTCAAGAAAGAACGTCCATGAAAAGATTCAGTAAAACAATAAGATACAAAATTCACTACCTGTAAAATGGAGCAAAAGATGAATCCACGCAGCAAAATTGCACAAGAAGTTAGTTAATCTTAGATCCCAAAGCCATTTTCACTCAGCATCTGCTCATAATCTTCTTCAGTTGTTTCACTCGCCTGAATTCTGGGACCTGGAAATTCTTTTCCACTTCCCAGGCAAGTTGAGACATACAATTGAACGATGATTTTGCACCCTTCTCATCCGTAACTTCTCCGGGAAAAGGAATTCGGAATTCAAATACATCATTTTGAGTAGAAGTCACCCGCATGTCGAAGCCCAAGCGATCAACCCAAACCATCTTGGCATCCAACACCTGTACAAGAATCTTCATTTAGTATACCTGAACCAACACTAACCAAAAAAAATCCTAGTACTAGCAAAAATAATACCCGAACTTAGTCGTCACTAATTGAAATATACTCATAGCTCGTAAATACCTCCAAAATCAACCATCAAGTTTATCCAATTTCTTATTGTCATAATTCCATTTTACAGTTCCAGCAAAACTGCCAATGGACTTTTATGAATCATGCATTTTAAGCTCCCTCTTAGAAGCATATTTACAGATCAGCTTTTGGTCTAACATAGAAGAGTCCTTATGTTCTACAGAAAATCATGCAAGAAGACAAAATTAACATCAGTTTCTAAGAGTTTCACGTGGAATGATGGAAATTTTCCACATGGGGTGATTAGTTTCCATCATATAGGATGAAGTACCATGGGTAAACCATGGATAAGAGGAACCAGTAGAATATCTTGTTGGCTCCATGCATCTAACAGTCACTACTAAGAGCAAGATTTCAAACTAATACAAAATCAGTGACATACAACAAATTAAGAGCTACAAGATTATACTAGAACCAAACCTGGAAACCCAAGTCTGCATAGATGTTACAAAAGCGGTAGACATCTTCCATATTATTAGCATTTATCTCATCCACAATCTTTTCTGCAAAATCTCGGAGTGGATCAGGGTTTGCCAACTTATAATCTGCTGATGTAACCCACACACCATCCTAGAACAGCACATATCACAATATGTTAATCTCTTTTGCCAAAGAATTACTATCAGCAGTACAAGAAGGATTTTCTTTCTCAAAGAACAGTGCAACTTGAAAACAATACCAATTGTAAGAGAAAAAATATGAACATCAATGACACATGGCGGCAACAATGATCAAAAGAAAATGGTTTTATGAAAGCATACGAGCAACACCCAACATACCTCCCCAAAATCTTCCATGTGAAGTATATGCTCCACGGAAACAACATATAAGAGGTCTTCATCGACTTCCTCACCAAAATTCTTTTTCCATATAGAACGAAGCTTCTACAAAAGAGAGAATGGCAATCAAAATGACTTGAATCCTCTAATCACCAGTTTGTGAACTGAACTGAAAAGTATGCAACTAATTGTTTCCCGAACACAGCAAACCTCTGTTTACTAACAAGCTTTTGCTCCATATTAGAAAAATAGACATAACAGTTACATAAATAGACCTTTTCTGGCTAGAGAAAATAGATTGCCTCGTTTCCCACTCACAATGTCACAACATAAAAGAGATTTCCTTCAGTTCTTGTACTCTGCATATCTTATTTCCTTATGTTGCCCAAAAAGTTCACGGTTCCTCTACTTCATCATCCAAATTATTTTTACTTGTTCAAGCATTGTCTCTTTATTTAATTTCTTCACATCACACACATGTAATCACATAAAGTAGAATGAACACGTACTTCCTATATTATTATGATTTTGTTGCATTCTATTTGACTCATTTTCTCAATGTTTTCCGAGAGGCACTTGACTATATTCCTCAGGCTTATCATAGAATAGCAGTAAGAGATATTGTTCTAAGTTGATTAAGAAAGATGGCTACAAACTGTAAAATCATGAGTTGCACTCTAGCCTTCCATGGTCAGGTGTCTTTGTCTATGTTACTTCAGTAATCTAGCATAAACAACAGAAGATTAATAAAGAACTAACTTTCTCCCCAAAGTTCTCACAATTTATAGATAGGTCAGTCACTAAAAAAACACTTGGGAAGGTACACAATGGTCTAAGCATTGCAACTTCTATATCCAACACACTTCACTACATGCCGAGGTAGAAAGTTGGATGACCAATTTGAAAACCCAAAATTCAATTTTATATACATATAGATGCCTTCAAAAGCTGGGATACAAGGCAATGCCATGAATTTTTATGCTTGTAGACTCATACTGGCCAACTCATAGTTCCCACGCACAGCCTGCCTCTAGATTACGTTGAACTCAAATAGCATTCTACATTTTGGTCCAACAAAGTAAGTGTTCCATCCTAGGATCGAAAAAGACAGGTGAAAACCAATCGATGTGATCCATTAGCACTTGAAGAAGCTGCCATGCTGCTGGTGGATTTGGACAGCATGTGACATCAATGAAGAATCCGTCAAGCCATTAATGTTGTCCAATTCGCTAACATAATCGCGAAGGGAAAATTGGATGGGGTTGAAAAAGAAGCTCTTTTAACTCCAGGAAAATTGTGGAAAAGAAAAGAACATTTACCTTGGAAGCCATTTGATCCTCTACCTTTTGAAGTTTCCCCAGTAGTGTGCACTGTGGAGTCCGCAACCCGCACTGATCCAACTGGATTAAGGCCAATTTTTAGTTCTCAACAGAAACAGTTGAATAAAAACAACTTAGATAGATGGAGTAATAAATTAAATTAAAGATGCAAACTTTATCAAATTAACGAAATAAAGAAAAAAAAATCGCGTATCATTATTAAGAAGAAGTAAAAGGAGTACCTGAACATGGAGGCTAGAGCGCGTATCGTTATTAGGGAGGAATGCTGGGACGGAGGTATTGAATTTCAAGCACAGGAGTGGAGTGCCTTGAGAATCAACAGCGAAGCGAACGCCAATTCCCAGAGGCCAACCACGCTCAGATTCTTGGGTGAGGGCTGAAAGGGTGCCCCGGGAGGATAATTCCATAATGGTTCTGGACACTTCAGCTGGGAATGGCTTGTGATCACTGGGGGAGGTCAACTCCAAGTGGGGCCTTGTAGGTTCTGAAACCACAGAAACTGAGCATTTGGGAGCCCCAGCTGGAAATCTGGGACATGGGTTCCCAGGTTTTAGTTGAGTGAAAAACTGACTTCTGGGACTGGGTTTAGAAACAGAAAGTGGAGGTCTGGAAAAGTAGGCTGCTGTTGTTGCTGATGTCGAGAGAACGGAAGGTTGGAAATGAGATTGGGCTTGGAGAAGCATTTGCCCTTCTGTTTTTTCGGTAAAAGAACAACAGGAAGAAAGAAAGGTAATCTGTTGCTAGGATGAACACTCCAAATTAAAATGGTTTCAACTGATATTCAGGGTCCAAAGTCCAAAGGCTGTGTGGAATATGGAGAAAAGGAGAGTGGAAGGGTGTGATCTCTGGGACCGATTCTCAGAAGCAGAGGCCACCCTCCAACTTTGGCCACGGTTGCTGATAACGGGTTTGCAAAGAAATAAATAAAATCAAAATTCTCTTCTTTCACTAATTTAGCTTCTTTTTTTTTTTTTTTTTTTCTCTCCCCTTCTCTGTCTGACTGTCTCTCTCTCCCTCCCCCTGATGAAATTCATGAGGATTTTGCATGTATCGTACAGGTCCCTCAAATTCAACTTGAAGGCACTGTTTGTTTTCAGGGAAATGAAATGAAAGGAATGAAAAGGAAATGGAAGGATAAAATTTTTTGCGTTTAAACTGTTGAGGGAAAGAAAAGAATAAGGAGGGAAAGGGAGAGATGAAGGTTTTTTTTTTTTTTAATATAAGTAGATTTTACTAAGGGTGCGTTTGATAAAATTGAAATTTGAAAACTGAAATTTAAAATATAAATCAATTGAATTACTGAATTTTTAAGTACTAAATACAACATATTTGAGTGGATATCACATTCAGTGATAAATGAATAACTTATCATTTATTTTGAGGAGCAAATTTTGCACAGGAAATTCACTACCACTTAATTAATTACTAATTAAGTACTAAGATGTTGTATTTTCTAATTATCAACTGCTTCCAAACATGTTAAAATCTAAATTCATAAAGTTTAAGTGTTAAATTAGATTATTAAACAAGACCTGACAAATTGTTGGAATCATCCAATACAATTTGATTTACATCATTGTCCTAAGTTAAACATGCACTAGAAAATACAGTTTGCAATTTAACAGGGACAATAGATTTAAAAAAGATCTGAAAAATACAATAAATTTCATAATTGTCTTCTAATTGATAATAGCTTTTTTTCTATCTCTTCTTTGCATGTTTTCAATCGTCAAATCTGCTAATCAACAATTTTAGATTCCAGTAATAATAATAATAAGATCTGCTAATATACATTCAAGATTCAAAAAATTTTCAAATCTGACAATTGAAATAAATTTAGACATTGTAATAAAATAAGAACAAGAACAACAACATCTCTATAGGAATTGTCTTCTAATTGATAATAGCTTTTTTTCTATCTCTTCTTTGCATGTTTTCAATCGTCAAATCTGCTGATCAACAATTTTAGATTCCAGTAATAATAATAATAAGATCTGCTAATATACATTCAAGATTCAAAAAATTTTCAAATCTGACAATTGAAATAAATTTAGACATTATAATAAAATAAGAACAAGAACAACAACATCTCTATAGGAATTCCTAGGGGGAAAAAAAATCTCACTTGAAATCCTTAAGAAAAATAGATCAATTGAATAAGGTATTATTATTTTTTCTCAACTTGGTTTTTAATTGAAAGTGAATCGAATCCTTAGGAAAGGAAGCTAAAATTACTGAAAATTTTAAAATTTATTAAAAAAATTTATGTGTTCATGAATTACACTTTTAAGTTATGCACAAAAAGTAACTAACATGTGAAAGTTTTCTTTTCTTTTCTTTTCTTTCATTCCCTAATCCAAACAATAAATTTAATGTTTCCTTTCTTTTCATTTCATAAGATGGATGGAACCCGATTTCCTCTGCTCTCATTTCTTTTGTCTTTCACCAGAGTCCTCTCCTTTTCTCTTCATCTCCTCATTTGAACCCAAACGGTGCCTAAATAGTAAACTCATTACTTCCTAAAATATTTTTGTTTGTACCAACAATACTCTGAAAAAATTTTCAGATTAGGCATTTCTAACACACAAAAAATTAAATGAAATTTTCTTTCTTGTGGATGTAATTAAATTACATTCCCAAAACTTGCAGACCTTAAACACAAAAGGCTTATTCTTAATCTTTAAAGTCAATGGAATCCGACAACATCACAAAGAGAAAATTAAAGATGAGAAGGTGTTAGTATATTGATAGAATTTTCTAGAATGGGACTCATTTGTCACAAAGAGAAAATTCGGGGACTAAAAATTTTATAATGGAACTCGAGAGATACTTTTGGGAAACTCCAAAATTAATTCAATGACGGAATATACAAGAAAACTGGCAAGATTAGGCCTCATTTGTCAGCTTTACAATTAACTTTAGATTACTTATAATCCAGACGAAGATTGAAACAGATAAGACTTGATTTATCAATCATCATCATCATTCATGCGGCCGGTGTCCAAACCATTGATGCTGTAGGACAATAAAATACTCTAATCATTTGACTTCACATACAGTTAAGTATGGATATTTAACGACAAATTGTCATGAAAGTGTAGATTATCAAATTGTGATCCTGACTCATTTGACTTCAACCCAAGGGCTTCATCAACTCAGAAACGAAGATGAGCCTCGTGGCAGCGGCTTTTTCTTTGATTTTTTTTTTTTGTTTGACAGATTTCTTCTTCTTGAAGAATTAACAAACACAAACATTGGAGGATGGCAGGGACACTTTCACATGCCACCAGAAATGTCTTTAACCATTAAAATCTCTCCGCAAAGCTTTCTGGGAACCTGCTCCAGTGCTTCCCCTTCTTGCCAAGCCTGGCCAACCAACACTCCGGGTCCCAAATGACGGACATACACCACAACTTGATCGCAGAAAGGCCATGGATGTTTTGCTGAAATATGTAGTAGAAGAATAAGTTAAAAAAAAAAAAGTACATGCATAATTCAGAATACAGTAGTATTGATATTTGGCATTTCCAGGATGCGATGCCGATGATGGTGTGTGAATTGCTAGCCATTACGAACCTGGCTTAGGGAAGCCCTGTGGACAATCAGAGAGCTCCAACAGTCCGTCACCGAATTCATATGCTAAGTCACAAGGCTGCTCCGTCGACATTACTTCCTGGATTTCTCTGGTCGTGAAATACAACGGGATAAAGGAGCTTGAAATTCCCTCCAGAAGAGATCCTCCTAAAACGCCAGACATCATTCATACCGCATTCCGTCAGCTACTGGTTGAAGCCAGTGAGACCTCAAGTCTAAGACCATGTGACCAAAATAAAAATATACTCCCATTACAATTTACAAGACAAGCTAGCAAGGAATCAGCAGAGACACAGAGGTACAATCCTTAATATTTGCCTGGAAAAGGGATATATGAAATAAAACTAGAAGGCTATCATCAGACAAACTTAATACAATTACAATTTCCTTGAGCTACCATGCTTCACTTGGAAGGAAAAGGACAGCAGGAGGGACGAAGCAGCAGGGACAAGGGAGTTTTAATCAGAAACCAAAAACGTAAATACTATCTCAGCATACCAATGAATCGTCCATATGTCCTTTCCTTGCTGTAAAACAATGCCTGGCAACGAAACCATAGATAAACAGTCAAATTTGGTCCCAAGTAATACTAGTTCAAAGGCTGCCTAAACAGATACTATAAAAGAGTTGACCTTCTTGAAATATTTCATCCAGGCAATGGCAAGCGGCCCTGTACCAAAACAACAAAAAGGTTTCCTTTAAACTTCAGGGATTTCAGGTTCCAAAAGGCTGCCTACGACTTCTCTTAGAATCTTATATTCCAGGAAGCAAAAAACAAACATCATTATACACAGTCCATGGGTTGTTAAGCAATGTTGTAAAGCTTTCATCAAGTAATTTGCTTCTTCCACAGTAAAAGACATAATTGAATGCAACACGCTCTTAAATCAACTGAATCACAGCCTCGCTTCTTCATGCCTGCTAATACGAACAACAGCTTAGGGTACCCAAGCCTTCCCTAAAGAAGATATGAGGTGTGATTCGCAGGGTACCTCCGCTTGCTCGGCAGTTCCAAAATTCAAGTGGCAATGCATGATCGTCTCCATGAGAAAGCAGATTGGATGCGCTCTTCACAGCTAACTTGGGATCGTCATATCGCGTGCCTGCTATTTCCCATGCTCTCGATATAAGCCTGAAACATGGCATAAGATTAGAGAGGCAAGAATATTTATGTGATTACAGTATAGTATTCCTCGAGTAATGAAGTGCAGGCAAGGTTATCAACACGAAAGACATGAAGCCGCAAGGGAAGCAAATAAATTTAGCATAGATGAGCAGAAAAAGACTAGAACTTTTTCAGAAACAGAAGAAAAACACAAATGTAAAATATACAGAATTTTAGTGGCAAGGAAAGACATCCAGGAAAGATGACCAGAATGGGAAGTAGGAGACTGGCTTATATTGTTCCAGCCAGGCAAAGGTGATCCCGAGAATATACTTGTATTGATGATGTAATTAACAGAGAGAATGAGGTACCTGGGATTGAGCAAAGAAAGCAAGCGATGCCGCCTTTCCTCCGGAATATCCTCAATTTTCTTCCTAACCAAAAAGCAAACACTTGGAATTAAAGCAGATGGAAAGACCAGTTTTTTTTTTTTTTTTTCCTTTCCCCCCCAACCAAAGACATGAAAAATCCAACTAAGAAGTAGACAGATAGCAAGCAATTTGGTTTAGCGGATGAAAGTACCAAAGATAAGAGGCGGGATTGAAAGAAGAGGGATCCAAAGGAATAAGGTGTTTGGGAGGATCAAGAAATGAGACAACATCCTGCTCGTCCAAGTATGATATTCTCCCATCCGGCAACAGTTCGTAGGGTTTATCATCCCAGGGTGAGGAAGAAGATGAAGATGATGAGGTGCAAGGCAACGATGTCGCATTTAGCAGTCGAGCAGAAGAGGTGGGAGAAAGATGTAGAAAGCGGCGGAAACGGGTAGAGGGATGAGGTGGGAGCTGCTGCTGAATCATGGGCTGAACGAGGTGGCGGCGATAACTACGAGGAGGAGGAGTAGCAGTGGCAGCAGCAGTAGTAACTGGGATGTTGGTGGTGGTAAAGGCAAAGAAGCCGCAGCGGGAAGAGGCCATCATTCCTCCTCCTCCTAACTAATTTGCCGCTACAACTCCTCCAATTCTTCAATTAATTACCAGAGCTAATAAAAGAAAGTTGGGATGCAAGAAATGCAACGGGAGAGAGAGAGAGAGGGACCCTTCAATTTTCCTGAATTTATACACACAACAGAAGAAGTGAATGAGTACTATAGCACCGCAACGCCAATGGAGTCGCGGCCCGTGGGGTTTCGATATTGGTAGCAGTGCACTGGTCTTCTCCCGGGACTATTAAGCTGCTCAGGCTAAGTTCATATGGCAGGTTAGTTTGATTCTTTGTGGATCCCATCCGCAAAGACTCAAAAGTGGACGCCCTCACCAAAGTCTGTCTAAGCTTGAAACCTCGATAGTTTGTTTGGATATATATTTTGGTTTATTTCCCCGCTTACATAATCAACACATTTTTCAATCACCTTTTTAACTCACATGCATTATATCAAAAAAGTTCTACAGTATTTAGATAACCAAATAATTCCAAATAATAACATATCCAAACACCACATTTCTAGTACGCGGCGAAGAGGAATATGAGAATATCCAACCAACAACACTTGTAAGTAGAGGATTACATACAACTAACTTTTTTTTTCCCCTTACCCCTCATTTGGTACGATGAAAAGGTTCAGAATGGAAAGGTCTTTCCAGTCAGAATTCTTTCACTGCCAGAATGGACAGGAAATAATTTATCATTCGAGTGTTTGGTAACCAAGTCAGAATGGAATGTTAATTTCTTTTCCCATGTTTTGTATAGTCATATTGAGAAGTCAGAATGGATTGAAGAAATTACCGTATTGACTTAATTGCCCCTATATATAACATTTTATACACATGTTGATTTAGAGACAAATGAATTATTAATTAATAAATAACTTTTTAATAGCATAAAATCACAATAACTTACTAAATGAGAACATAACTTTTTAATAGCATACAATTACAATAGGTGAATACTAACTGTAATGCAATTGTCATAGGTGAATACCAATTGTAACTACATGAAAATTTTAAATTACATGTATGTTGAATCCCGTGTATTTTTTATACATATTAAATCTGTCATTCATGCATGTTAAATTCTTTGCCCTTGATTTGCTTCTGAATGGTTTTAAGAACTATTTGTAAAAAGAAAAATATAATTGTGTCTTAGCAGATAATCTAGTGGGTTTACTCTTTTCTTTTCTTTTTTTTTTTAACTTCATATGAATGTATGTTGGCATGTTATTGTTTATTTGAATTAACAAATGTTATCATATAATCTAATATTGTGAATACAAAATATATTAAAAATGTTAACTAAATATTTAATTTCAAAGTAAAAAGAAAGAAAAGTCATTAAATAGAATTAAAATTATTCCTAAGTAAAAAAGTAGTAGACTTATTAACTAAACTCATAAAATAGTCCTAATATTTGACAAAGTAAATAACAAATTAATATATATGAAAGATAAATAGGTACACAGGAAATAGAGGCATAGAATATAGAAGGGTAATCTTGACTCCTATAATTTAGGTATTTCCTGGATAAAGTAGGAATGACCTTTCCCTAGATTTTTGTGAGAAATGGGATTCTAGGAAAAAGTTGGAATAAACTTTCTAGGGGGAAAGGTCATACCAAACACTAGATTGAAATGAATAAGTTGGAAATGTTTTTCCATTCTAGACATTTCCAACGTACCAAACGAGGGGTTATAGAACTAAAGATAACACTAAGCAACAAGAGAAATAACAAGCATGAATCTCAGAACCACACGCACATACACTTTTTACACACACACACACAAACAAAAGAAAGAATGATAAGTAAGTAAATAAATAAATAAAAGGAAGGAGAACACTAATAACAGAGGAGCAAAAATAAGAGAATAAATTCTGCTCAAACTACTAAAATATCCTTTTGCAAAATGGCATTTCTATCAGATAAATCGTTTGAAATGACAATATTTTTTCCCCCATCACATAACTATTACATAATGGATGGTTTTTCCTCCAAAAGAACAAATAAATTTAGAATGAAACTTTTACTACTATCTTTTATCGTAAGATGCTGATATTGCCAAGGCATAAATTATCTGATGGGTATAATGGTCTTTTTAATTGGTTGCATAAACGAATAGTTCGAGCACAATTTTTTTTATTGTTAGTTTATAGGAAGTAAATAATAATCAGTACGTTTCACGAAGATTTGCCACTAGGGCTGCAAGCGAGTCGAGTCAAGCCGAGCTTAGCTTTGGCCTTATCGAGCTCGGTTCGACTCATTTTTCATCAAGTTCGAGTTTAAATTCGAGTCTAATCGAGGTCGAGCATGAAAAAAATAATAAATAATTACTTTATTTTTTTAAAAAATAAATAAAATAATTATTTTTCTTAATAAATAATAAAAATATTAAAGGATATATATGTAATTTCACTATTAGAATAAAAATTAAAAAATAAAAAAAATATATATATTTGAACCGACTCACGAGCTATCGAGCCGACTTGAACTCGATTCGAACATGAAAACGAACTGCTAGAACTTGACTCGAGTTCGATATTTTCAAACTCGAACTATCAAACTCGAGTCGAGCTCAAGCTCGCAAGCGGCTCGATTCGTTTGCAGCACTATTTGCCACTCAACCTTTTAATTACCAACTCCAAAAAATGAGCAACACTTGCAGACATTCTTGACCATTGAATTGGGCTGCTGTGTTATACTGCATTCGGAGTATGTGTAATGAGACAAGTACCCAAAAGAAGAAAGTCGGAAAGGAAAAGGTGGGCAGACAGATACTTGTGGACTGTCTGTTATTCATTCATTTTTGGGCTATCTCGTAAGTCCAGGCCCCATTGGGCAAGGTAAACCCCCGAGATATTCAGCACCGGCTCAAGAAGCTGCCCCATATGTTTTCGGCACAAACCCAATTAAGGGGAAAAAATAAAAACTGAAAAAAGAAAAAAGTAATGTTGGAGCCTTGGAGGTATCTACTAGTTAGGGTTTGAAGTAGTTCTCCACTGTAATTAATAGTCGTCCTGGGGACTCTGGAGGAAGACGACCAGAAGAGCTCAAGTCCCTTTTCTTTCTTTCAGGCGGTTTCATTTTCTTTCGTCCAGCGTATCAACAGCAACGACAGTAGCAATAATCAATCATGGTATGTATGATTTCTTGGTATGATGATTTGCGTCTGTTTTGTGTGATGCAAATTAATATATTCATTACAATTTGCTGTGAATCTACACAAACAATTAAACGTTGTTTGGAGTGCAGCCGCAGGGAGATTATATAGAGCTTCACAGGAAGAGACATGGCTACCGCCATGACCACTTCGAGCGCAAGCGCAAGAAGGAAGCTCGTGAAGTTCACAAGCGCTCCCAATTTGCCCAAAAGGTCCATTCTTTCTTCCCCTCTCCTCTGTTCCTCCCTCTATGCTTTTCTAATTCCTCAGTGAGCAAATTCTCTCTCTCTTTTTTTTTAACACCCCTCCATTTTCCATTTCCGACAGGCGCTGGGTATTAAGGGTAAGATGTTTGCTAAGAAGCGATATGCCGAGAAAGCCCTCATGAAGAAAACGTATGCTTTTTCATCACTTTTCACTCTTATTATCTTTTTCTTTTTTTCTTTGGTAAGCATCTTTTTGTTATTATCTGCACTATTTAATTATTTATCCATGTTAACTTGCAACTGGACTTGCACCCTCTCATGTTGGATCTTTTTACTTGTTAGATCTTTCTAGGCTTTAGTTTCCTTCTTTTTTATGTCTACTCGTTAAGTTCAAGTGCTTAATCACAATGAAGTGGTTTTGGCTCTCAGCTTTGTATCAGTTGCAACATTTCCCTTTGCTTACTTTACTAGAATTCTTGTACCCTAAGATGAGATGGTCATTAGTTTATTAGCTGTCAATAATATGGTGCTTTTGGTTTACACCTTTTCCTTTTTGCATTGCTGTGTGACAGTTTGGCTATGCATGAGGAATCATCAACCCGGCGCCAGGTTGAAGATGATGTCCATGAAGGAGCTGTTCCTGCTTATCTACTTGATCGTGAATCTACTACTAGAGCCAAGGCACTTTTTTTTTTTTTTCCAAATTATCAATCTCTGGTTCTTGCTAAAATTATTCTTGCAACTGATTCTTGATTTTCATTTATCTTCCCTTTTGCTAGGTTCTTAGCAACACTATAAAGCAGAAGAGGAAAGAGAAAGCTGGAAAATGGGATGTACCTCTTCCCAAGGTGGGTGCTTTGGACTCTCACAAACTCAGTTTGTTACGCTTACTTTGCATTTTAAATATCACCGTCTTTTGCAATCACTGAAAGAATTGACTGATGTCCTTTTTTTTTCCCTGATCTGTGGCTGTTTGATTTTCATGTATCTTCGCATAATGTCCAATTGCATTAACTTGGCTTACTTTAAGCTGAGTTGTTATTTCTACAGAATTGTCTCTTCATCCTTGGTTGGTGTACCAATCATAGAAACTTTTTGGCCCCCTGCCATTACATGCTTCTAAAGTTTGGATGTGTAAAAGCTCAAAGGCAGAGAAAATCTGACACCACTAACAAAATTAGGAAAGTTCTCAACATTTGAAATTTCTGAAAGCTGATAGGATGCGTAAATCAGAGAAAATTTTATTCTATTTTATTTTTGGTTTTGAGGGAAAAGAGGAAAATTTTATTTTGGATGTATAAATCTGGGAAAAGAGGAAACCAACAGGGAATTGATCACTTTGGCAAAGTTGCCTTAGTTCATGTACAACTGATCCAGGGAAACAAGACATCAATTAGACAGCTGCAAACTGATGTTTGTGATTGGCTTGTATGGGGCTTGTCTTGGCTGGTGCAATTACACTTTTGTTGAGAACCATACCGGGTGGGAAGCGAATATTGCTTTTGTTATCTCCAGTTTTCCCCTCTCTCTCTCTCTCTCTCTTTCTTGGCGAAAAAATTCCAGGTTCTTCCTTTATTGTTTAAGGAATTTTCTTTTTCTTTTTCTTTTTTTTTGGGGGAAAAGTTGCCCTACTTTTCATGTTACTGTTGCTTGATGCACTTTGGTCATCTCCCAATTTGCATCTGCTAAGTTCCTAGGCAATAAAAGGGGAGCTTTTGGAAGTTGGCCTTGTAGAAGCATAAGTTTTCCTGTTTGTGAAAAAATGTCCATCTCTGGGACATTTCCTGGTTGTCATCTGGTTGTGACTTCCTTATGCTTGAGTTAAGAAACTTTCTGATTGTTAATTCTTTGATATATAGGTCCGGCCTGTGGCTGAAGACGAGATGTTCAGAGTAATCAGATCTGGAAAAAGGAAAAGTAAGTAATTTACCTGTTGCTTGCTTTATCTAGTTCTTTGTGTGTGTCAAATGTGCATTGCACGAGTCACTAGTGAAATTTTGTTTACTGGCGTGGTGGTTTTTATTTTCTTGGGTTTATTCACAGCGAAGCAGTGGAAGAGGATGATCACTAAAGCGACTTTTGTGGGTCCAAGTTTTACGAGGAAGCCACCCAAATACGAGCGGTTCATCCGACCAACGGGTTTAAGGTTCACCAAGGCTCACGTGACTCATCCTGAACTTAAATGTACCTTCAATCTTGAAATTATTGGAGTGAAGAAAAATCCTAATGGTCCAATGTATACGTCTCTTGGTGTTATAACCAAGGGAACTATAATTGAGGTACTCGTCTAAATATGTTGTTGCATAAATATAGTTTTTCAGGTTTAGTGATATGTACAATTGCTAATGTGTTCTGACTTGAATATCAGGTGAATGTCAGTGAATTAGGTCTTGTAACTCCCGCAGGAAAAGTTGTTTGGGGTAAGATTGACCTTTCGTTCTGTCTCGGAAAGTAGGAGGCCCCTCCATTTCCGTGTTTTAGTTGTGTGTTCTTATTGTCAATTCGTGTTCTCAATGCAGGAAAGTATGCTCAAGTGACAAATAATCCTGAGAATGATGGTTGTATAAATGCTGTCTTGCTTGTGTAGGCAGACCCAACGACTTTGATGGAGCGGAATTTTGTACGACTGACTCTGGAGTTTTACTGACACACAGATGATGTTTTCACTGATACCTACCTACTTTTGTTCGTCATTTTCGTAGTTGCTTAATATGACCTACCAAATGTTAGAAGTGTACTATGAATTGAGCTAAGCATCGCATATGTTATATTGGCGAATGGCCGCGATTCCTCATTGTTGAGTCTTTATACTCCTAAAAATGAGCGATTCATTGGGAGGCCTTTGAGTCTGATTAGTTTGTTGGGAGGTGACTGAACAAACATTGCCATATGCCTGGCTGTCAGCAAGTCTCTGCTAAATCTGTCTTTATAATCGAGGCATATTGTCTGCTTGGCAAACTGCTATGGCTAACTTTTCCGGGGGAGGCCCGGTAATCACGCCAGTACAATGTCAGAATACGCAAGCTTCACAGCCTTCTTGTTTCCCGCGTCGGATTCATTTTCTTTGTCCAAGGTGTCAAGTGTAAACCCTTTTGTAGTGTTCTTTTGCATTTTGAGAGAGACCCAGCCAGTTTATCGATGCAAAAGGTTTTCATCCAACCAAAAGAACCACAGGTTTATGGAAATCAATTTTCTAGTTTAACATTCATGCGTCTAAAAACCTAGACAAGAACATGAGGAAAGTAAGCTGCGAAGATGCTGCTAGTTTCAAAAGGTCTAAAATGCACGAAAACATCCATCAAACATAAGAAACCGGGAAACTTATTCCCTCCCACAAAACGACATAACCCGCGTCAATGTCGAAAAAGCCAGACCATTTGGTGGCTTCGCAGATTCTCTCTCTCTCTCTCTCCTTCATGCATCATGGACGAAGGTAAGCACTGCAACCTGCAATAGAACCATTCAAGTACAAGAATACTTCTTGTTAAACCAAGCCTCCTAAACTGACACATCACAAGGGAGAAACAACGTAACTTCAGCTTCAGAAGCTCTCTAAGCTTATGACATGGGAAGGCAGGTCACATTACACATAAATATGACAAACAAAGTTGGCGAACAAATATAGATCAGCTATGCACTTAAGAATACAGGAGCAAGTACTATAGACTAATGGACAAGAACGGGACCCCACACCAAGTATCTAAAACGATGAAATAAATACGGTAGACAAGAGGAAAAGACAATCATTGTAAAAGTTATATACGACAGATAACATTACATAAAAATGAGAGACTTTCTTGACCTGAGACTCAAACATCAAGAACAGAAGAATGAAAGATGGCCTACAAATGGAAAGTCTGAACCTGAAGAGGTGTGGCAGCAATCAGCGGACCAATCACAGGGCCACCAAAAACCCCACCATCTGGATCACAAAAGGTCAATTTTAAACTGCCCGACAGCTGCGCCTGGCCGTTGCTAGAGATGAGGAAGAAGCCTGAGAGGCGAACTATCTCATATAGTCCCTGCACATACCAGCTTCTGAATAAATCATCACTTGTATGTCCACATATAGATGTACATGGACTAAAAGAGATATCAAGCAGTTGAGTAACAGCAATGACAAAAGGTCAGAACTATTCCAAGACTGCAGCCAAACAATTGTATCAAGCTGAGGTGCATTTAGATAGCAGTGTCTATGATATCAACTTGAGGTTCTAAAATCATAAGTACATCCATTTTTCAACCCCAATGCAATCACGCAAAATGTCAAAAACAAAAGCTGTTTTTTCCCCCCTTTCCAGATCAAGAGATCAGGCTGCTTCTACAAACTGAAGAGTTGAAACTAAACAAGAAATTACATGTAAAGAAGGTCCTTCACTACAATTTTCTTCCCACATCCCAGCCCAAACAACAACATTATCCTTCTGACAGACAGTCCTGATGATTTCCAACACTTCAAGCAAACTTATCAGGTCTCTCCGATCCACATTTCCAGGGACAGTTGATAAAACTAGGCTCTGTTTCAGCATAGCATCTATTCAATAAAGTCCTTTAATCACAAGTACATAGCAATATCCTCTGCCAATATGTGAAAAGAAAATGTACAAAATCCTTCCTTTTAGAAGGAATTTTGCACAAGCTATTACTCTAGGTTACCTCGCAGACCTATTGCACAATCCATTGACACTTAGCTTTAGATTTGAAAAAAGTCTTTTGGCTTTGAAAGAAGTGATATAGCTCATTAAAAACCTTTAACCGAATATCATGCCATCTCCTGATGCCCTGTTCTGGCAATTGTGTATTGCTACATACAAACAAAAGGATGTTTAAGACTATTAAGAATTCAACTGGCCCACTAATTCAAATGTTGCATTCACTACACAAGACCTAGAACATGGAAATAGGAAGGCAATCTCCATCCTAGGAGAAAAAGACAAGGAAATCATGAACGGTGGAGATAGAACAGTCATTAAGAGAAGGAAAGTTATAGAAGGAAGGAACATCATCTTGTACTTTAAAGCAGAAAACATTCAGCAGGGCAAAATACATTGTGAAATGAATTTCTAATACACAAAGGGGCAACACCCTGCAAACTCTAGCTTCCTTCAGTTCTATTTTATATAAAAAAGAAAAAAAGATCAAACTTAAAAACTTTTTGCATGTGACATTAAGTGACACCCTCTAGAGGTAGAGGCAATCAAATAACCGTTTCCCCATTGCAAAGATGTTATTATAATATCACTGCTGATATTGCCTGAGACACAACTGTCACACAATTACAAGCAAAGAAATTGCAAGTTTGAGAGAGAGAACAAAGAGATACAACCTCAAAAAGGACTTGTGATCCTCGCATTTTCATTCGAGGACAGGATATGGCACCTTGTGCTGACAAAATCACAGAGAGACATGAATGACCTCTGAATTGTGATGGAAATCTTCGATTGGCTTGGAAATAGTACTGAATCTTTTCGCCCACACCCTACAAGTGGAAAGACATATGGCAGGCAATGATAAGCATATAGCAATAACTCCCAAAAGAACACGCATGTGTGCATGTGCACAAAGAGAAAGATATCTTAACTCATTCACCACGTTAATTCCATGAACATGCAAGGATATACTTCATCTCGATAGTAACATCAAATCTTCATTGATAAACCACTTTTAAAGTTTGATTCCCAGAAAAGAGAGAAAACCACTACAGTTTCCAAGAGGCTCTTATGTTCTTAAAAAAGAAATGCCAGATACACAGTGCATATGCCTTGTCAATTCTAATTTAAAACCATTGCTGAAGATTTTCTTCTATCAGGTTATCATCAGCTTTTACAGCTCTTTTCTCAATTCTTAAAAGCTTCAACGCTTACTTTTTTTATGGCAACATTCACTGTTCTTATTCCAACAAGTGTTTATGAAATGAAAACGTAAAGCAGTATATCAGACTGCTCCCAGAAAAGGTGCAATTAAAAGATAAAGAAATTAAATCATACTACAATATCCAGTTTAAGATTAAAAGCAAGTTTGATAACTGGCTGATTAGACTGCTCATAGGATAGTTTAAGAATTTTTTTTTCTTGACGTATATAATGCTGAAATAAACAAATTCTGCTGCAAGAATATTGTATTACACAAAGATATGGTAGGTGAAAGCTAACAAAACTAAATGACCCTCAAGCTGTCAATAATCCACACCACCAGGGGAGTAATTTAACCAACCTACTCGATTTAGACTCCTGAGTAACTCGGTGAAAGGCTTGACTCAAACTCGGCATTCCACAAGCTCAAGTCGAGATCGAGCTATTTGACAAGGTGTTGGAGTCGAGCACGAGTAGGAAAAACCCAAACTCTAGTACTCGTCGAGCCTTATTATGTAGTGAAATTATACTATAATTTTTAAATTATATATTATAGAAATTACATTTATAGGTAAGAGAGTTGTGGAATTTACCAAAAAGCCGAGCATGAGAACTTGATTGAGCTTGATTTGATCGAGCTTGAGCTCAAGTATTTTTTACTTGAGTAGCATATAAGATTTTTTACTCGAGCTGCACTATTCAAGCTCTACTTGACCTGATAGCAACATAATAAGATTTTTTTTTCTAAAATGTTTAAATATTTCAGGGATCTCATGAATATGCACTTCAACTTGCATCCAACGGTTGAGGTCCTTGAAACGTACATCATTTTCTCAACATCAGCAAAGTTTTCCTGAAATTTCTGCCAATACCTTCAAACTTACTTTTTCATACCTAAAGCTAAGCCATTCAGACTGTGTTCATAAACTAACCTATAACAAAGGTCTTTTATGGTAATGCTTCACATGCCTAATATCTCTCCAAGTTCTATTGGAAAACCTGTGTAAGTAGATTCTTAGGTCTAACTAGTCCTAGCACTCAAATCCTGGACAGACCTAACTGATTTGGCATTTGATTTATTAAAGAGATTCTTTTCTTCCCCATTTAAGAAATATTAATTGAACAAAGTCTTAAAATGAGAATAAGTGGGTTACATGCAACGAACAAAATAAGAAATGGTACTGTAAGATCAAGCTGGAAATGTCTATGTTGCGTGGAGTTGGGTAAGGTAGTCAAATACGAGCATGCATCTAGGTGTCAGATTCATTTCTAAAATGTTAATAAACAAACACAACACCAAAGACTCAGAGTCGGGTATGAGGGTGTGTCTTACATGCTCATTTTCAGTTAACTTATTAAGCAAATATGATAACATATAGCACCTCTGCATGTAAATAATTTTTTTTTAATGGTGCACACAGTAAAACCATACATGATCAGAAAGGTAAGAAAAAAGAGGAAAAATTAACATCACAATTAGAGACCATTGTCTGACTCGTGAATAGACAGTCTTTGAGCCAAGATTCCATCTTTGCACCCTGTTCTCCCTCTACCCACCCCCCTTCATCGGTTCATCACCTTTTGCACATGTGAAACTTCAGAAGAAATAAAGGAACAGATCTCATACTAGAACTGGTTTAATATGATGCCTGATATTAGTGCAAAGGAAGAGAAGAGTCCATGCGACATAGGGAATGGCAACACCAAATCATTGTCATCAGGCCCTTTGGTGAAATACTTAGCTTGCCCACTTCATATCCATAATAATATGACCAAGTCCATGAATGAATCTAGCATGTCTTTAAAAGTATTCCATTGACACCTGTCCCCAAACTGTGCTATTGCAGGCTTGCAAAGCTTTCCACATCCTAGCATGTTGTACATTCCCTCTTGTTATTTATGGTTAGAAGTACCCTCACTGCTTAGATCTACAACTTATCATATTCCAGGTTTCTTGAACACATCTTAATTACTAATTAGTATCAGAAACATTTACACCTTTTTCTAAGAATTAACACTGATGTCTTGAAATCAATGTAAACAAAGCAATGAGGGGTTACTTAAACCAAAGGGATCATTGCACACGCTAAAAGCATGTCCTTGATAGAAAAACATATCATGGTCTCGTAGGATTAACTTGACAAGGTAAATTAATCAAAGTGATGAGATATTGTTAACGAAGTATGATAGTCGACATGCAGAATTACCTTAAAAAAAATTTTACACTTGTGATAGATACATTAACTATTCAAACATCAATTTATTATCATTTACAATGCAGAGATTCTAGTTGAAAATGGCTTTCGTGCGTCTCATATGAATTATACTATACTTATCCTTTACATTGTTACATCTCCTTCATGCACATTAATCCATTATGTCTAGATATCCTCAAAATAAGACACCTATAGGCATTCCAGCTTTCTTTGGTTCGATATAGATGTTTTAAGCCAAAAAAAATATTTCCTATTGATAACGTCTTTGCATGGGGAGATTCATTTTTTCTAATGGTCCTTTGTAGTTTGGAGAGAATGTGCAAATTAATTTAAAATGTATTTTTTTTTACAATATGACTAACTCAAATATCAATTTTAGTAAGAATTTGACAAATCAAAATGATGGATGATGGTGTTATTGCTTAAAAAGAATAGAGTCAATTAATTGAATGAAGAAATATCTATGAAGATATCTCGTTAATTATGAAGCCAAAGAGAAACAAATGAAGAGAGTGAAATAAAAGGTAGGAATATATTTAGGGGAAGCTATAGAAGAGGTATATGTGATTATATGTCATTTTTTGACCCACTAAGAAAATAGATTACATTCTCATAATCCACAACATGCATCAGAGGAAGAAAGTTATGTTATACTTAAATACCGTGTAATTTGAGCAACTAAACATGCTCCAAAATATGTGAAGTCCAACCAAAAGTACCTTCAGTTGAATAATCTGTGAGATCAAACTTAAAATAGCATTTGGTTGCCAGGAAAAGTGTGAGAAACTGAGTTGCTTTGCTTCTGCATGTATTTGGTTTGCAGGATAATTGTACAGAGTTTTACCATACATTTGCATTTTCTGTCTTGCAAGATTTGCAGAACTCTGCTTGTAAAATTTAGATAGATGCAAAAAATTGATAAATGTCAATAACTACCTTTTCCCTTCAAACTTCTTCCAGTCAAATGGATATGATAAGGAAAATATAATTATCATCCCTATTCCTCACAATCTAGTATTTTATCACTTTGTAATACAGCTTTTCCTCTGTTCAATCAAAGCTAGAACTTGTTTTGATAGAGGAAAAGCGTGAAGGAAAGTGAAGTAAATGAAAGGAAAAACAACATCCTTATCACATTTATTTGACTAGAAACAGTTTGAAGGAAGAAAGGTCACTACTATCAATTTTTGTGTCTGACGAACCATTTCCTGCAAAATCCTGCACATTTTCCAGGATCCAAATGGAGGAAAGTGCAAGAATATGTGAGAGAACTGTACAATAATCTAGCATTTCTGGCTACTAAGCACCACCTCAAGAGAATCTACTTAGGAGGTAAATTGAAAATTGAACTAGCTTTCTAAAAAATAGATTTGCAGAAAGGAGATCCATTCCCTGAGATTAAATAAAGTAACTATGAAGCCCAGGAAGCTGCAGGTACTACTGATGCTCTTACTCCAAATTGGGATTCCTTTCCAGGTTTTGCGTGAGTAGTTTCCTTGAGGATAGCACTCTCTGTCCTCTTGTTAAGCAAACCACTCCAGGTGGATAGAAAAAAAGAAGATAGAATCGTCATGAAGTACTAGGGACACAGAGAGATTTACGGACTGGATCAGGAGGGATAAATCATACCAGGAAAACGAACCCCAGCACTGAACATACCAAGATTCCTAATCCCAGTAGAAAAACTCGTCCTGTGTCAGCTTGCTGAAGATGATTTGTAGAAAATTACTGACTTGGTCCAAATGAATATTAGGAAGGATAAAGAATCAACATTCACTTACAAAACTATCCTTCTACGTATCTCACTATGAAATCAAGAGTAGTCAATAGTTGCTATATGTACTTGCCTATATTAAATTTCAAAGGGAAAGCTTTTATGTAGATGCATTGGTCACTAACAGACCACCTTATTCACGAAGCCACTTTCACTAAAGATTAAATTAGATTAGCATTTTTGGTAATCTTCTTGGAAAAAAAAAAAACTAATTGGCAAGTTTCTTTAAAAAAAAAAAGTCAAAGCTTTTGATCAAATTATCACCAAATTCAACAAAAACTCATTTTAATTTGAAATCAAATAAAAATAAGCAGGTTATGGAAAAGCTTTTTGCTGACTTTGGAATTAATTCTACATCATATGCGGATAAAAATTTCAACCAACAACCAGTAGCAAGGTGCATATGGATTGGATTATACCCCACACAGCAAAAGAAAGGTATTTGAATCAGGATTCCTTGTCTCCTTCCAAAAAGAAAAAAGAATATTGATTCGAAGGAAAGGTAATTCAATCATTTTTATAGACCATCCTGTATGCTCTTCATCCATGGATTACTTATCCTGGCCGTCTTTAACTCCTTATCAAAGAGGATTTGCACCTAGAATAGAACTAGTGCAGATCCAAAAGAATGGGTCTGGGTTTTTTATAAGATGGAGATGCAAAGGGTAAATAGACGCAATGGGATATCCAATCCCCCATACAGTCCCAAACAAATTAAGCAGGAGAACTGATCTAGCCTTTTGGTTTCACGGAAGCCCAGCATAGGTATGGAATAATTTTACAGTCCATCTTATTCCATGAACCAAACTAGCCCCCGAAGGAATTGAGTGCTAAAGGACTTCACATTAAGGTTTTATTTCCATATATAATTGTTTTACTTCATTTACTTCATAATCTTTACCAAAACCTCTCACCCCTCCCTAACCTTTTTCCAAGTACCAAGGCTAAAACCTATATGCTTAGTGCCAACACACAACTCCTACAAGTCTCATAATTGACACCTCTAGATAAAACCATGCAAAATTTGGCATTCAGGCATTGCACATGAAAACTATCAAAGAGCAAACGAAAAACCAAAATATGAATTTAAACCACCAGCATTTGCGGACCAAAATCAGATACATATGCAGTTATTGAACACGACAATAATGAAAAATCTGATACAAAAAACCAGTACACACTAATAGACCATAAATTGAACAAGCACAAATACATCAGAAGGAAAAGAATAATGATAAACAACCCAAACAAAAAGAAAACCAAAAGACACCTCGCCAGCATCCACCACGATCACATCTACAACATAATTGTTGGCCAAGCTGGATCCTGCAAGAAAAATTTCACTTTCAAATCCCAGATGAAGCTAAACATGTTTAATGGTACTCAAAAGCTAGAGACATAATTCTGGTTACATACACTCAATGTAACATGATTTTGTGCCTTCATAAATAGTATAGAGATATCTAGCATAAAATAGATTTCCTTGTGAACCAGAATAATTTGATAACAAGAGCAAAAAGTGAAGAATAGATTTATGAATTCCAGCAACTTAAAAAAAAATTTACTGGACCAAATTTTAAGCAAATATCAAATTCAGAAACAAAAAATATACCACAGAGTTATGTAACCAAACTCGAATAAGAAGCTTAAACAGTCTAAAAAGTTTTATGACAAAACAGAAAAAGGGGCATAAACAACTAAATTACATATCTGAAGACCATAACCATCTGAATTGCTTTTCTTTCTTTTCGTTAATAAAACATCTCTTCTTTAGTTGCTAGTTCGTCTTTCTCTTGCTCTCTTGTTGGTGGGATATCAAGTCCAAAACTTCAAAAAATTTTCGACAGAAACTTCTATCAACAGCACAATCATCATTGGGTCAGGAACTCTTTAAGTGATGTTTTGAGGGAATATGTCAGATTGCAACTTTTGGAGATACAGGAATGCCAACTGATAATCTCTCAGAAACCAAACAAAATAGTTAATAAACAAGATGAATTAAATTTACCAACAACTGGAGCTGTTGCTTGGGTTGTGCTTTGTTGACGAGACCTGCTAGAGCTGCCCCTAGGTTGAGCTGGCAATGCAAGTACCACTGAAGCTTCATCACCCGATAAACCTGCGTTCATGTTACCTTCCATTTTAGGCTTTTACAAAACAGAATTTAAGGGACTGAATTTTACTTTTCCAGGAGGGGGCGGGTAGCTAAGCAAAGGAAAATGGGGCGGAGAATTTGAGGGGGGCGGAGGAAGTTCTGGAGGTACTTTTTGTGTGTGTGTGTTGGGGGAGGTTGGCATCAGAGACGTGCAGTGTGAGGTCACACTGAGGTATCCACAAAAGGTAAATTCATCAGACTGCGCTCCAAAACACTCAGCAAATTAAATGTGCCTACTGGATTATTGTCGGATAGCACATTAAAGATTGGATTCAAATAACTATGCTATCTGAGAAATGGTAACTAAAAACTCTATATTGCATCACACACAAACATAGAAAAATTGGCATCTGCTAATAAGACCATGGTCTCCCGACATATGGAGCGTGATATCATAGTTACTATAACAAAAAGACTCATTCGTTTCAAATATTGAAGATAATGGAAAAATGGTCCCTGATGAATTATAGATTTGATAACTTGTGTGATACAACATGGACTTATTACTCGAGTTCTCCAAATCCTGTCGATAGAGGTTTGTAGCTTCATTTGAATGCAACAAATTGGGTTATGAATAGATAGCAACATATTTAGTAACAGATAATCATCAAACGGGATGAAGACTAAGCAGCCATGCTGGAAAACAAATAAATGTTGGAGATTGAACTGGTAGACACCCACTAAGCAAGAGAAGCCGTCAAAGATTGCGCTAATCCAAGAATATAAAACTAGTGCATGAACATGTGGTATGGTCTTGTCTATCATGTGATGGGTGTAGAAAATCACCTCAAATACTGCTTCCTCCGAAGCTATGATATGAATTCATTTAGCACTGGAGCTAGTCTTTTGCATTCCCTATGAAGCGGGCACTCCTGTCCAACAAAGAAAACATGTCTTAGAAGCCATCCTCAAGATTTGAAGCAAAAATGCTAGCTTTTCAAAAGGCATTTCTAGCTTGGAAAAACACTGTTAAAGTCTTGCTAATCCCCCCGCAGGGGGGGGCGGCGGGGAGGGGGTAACATCATAATATGGCAACTGAAGGACAAAAGTGAGAGAAAACGTACGTGCAACTGAAGTGATTGATCGCCACCGTTCACTTCCCTGTCCAACATACTCGGCCTATAAAAACCCCCCGGAACTAAAAGTTTCAGGCAACATCTCCACAACGGGGGTGGAATCAGGGTTTGCTGATTGCGGCGGACGGTCCGACGGATGGAGGCCCCCCAGTGGACCAAAATGCCATTACTTCTGCCTGGTCAACATAAAATTTGAACCGGAGTCCACCGAGCCGACCACACTTTACCGCCACATTTTACTCGTCTGCTTTTTTTTTTTCAAGAGTCAATTTGGATGGAAGTAAATGAAGAGAAAAGCAGGGGAAGGATGAAAGTTTTAAGTTGTGAAAAAAGAAAACAAATGAAAAAATATGGAATGATGCATTGCTTAAGAAAAATTACTTCATGAGAAATGAAAGGAGAGTGAAATTCTAACACTAAAAGTCAGTGAATTATCATATTTGCTTATCGCAACAAACTTAAAATTTTTAAACTTTGACATTAAAAAATTTAAGATTGAATCAAAGTTTATATAATAATAAATTTTTCACTCCTTTTCTCTCTTAGTATTCCAAATAACATGATGAAAAGAGTGCATTTGGATAGTAGATTCTTTGGGATAATTTGTTGAAAATGATACTGTAGCACTTTTTTGATGTGATTTGTGTAAGATAAAAATGTGATTGGAATTTGTGTCGATGATACAAACAAAAATTTTTAAGCAAATTAGAGCAATCCATTCCATAATTTCTCTTCTTTTCTCTTCTCTTGTTTTCTTTACTTTTCTCTTCTATCCCAAACTCTTGAATTAGGCATTAATAATTTTTTGGATAATTGTATATATGAGTAGGTGTAGATGTATGAATGATCCAATTTAAATTTAAAATTCACCTTTTGTAGACATGACATACATCTAATGTAAGAAATGACCACACTGATAGTGGATGAAAACTTAATCCATTTTTTTTAGGTACTAGATATTTAGAGATAAAAATTTAGGTATTGCTCCAATGGTTTTGTTCATTTTCAAATTAATTTTGTGTTAAATAAATTTATATCACAAATCGATTTGAATTTTTTTTTTTGGGTAGTGAGCAGTAGTTACATGCTCCCTTCCCAGCATGATAAAATGGAGGGGGGTATTTTTGTCAACAAATAGTAGTAGTATAAGCAACAACTAAAACAGATAGGGTTGGGCAAAAATATCTGTTAACCTAAAAACTTGTGAGATTTGATCCAATTCACAAAAATAGGATACCCAATCCGTATTATTTGTCTGGGTTAAAAGAAGATTGAATACCTAGTTATATACTGGTGGATTAGAATCACAGGATTAAAAACCCGTAGGTTCCCGACTCACCTGTATATATTTATTTTTATATACATATACATATACAAAATATTATTTTTAGATCTAACAAAATAATTTTATTGAACGAATTATATGCCAAGTATGAGCTCATATTATTTGTTTGCAATATTCATTTGTAGAGGTCATGATGTAATTTCTTTTAGAAAAAAGTTTAATTAATGTAGAATATGTATAAAAAAAGGGGCATTGCTTATAATAATTTTCATCTACTTTTGAATTCATTTTATTATTTTTTATTGTATTAGCTTTGCATATTTATTTCTGAATATGAGACTTTTTCTTTTGTGTAGAATTTATATTGAATGTTAGATGAATATGTTAGATGAGAGGATGGGGCGGGTATCCGCCAACTCGATTCGTTTTTAGTATGTACCCAATAATTAGGTATCCGTTAATATGTGGAGCCTATAAAGGTCAAAAAAAAAAAAAATGATCCATAAGATACTGGTCGGTCGGGTCAACCAAATGCCTCGTGAGCGGGTATCTGACTCGTACCCACGGCTAACAACAAAGAGAGACTTGATCAGGGTCTGTCCCTTCTGTTTCGTTAGCGGTTCATTGGACGCATGCCATCGTCCACAGACACAGAAGAAAGAAGAAGAGAAGATCATTGAGGTGAGGAAGAGAGATTGGGCATGGCGTCGACGGCAGCGGTACCTTTCTGGAGGGCAGCTGGGATGACGTACATTACGTACTCCAACTTGTGCGCCAACTTGGTCAGGAACTGCCTCAAGGAGCCCCATAAGACTGAAGCCTTGACCCGCGAGAAGGTCCATTTCTCCGTTTCCAAATGGGTCGACGGCAAACCTCAGAAGCCTAGTACTTTCCTCCGCCCTTTCCCCCACCCCTCTCGCTCTTTCTTTTTCCCATTTCTTTTTGCGCACTTATTCATTTTACTGGATGTATGGTTTTCCTTATTTTGTTTGATGATGTTGCTTATTTTTCATTGAATCTCTCTCTCTCTCTCTCTCTCTCTCTCTCTCTCTCTGGTTTCGTCTATTTTTAATTTATTTTTCTTTTCCGGTCAAGCTTCACAATGATAAGCTAGGCCTTTTTTTTCTTCACGGATTACCATGTTATTTTTCGTGATGTAAACCTCAAGCTCGCCATGTAGCAAGTTCAGTGCATAGTTGGAATTCGTAAGGCTGAAATCTGTGTCCAACATAGAATGGTTGAATTTGTAGTTCAAATTCTGATTCTAGTTCCTTTTGTACTGCAAAATTTGTGCTGCGAATTGCGGAGCAGCCACTGCAACTTTACCCGCGAGATCGACTGACCCTTCATATGTATGCACTATTTAAACTTGTGAAACGCTGGTCAGTGGTACCAGCTGCTAAGCATATGACCTGTTAAGCAAATGAAATGCGGATCACGGGACCTTTTCTCTTCTCGTGTTTAATTAAGCGTTCAGCTCTTTCTGCCTCTAAGCGTTATGTGAGGATTATATGATGAACTCTGTGGTCCTCGTTGCCAAAATTATGCATCTTGATACCTACAATTGAAAGGCATGACAACTTTATGGCTCCTGGGATGCATAATCTTGTCTCCTTGCGTGTCAATGTCACATTGCCAGTCCCCAACATTCTTTCCCTCTCTCTCTTTCTTTTCTTAACTTTCTTGAATTCCTGTCCTTGAGTTTTTTCAAGAAATTTGCCTATCAATGTGTCACTGGTTTGTGATGGCGCAATTTGTGTCATCCATAACACTCTTGCACGTGTAGTTTATGTGGTTTGAGGGTAAGAAGTAGTATGTGGTATGACAGCAGCATGTATTTCTGTGATGATTGCCCATTCAATTTGGTCCAGCTGTAATGGATTCATGTTGTATTCTAGGAATTAGTTTTGTCATGGTGCATCTAACTGTTAGCTTTTCAGTCTTGTATATATTTCTCCTTACAAGGCATAGTTTGTCTAATCTCTAATTCAAATACATGTTTGTCCGTTCATCAGCTGTCCGCTCGGATACTCCAGAACAATGAGCTTGATGGTGCAGTAGCAAAGCAAGTCTTTGGTAAGAGAACATGTTGTTGTTTGAGTTGTGCCTTGGACCTCCACTTCTGGGACTGTGTTGCCTTTATTTGGTTAACGGGGCTTGCATGAATATTACCCCATAATAATTATGCTCTCCGTTACTTGGATCTTATAAACTGCCAGGGTTTTGATTGGAATGAATGCTTAATAATGTCCATGAATTTTTCTTCCCCCCAGATTTGCTTCTTACGTTATGGCTCCTTCCTAATTTGTCATGATGGTGTGGACAGTGGCTCTGTGAACGTAAAAGCAGCCCTTGATGGTAGCTCGCGGGTTGCTTACTTGCTTCTGCTCTGAGTGATGGTTGTTGGATTTGTCTTTCTTGCTTTCTTCGCCTTTGGCAATTCTGCTTTACGAAGATGTGCGTGTGACAACAAGGGCTGCCCCGGTTGTTGTCCAGGCTTTCTATGGGGTGGTTGAAAGATTACAAGGATGGATGAATGATAGGCTTTATGCTTTGGAGCTTTTGTTTTTTTAAAAAAAAAAAAAAGTGTTGTAATGATTTGATGTACAAAAGGTAAAAAAGTGAATGAAAAATACATTCATCAAAGATAAAGAAATTTTTTGAAGAAAAATTACAATCCAATCAAGGCGTTGCAAGCTCTAAGGTGCTGTTCTGGGCTGGCGATCCTGACAAACCAAACATACGTAATTGCGCAAAATAAAAAAAAGAAAAAAGAAAAAGAAAGCTAGCAGTGATTAGAGTTTTGAAGAAATGGCTGCTGATGTAATTCAATTTTATATTATGGAAGTGGTGGAACAACCCCAATGAAAGAGATACTTTAGTGCTCCTCTTTTTTTTTTTTTTTTTTTAAAGAGATACTTGAGTCCTTATTAATAATAGTAAAAGGATGATAATAAAACGATGCCTGCGGCTTTGTAGTACTTCATTCAAGTACTTATGATGAATTACTACTACCGCTCCACTCCAATTCAATCCAATCCAGTCAAAAGTAATTATTAGTAGGACGAAGTTAGACGTCCGTAAATTCCGGCAAAATATTCACCATTCACATGTCACAGCTCACTGGAACCGGGATCCGGATCTCTCTCAAGCTGATCAACTCCGACGACGACGACGAGTAGTAGACACTAGTCAACAAGCTCCAGCCCAAACCCCTCCTTCCCTCCCTCCCCCCTCAATTCATTCGACTCCAATTTGTAGACTTTTTCGTGAGCAAATGGCTTCTGGCAAATCGTCGTCGCGGTCAAGGCAACCCCCACCTAAACCCGCCGCCCCCCACAAGGACTCCGCCAACAAGCTCGAGGATAATCTTAACCTCTTCAAGTCCGATACTTTCGACGCCGATTCCTATGTTCATTCCAAGTGTAATTCTTTCAACGAGAAGGTCCCTCCCACCATCTTCTACTCTCTCTCTCTCTCTCTCTCTCTCTCTCTCCTAATAATGAACTCTCCTAGTATTAATTTCCTGATTGTGTTTTTCCCCTCCTGCAAGCATGAAGAAACAAAAAATGAATGTTTTGTGACTCTCTTTTTCTCTGACTTAATATCTTTAGGAATTTAATTACTACTTATTGTTTGGACCAACTTGAAGATTTATCCTCCCTCTCCTGTGCCTCTTATTGTTTAGACCGCCTAAATATGGAATTTTTGCTGTAAGCAAGGATTGAAAAATACTAGCTCGTTTTGGAGGACACTTTGTCCGCTTATGACCCTATAGAACAATAAAAATGTGTTTCGACTTCTTTTACCCACTTTTATACCACCACTCATCACCACTTCCTGCCAGAGTTCCTGCCAATTTTGGGAAATGAGACAATTTAATGGCTGCCGCATTGGATGGATCATTCAAATTATTCAAATTGCGTGGCTTGTAGTTTGATAACTGTCGCATTTTTCATACTCACCTTCAACATACTTTTTTTTTTTTATGAATGTTTTTTCACTCTATTCATGTCTCTTTTCATTTTGCCACATTTCCCCCTGTCGTAGCACCACACATATTGCTATAACCATTGGACCCTAAGTTGGCCCTCCCTCCTACGTAACCTTCTGTTGATGAATATCATTTATAGAAACCACGAGGCCAATCTACGAAGTTGTTCAGTCATTGGCTTAGAATATCCTGACTTCGAGATGGTCTCGATTGTCCAAGTATTACCAATATGCCTCATTTCCTTCGGACCATACAGTAATTGAGGAATTTACTGCCCCTTCATTTTGTCTTTTCAATACCACTGCGATGCTCGTGGACTTTCCGTATATTTTAAGTGCTCAATAAATTATCCTGTTCGAATTGCTTCATATGTCAGAACAGCATACATCAAGTAGCGATTGGCCTAGTGACCTTGGTGTAGGACTGACAACACTGTCGTTGCTCTTCAAAATTTTTGTCCTCCTTGGTACTTGGTGATTTGACTCTTTATGTATACACTACTACAGGAAAATGGGAAAAAGAAATTTGAAACTTAAGCTTTTATCACACAATGCATAAACAAGGTCTTTGGCTGCAAAATGATGCCTCACATTCAGGTTCCAGTATCGTCTTAAAGTTCAATTTCACTTACTGAACCTAAAAAATTCTGTCCTAATTACGAGAATTGCCATTAGCTGTTTGCTGAAATTTTTTTTTTAAAGTTATGTGTATATTTTATCTACCACGATAAATGCTGCCTACATGCACATGCTAAATTACAAATATTAGTATTATAAATTATCAAACATTTATTGGGGGTGTAGTTAATTGGAATTGTGTGGACTTTGGTGTGGCAGATTGCATGTGAAGCATCACGCTTGTCAGGGTATTTGTTTACTGATTCTTTTGACAGTAGTGAATGTAATTCTGCCACATGTACAACGGCCTCAGAAGTTTTTTCCTTGGGGGGGGGGGCAGATTCTGTCTGGATAGTACAGTATGCTAGTTACTTGAGCTTAAGTAGCAATGTAATTCCTAGATTTCATGAATGTTTTTAATTGCAAAAGTTAAAATTTGCTGCAGTTAAGATTTCTGTGTTTGGTATGTGTGTGATGCTTTGCTCTGCATGAACATATCGGAAATGTCTGCGTTCTTAAATAGTGTTGTATTTCTGTTCTCAGGAAATAAGGCAGCTATGCTCATATCTTCTAGATCTGAAGAAAGCTTCAGCTGAGGAGATGCGCAGAAGTGTCTATGCCAATTATTCAGCTTTCATTCGGTGAGCCCTTGGTTGTGTTTGCTTGGATGATAGTAAAGATTTCTTTCACAGCACTTACCTTTGGCCTATGAATGACAATAAAAGAATCTCAAATACCCAGAGTGGCATATGGACCTGCAACAGATGGTGCAGAATTTAGGTCCTACCGTGAAAGAGAAATTTTTCTACAAATAGCTAATACTGTTGAATCCAGTGGCAACTGGACCAAGAAAAACAAACCCTGTAAACTAGGAAAGACAGTGCTCAGATCTGGATGTTTTATGTGCAACAAACTTCACCAAGTTTTCCATACTCATTTAACAGCCTCGTAGCTGCAATCAAGCAAAGGCACCTGCCATTTTGATCACCAATGATTTAAAAGACTGAAGCTTCTTTTTCTATCAAAAACAGTCTTTTCCATGTTTCTTTTCTTGGATTCTCATATCTAATTAAAGATTTGAATTTATTCAGCTGAAAATCTGACATTTGCATTAATGTTAGAGAGACTGATTTGTGTTGTCTTCCCTCAACACATGGCGCACTTCTTTGAAGGTTAAATCCTTCTTATTCAAATGAAACCTTGGGTAGCACTTTCTGGTTTCATTAATTTGATTATTTTGTTTGCTGATTTCAATTTCCAGTACATCTAAAGAAATATCAGATTTGGAAGGTGAGCTTTCATCAATGAGGAACCTGCTATCTACTCAGGCTACTTTAATTCACAGTTTAGCTGAAGGAGTTCAGGTTGGTAGCTTGTCTGACTCTGTAGCTGAAGGTTTGGCTGCTAATGGCTCAGTTAATGAGGAAGTCAGGGAACCTTCAGAGCTGGAGAAAAGGTTAGTCGAGTTTCCTGATCTCCTTGATGTGTTGTTAGCTGAAAGGAGAATAGATGAAGCATTGGCAAAGCTTGATGAAGGAGAACGCATAGCAGCTGAAGCAAAAGAATCGAGAACTCTGAGTCCTTCTGTGCTCTTGTCTCTTCAAACTGCTATTGCTGAACGTAGACAAAAACTAGCTGATCAGCTTGCTGAAGCTGCTTGCCAACCTTCTACTCGTGGAGCTGAGCTTCGTGCTGCTGTTTCAGCCCTTAAAAAGCTTGGGGATGGTCCTCGTGCACATAGTTTACTACTCAGTGCACATTACCAGAGATACCAGTACAACATGCAAAGCCTTCGTCCATCAAGCACGTCTTATGGAGGAGCATATACAGCAGCCCTCTCGCAGCTGGTGTTTTCAGCCATTGGTCAAGCAGCCAGTGACTCTTTGGTTATTTTTGGTAAGGAGCCAGCTTATACATCTGAGCTTGTGATGTGGGCTACCAAGCAAATTGAGACTTTTGCACTTCTTGTGAAAAGACATGCATTAGCCTCATCTGCTGCTGCTGGCGGCTTGAGGGCTGCTGCAGAATGCGTTCAAATAGCTTTGGGCCACTGTTCATTGTTGGAAGGCCGGGGGCTTGCCCTTTGTCCTGTGCTGTTGAAGCTTTTTAGACCTAGTGTTGAGCAATCTCTGGATGCTAATTTAAAGAGGATTGAAGAGAGTTCCGCTGCTTTGGCTGCAGCTGATGATTGGGAACTTGTTAATCCTCCAGCGGTGACGCGTCAATCTGTAAGGTCATCCAGTTCAGCTATGGCAACTGTGGCATCATATCAGTATAAGTTATCAAGTAGTGCTCACCGTTTCAATTTAATGGTTCAGGTACATATTCTTTTGGTTTGTTTCTTTCAGAGAACAGTTGGGCTGTTTTTTATTGTTAAATTTAGTTTCCTTCATGTTTCAGTTAGTCCTGTTGCTTCTGGACTTCCTTTCTATGGTCTTTATGTTATTTCTTTAATGGATTTTTTATATGGAAAAGAGTTTACTAACTATGTTTAGATCATGGGAAAGAGTGGGATTTGCACTCTTTAACTCATGCAGACTGCAATCTGATTAATGCTACTATACCTTCCGGCATAGTTTGTAATATCTTGATGTTGTCAGTTCTTTGAATATTCTTCTTGAGGAGTACTGATAAGCAGGAACCCAAGGTAAAGAAATACAACTGTCTTTGGGAGCAGTTGTCCATTTTCCTTATATGTTGTGTTTTCAACATTTTAGTATGAACAATGTGACCCAAGATCAAGGGAAATCATAAGAGGTTCACCTATCCTTTTTAATCAGCGACATTCTGCAAAGGTGCTGATTTCCCTACATCTTCGTGGAATTTTCTTGTTTTGGATCAGTGGGGATGAATGCTAGTTTATTGGATTCTGACTGCTTAATGATCCTTTTTCAGCAGACAAATTGAGTGTTTCTAACTTTTCTTTTATCTGCTGCTTCATGGCCTTCTGTCTCCTTATACATCTCAAATGCTGCTTTCTTGGTTTTTATTTTCTAAGTGAGGCTGCTGTTTTAGCTTCCTTATGACTTTAGATATGTTTATTTTGGAATTTAGACTGAAGCCTGCAGGTATGCATGATTTTCAGGAAAAAGAGCTGTGTGCTGGCATTGTGGCCATCTATTACGTTTGTTATTTACATGTAGTTTATAACCATTTTAACAACTCTTCACCCGTTTCTATTGTTTGTACAGGACTTTTTTGAGGATGTGGGACCCCTGCTAAGTATGCAGCTCGGCGGTAAAGCATTGGAAGGTCTATTTCAGGTGTTTAATTCTTATGTAAACATGCTTATAAAAGCGTTGCCTGGTTCCATGGAAGAAGAAGCCAATTTTGAAGGTTCAGTGAATAAAATTGTTCGAATGGCAGAGACTGAAGCCCAGCAAATGGCTTTGCTTGCAAATGCATCCTTATTAGCTGATGAATTGTTGCCTCGGGCAGCAATGAAGCTTTCCCCGCTGAACCAGGGTAATTACAAAGATGATCCTCGTAGAAGGACTTCAGACAGGCAGAATCGTCACCCTGAACAGAGGGAATGGAAGAGGCGTCTTGTGAGCTGTGTCGATCGATTGAAAGATAGCTTTTGTCGCCAGCATGCTCTAGATCTTATTTTCACGGAGGATGGCGATAGCCATCTTACTGCTGATATGTATATTAACATGGATGGAGATGTAGATGAAATAGAATGGTTCCCTTCTGCAGTATTTCAGGTTCTATTTCTTTTTAAACCTGTTTTTCTTTTGAATTGGTCATTTCCCTTCTTTCTGTACTATTAAATGTGTCCTTGACGCATCTTTGTTGTTTACCTTTTTTTTTTTTTTTTTTAAAGCATTTACTCTGGATTTTCTCATCTTTTTAATACATAAATTAGATGTTCTAACTTATGGCCTTCCTCAGTTTCAACTCCAAATTGGATTCTAATCCCTTTACAAAGACACATCTCAAGGCATAGTAGCGCCGAAGACATCATATCCTACCAGGGACTTCCATGATTAAGGAGGTTCTAGTAGCTGAAAGAGGCTTTTCACATGCATGTTTGATTTTCTGTTAAGTTCTAGCATCAATTTATGTCATGTGCAGCTTTGGTTTTGTCATGTTCTTTGTCATTGAAAAGGGGTTTAATTATGTCACTTGTTATGGAATAGAATTCAACTAGCTCTCTAGTTTTGTTATGGGAAAGGTGATACTAATAGGATTTGAGTTCTGATTCTGTAATCATTTCTCTGTGATCCAGGAACTTTATGCAAAATTAAACAGAATGGCCATCTTAGCGGCTGATATGTTTGTAGGCCGGGAAAGATTTGCGACATTGTTATTGATGAGGCTCACGGAAACTGTAATCTTGTGGCTTTCGGAAGACCAGACCTTCTGGGATGATATTCAAGAAGGACCTAGGCCTTTAGGCCCTCTTGGTCTGCAACAGGTTTGCAATCTTTATTTTGGATATGCATCTTTGCTCGTTTGCCAAAACCCATTAGTCATTTCATTGTTCACTTGTTTGCAGTTCTATCTGGATATGAAATTTGTCATGTGTTTTGCTTCTCAAGGGCGGTACCTGTCTAGGAATTTGCTTCGAGTTCTTAATGAGATCATAAATAAGGCAATGATAGCATTTTCTTCAACGGGAATGGATCCAAATAGGTATGCTATTGCAGACTTCAAGTTTTGTTGATGTAGGGTGTCAACATAATTGGTTTCTCTTTTCATTCTGGTTCATTATGTTTTGGGAGCATATGTTGGCATCAGAAAATGGTTTCAAAATCAGTTTGTGAAGATGTCTTAACTTAGTGAGCGTGACCATGAAAATCCATTCAAATCAAACAACTTAAGTTCAGAGCACTTTGAAATATCTTTCTTGAGGTTGGAGTAACAGCACCAAGGGGTTTTTTTCCAATGCAATGTACTAGAACACATTTATGGTGAAGTTGTAATTTTTAATGTTCCTGAGAAAAAACTGACATATTGATGTATGGTCTAGTATAGAGTACCAAGTCTTTCTAGATGTGGCCTTTTCTATTTTTGATGTATAAAAAGTTTGATGGGGTGACCATTTCCTAATATTTGAGACTTGAGAGTGACCGGTGTTCTTGCATTTCTTGCTTACCCCATGTTTCCATCTTGCTGATTAAATTCTATTACCTAAAACTCTGTCCTTGAACAAATTTGGAGTTAAGTAATTATTGGTAACTATCATGTGGGACTCTTCATTAATCTGTCTACTACGAAGAGTATATTCATGTATATAAAATGAGTATATGTTGCATCCTTTTATGAGTTTGTATGCTTCTTTAGGTGTAGGTTTTTTTCTGCAGTCCTTTTTAACTTGGTTAGACTAAAAACTGACTTTAAAACCCGTTTGCCAGCTTTCTTCCGGAAGATGAGTGGTTTGTTGACATTTGCCAAGAAGCAATAGAAAGGCTTAGTGGAAAGCCCAAAGTTGCAAATGGAGAACGGGATCTCAACAGTCCAACTGCCTCTGTCTCAGCACAATCAATTTCGTCTGTCAGATCCCATGGGAGCTCTTAAAGAGCAAGATTTATCAATTTGTGAAGTTGACAGTAGCAAGTCTGTTTAGCCCTCGAGTGACTATTGTACTCACATAAGCAAAACCCAATCCCCACAACCCCCCCCCCCCCCCCCAAAAAAAAAACGAAAAAAGAAAATAAAAAGACCTACCCAATTTCCAACCCGTTCTGTAATTTGGCTCCTGCATATTGCATTCTTTCTGCCATTAGTTTATGGTATTATCATTCTATAGTTTTATGTTTGCCTATGGTTAGGAATTCCTTTTGTTCCCTTGTTCGGGAAAGTTTGCGGTTTGTATATGTTGATTTGACGATTCAATTTGAAAATTCATTCCATTCTTTGACCACTGGAGGAGCTTGTATATGTTGATTGATGATTCGATCCAATGTTCGTTCTAGTCTTTGTACATTCTGTTGGCCACTGTATTGTATGATGAAGCTATTGGACGTAACAACGATTTTTTTTGGCAAGACCAGATTAGGTGCTTGTGATTAATCTAAGAGATGTAGCGTGCCATATGAAATCATAAACAGCCTTAGCAGAGTGCATCAGGATGGTCAGTTGTTATTTTGGAATCTTTTATATAGCAGGACTCGATCTTTTTGTTTTTTTTTTTTTGGGGTTGTGTTTTGGGACCCTTGATACATTAGTTCTCACCTCCAGATACTGATGAGTGATGACGGCTCTATCTGGTCAAAGAGGAGGGTAAACAGTCTGCATTGCACTCCTTTCAGCACAAGTGTATTTACAAAGGGTGCAATTGGATATTAACCTTTCAGGGCAACTGCCTCGTGATTCCATAATGGTTTCATTTTACAATAAATGTTGTTTAGTATGGAGTCGTACTTCCACTTTTCTCCGGTTCCTTTCCAAGTAGTAGCATCTGTGCCTCGGAAACCATGACTCGGACCCTTGTGATAGAGCTTCTAATCATCTTTTCTTAGTCTTTAGCACTTTACAGCTAATAACCACTGGGATTGGCCCAAGGAGGAGAGACTGTCAGTTTCAAGGATTCCAATCACAGTTGGAGTTGGAAAGGGTAAGGGGAGGGGTGGGAGGAGGGTTTAACAAAAAAAGAAAAAAAAGAAAAAAAGAGGACATTAGAGCTAACAATAATTGGAATATCTCCTTATGCTACAGATTAATATCCCGAAGTGTATTTAGGAAAAAGAGTTTGTATGAACTACTGAACATATGCAATATATCAATGCAACAATGAAGGTCAGAGCAGGAGCTCAAAGTATTAGGTGGATAATACCTTCTCCCAGCATTGATAAGAACATTTTTCACAGTCTACATTACCCATAAGTTCTAGTAACCGGTACTTTACAAACTAAGTCGCTGACAGGGACTCTCTTCAATCGAGGTTTACCGTTCCTAACTTCCCAAACACACCTATAAGAACTGGTCATCCGCATAATGTAACTAGGATTTCTCTGAAAATTTAAAATGGATCCCATCCTTTCTCCATTATTCTGACCTGCATAGAACTTGCCATAAGAGAAGAGAGATTACTTCTTGTCCTTCAAAACCTTTTTACCATATTAGGATGCATTGTAGCATAAGCTGTCGTCAAATCACCAGTAATCACCACAGGAACACTTGCCATCCTTGAAATGGTGGAAACGTTTGTTATCTCTAACGATCAATTCCCTCCCGACAATCCTTGACATGATCTTGATGGCGTTGTGACAATCACCACAAACACGAAGGTTCTTGATGATCCGCAGGGGTGTCCTGGCAGGTGTACTTATCAGACCATAGGCAATTGCCAGACGTTCACTATGATAAAGCAAGGCCTGTTCTTTTGCCTCTTGATCAATGTCATGAAGCACATATCTAGTATCGGGCACATAGGCTTGCTGTTTCATAGCTTCTCTCAACTTCTCATCGTCCTTATAGAGAGTTGGGCTACGGAACTCCACAATCCTGTTTCTGCCCTCGAGCATATTAACTGCAGACTGCTTCTTAGGCGGAGGCGTTGGAATCTTATTCTTAATGACCTTTGAAGGGTCAAGAGAAACCATTAGTTCCTCTGCACGGTCTTCGAGATCTATATCTCCATGTATGCGTGCATAATTCATCAATGCCTCCCAAACAGCTGCCGTTGGTTCAAATGGAAGTTTTGCAATGAACTCCTCAGCCTCTGCAAGATGTCCACATTTAGCAAGAACTCCTAGAAGCCCCAAATAATGCTGGATTCCGGGTTCAATACCGTACTCTGTCTTCATTGACTCGAAATGCAAGAAACCTTCATCGATTGCGTCAGCACTAGCACAAGCATCCATAACAGCAAGCAAAGTCTGCTCATCGGGCTGTAACCCCAATTTCCTCATCTGTTCAAACATCGCCAAGCCATCGTCTCCTAAACAATTGATGGCATATCCACTGATCATTAAATTCCAGGAAGCCATATTCCTATCAGGCATGTGATCAAAAACTCTTCGAGCGTCAACCATACTCCCGCAGTTAATGTACATATCGAGCACCTTATTATTCAACAGAAGATCACTCCTGCAAGTCGATCTCAAGCAGTAATCATGAACTTTCTTGGCGTCCCCGTAGTTCTTTGACTTCATACACGAGTCAAAAAGTAGATTAAAACAATGAGTATCAGCAGCGATTCCCTCCTCCATCAATTTGAGAGCTTCAGTAACATTACCTGCCTCGCAGAGATTTCTCAAATCAACAATACTCAAAGGAGCAAATTCGTCAGTAACAACCTGCAGCCCTTGACCGTGAGATTGAAGGTTAGCACGGTTCTGAATTCCCTGCTGAGTAAACCTAACAGACTGACTTTCATGCTGAGAGGGTTTCCATGGATTTTGGCCCTGGTAACCCTGGTTATAACCGTGATGATTCTGCTGCTGAACCAAACTGGCACGTCCTCCTTGATTTTGATTAGGAAAATTTTGAGAGTCACGGGGAACAGGGGGGTTCTGTGGGTAAACCCTCCGGTTTTGCTGAAACGCTCCTCCTCCTCCTCCGCCTCCTCCAAAACCTAGACTGCGATTTGGAGCAGCAGTTGTTGGTGCAGTATTGCTGACATTTCCATGAGAAAAATGCTGAGGAGGAGTAGGGGGCAGTGACGGCGGATTATTGTGTCTGGCATTGACGTTATCATTGGAGAAGTGGTTAAAACCAGCTCCAGCACCACCACCCTGGTGGGGAATGGGATGTGGCTCAGAATAACCCTGCCCGGGATAAGAAGCAGCAGGGGCAGGGTTGGACATGGGGTGAGGGCTTTGGTAATGATTATTAAGATAACCTCGAGGATTGTGGTCCATCTGATTCTGAGCACCAGATGTTTGATAATTTGCCGGAGCTGCAGGGGCATGAGAAGTACCAGTATTGAAATTGTTGCGAGAAACAAAAGTAGCAGGTTTTGGGTTAAGAGCTTCGGCGGAAAGCTGCTTGAAAATGGAGGAGGAGGAGGAGAAGGAGGAGGAGGATTGGATACTAGAAGGTGCCGATGCTGCTGCGACGGAGCGATTATAGGTGAATAAAAGATGAGGAAAACGACCACTTCGCAGACTGGATTTTAGATTCAGAGATGCCGCCATTGCTGCAACTCAGATCACTCCACCCCTACCCTACCCTAAGCCCGTTTGCTTCGATCTTGGTTAAACCCTAACAATACTAAACCCTCCCTCTGAAAACGGGAGTGTTGGGTGGGGAAATGTCGAAGAAATATTCAGCGGCCAGTTTTCTTTCTGCTTCTGGGGGAATGGGGAGTTCTTTGTTTTTACGATTATGTCCCCCTCTCCTCCAACCCAAAAAAAAAAAAAAAAAAAAACATTTTAGTAGTAGTGGGGGAAGGAAAAAAGAAAACCAAAAGCTAAAAAGAAACCAATTCTGTTTTATTAAAGAAGCAAATGTCAAATAAATAGTCCTTCACATCTCACCATATACCTTCTCAAAATCAAACACTTCGATGTCTCACATCACTTGTCTCACGTTTAAGAGGCCAAAAAGGAGTTTAAAAAAAAAAAAAAAAAAGCACATCTGAGTCACTTACTACTAGTGACCTTTGAAAACTTTTTTTTTTCTTGATCATTGGACCAACTCTGCTGGTTATTTTTTGTGAGTTTAGAGATGAAGTTAAAATAAAAAAAAGGAAAAAAAAAAAAAGGGACCAGAAACAGAAATGGAATATGAGAGACAAAAATATTAAATTTCAAATGTGAGAGATGAATAAATTCTAAATAAAACATACGAGTAACTTATTATTATTAGTGTAATTTTCCTTGGTTTCAAGTACAAAAGCCAAAAAAGATTATAGTTACTGGCACTTGCTAACCAGCCTTTACAAGAAAAAACTTTCAAAATAGCTTTTTGACTAATCCATAAAATATTAGCAGTGCTTGCTTCTAAGGATCTGCAACTTCACATGAAAGAACAACTGGAGAGCTGTACCAGAATATGAATCCTCATGCTGATGTGAGTGGGGATAACACTTGGATGGATTTTTCAGATACAAAATATGAGGGATGGCCTTTAAGCATCTGCGGCGACTGTGACTGGTTTTCACAGCATATTTGTACTGCTGCTGCTGTCTAGTTTTATCTGAGGGAGAGTGTTATACACGGGAATTAGAGTTTGTCCAAGAAACAGGAAAGTCCCAATTAGTAGGAGAGTTTTTTTCCTTTTTTTTTTTTTTTTGGGGGATTGGGATTGTAGGTATTTCGTTAGTTCACGCTGCCCTCCTGTCTACTGTCCTTGTTCTGCCGTCTTCGAAACTACTATGGCATCATGAATTGGACTCGCAGGCTCTGTTGCAGGAGAGAAGACGTCGTCATGAGAGCAAACGCCTCCTTCTTCATGATGATGGTGGTGGTGGAAAAAGCTGATTGCTGGGCTTGGGGCAAATTCATGATTACTCCCCGGACAAACTACATCAGCAGCTGCTGCTGCTGCTTCGTCTCCTGTGCCATGCTCCTTCGCTGCCCCGCTCAAGTCCTTCCTTTCTTCATCAAATACTTTTGCCATCGCAGAAAGTTTCTCGGCAACTGAACCATTAGAGACGAGAATTCCCCTGTTCTCATACAAGAAGATAAGCAAGGATGTAGCAAGAGCTAACGAAGAAGACAATCCAGCTATCAGGAAAAGCCCTTTAAAACTATCGAGTGTGAGGCTGTCAGAAGCAGCCACTGCTCCATATTGCTCTGAGCAATCTGTTTCTTCCCCAAACCACTCCTTCAGAATTCTCTGCATTTCATCTCCCTCCGTCACGTTTAGCACTGCCCTTGATACATCAGGTACGAGGGGAGAACCCTTCGGAAATGCCTGAGAGCATTTGACAGAAGAGAAGGAGGTGGTTAACTGAAGCTACAAAATCATCAACCACATATGATCAACAAGTAGATGATTAATAATCTAAGATCCTTTTTTCTTAGCATCAGGACTTACAAATCCAAAGCCAGCAGTCTTGAATGTCGGACCAACCATAGTGTACTTTCTGCAGTACTTTGCCAGGAAGAGCCTGATATAAGGAAGTTCATCAACAATCCCATCCACTCCTCCATTCCTGCTGCCTTTACGAAGTGCTTCATCGTACTCCTCAAATGTGTTATAGTTTCTAAATTGGGAGGCTTCGAACTTCTTACTCTTGAGCAGCTCGGTTATAAAGGAGCCAGTTTGGTAGCCAATATATTCACCATTTTTTATCAGATCAAAAAGATTAGTGATGCTCGGTTGAAGCTGTTGCACTGTCAACATTGATGTCAGGCTGGCCGTATAACTCGATGTAAGTACTAGAACCACAAATACCCATATGATTACTACAAATCTTGATAGATTGCTCATGACCTTCTCCTCTGCAACAAAAGGATGAAGGGTGCATTTAAAACAATAACGAGGGAGCAAGTATGCATATACATAAACCCGTTGGTTACCAACTGCAGACCGACTCTATGTCCAATCACCAAAGTAAAAGAGTGGGGGAAAATAGGATGAATAGCACCTATGATGGGACTTACTATGAGCAAAAACAAGCGTTGAGAAGGAGAACCAGAAAATCATTCCAACTTGCTTCCGTGGTGGACCTCTGAATTCTTTATTTATACGATGCTCAAGTACCCAAACGACAAAACCAGTGAAGATGAAAAATGCTCCAGTAGTCAGCCAGAGGTCCATTGTTAGCGGTTTCATGAAGATCCAGGCATTCTTCCTCTCATCATCCTTGATTCGAACAATGGTGGCAACACCGGACTCCGTGTAAGGCAACGTGAAATCCACGAACTTTGATCGATTTGCTAGAATGGTCACGTCACCAACCACCGCGTCATAATTCTGATATCAGCAAAAGTTTATGCAGTACTACATAGTTATCTTCGCAATAAAAGAGTAAACAATAATGTAGAACTCGTGTAGAGTCATGCAATCTAGACCAACTTATAATACCAGTTTGCTGGCTAATTAACAAATTTCATCCATACCTCGAGATATATTTGATACACAAGTTCATTGTAATCTCCGGCACTGTTACCTTCAGGGGTTTCAAAAGGAATAAAATCGTAGGAGACTGCATATGGGAGGGACATCATGACCTCTTTGAATACATCTACGCAGAAACCAGTTGCAATGACAGCATTTGTTAAGGGATCCCTTTCCACCTTCACAAATTCTGGCAATCCACTCTTGACAGGAACTCCAACCCTTAGCTTCTTTTTATGACCTGTTGGCATTTCCCAGCCCTTAGGAACGATGTTGGACTCACCCGGCCATATAATGATACCGAGATTATCCTTACTAGACTTGTGTGCTGATTGATCTTCACTTGGTTTCAGCTTGTCTGAAATGCCATGAGTTTCAGTCCAGAACCCAATCTTCCTCTCTCCTTTTCCAATTATATTCACAATCTCAAAGGCAGATGGCTGCAGTTGCCCGTCAATAATGTGAAAATCACCACTCAATCCATTAAATCTGATATTTCGGACAGATGCAGCAATCGTAGCTCCCATTTCTGAAGTTCCAATCATATCCAAGTCCGAGAGGTTCTTGCCATTTATCGCTGCCTTTTTCTTGGACTGTGGTTGAGCCATATTAACGGCTTTCTCTGTTGCCTTTGCTAGTGCGATCACGGTGTCATACGCCCACAGCCCATAGATATTTAACTCGAACCTATCAATCTCTGGATTCTCTTCCCTGAATCTCTTTCTCCATCTCCTTGTAAAGAGATCCAGTTTATTTGATCTAGGGACATGAGGCTTCAATCCCAGCACCCCTTGCATTGAGTCCACAACCGTAGGTTTAACAGAATCCAGTAGACTTGTTAGAGCCTCTGTAATGATCCAGGCATAGCCCTGGCTCATCATCCCCACTTCATTTGCTTTCAAAAATAACCGAGAAGCAAGAGATGGCAGCAGATGCACCACAAAGACCCTGGTCTGCATGGTCATTAACTTGTATAGCTCTTCAAGAATCTGATCATCCGAAGCGGCAGGAGATATGACACTTCGATACGAAACTATGGTATTGCTTTCTAGCATTGCATCAGTCAAGAGGGGAACTATTCCACTGCCATAAAGACTGTCCTCATAGACAAGGACAGCTCTCGTCCAGCCAAAAGTTTTAATAATCTCTGCCATGGCTTTGACCTGAGAGGACGAACAATGCGCTGCTCGGACAAAAGACGGAGACTTCTTCGGAGAAAGAGATGGGCTTGCGGCAGACGAAATTACGGGAACTTGGGCTTTATTCCCGAGGTCGATAATAAAATCTGCTTGTGCTGAGTTTCGAGGGCCTAAAATTGCCTGGACTTGGACGTTTTTGAGGAGGTCAATGGCTGCATTTCAGAGATATCAACACATAGTACTTTAGGAGGCGTCGTGGTAAGCACTGCTATAAGATTGAGAGATTCCGGGAACGAAGAGCCAAAACAAGAGAAACGCCTATTTAAATTAAGGTAGGATAGGAATGAACCTGCAGAAGCTGCTTGGACTGAATCAGATTTTGAATCTCTGAGGTGAGGGACAATCCTAATGGTGTCGTTGTTGGAGCGGTGATCTTCAAGTGCCATCAGCATGGAGGTCTTGGAAATCTTTCCCTCCAGGGTGTCCAAATCAAGGATCACCCCAATATCAACCTTGGTCGCATTTTGACCATTCAGGAGCACGACCCAGGAGATAATGACGATCAAATGCAGGTAAAGGAGCTTAGCACTAGTGTTCACAGCAGGATTCTGCATGAGATTATCTATAGCTACTAAAAATACTTGAAAGTAATTGAGCTCAACTAAAAATCAAAAAATATACCCAGAACCCCCTCCTTCTCATCTAAAAAAAATAATTGCTTTTTTTTTTTTCTAAATTTCTTTTTGGCTGGACCTGAGTGTAAGAAAGAAAGGAAAGAGTTGAAAGAGGAAATTGGTACGAGAAATGAAAGACAAGCTCATGGTTGTTAGTTAAAGCAGTGATGCTCTGGTAGTTGTGGTATGAACAAGTGTCAGCGGTTAAGATAAACAGTGAGTGGTATCCTTATTTGATCAAACATGGCTGGCGTGCGCAGAAATAAATGACTATCAGACACTACTGAATCTTGGCCTGCTTTGGTCGTGGTCTACGGGTGGGGCCACGACTGATCATGAACGTCAATCCCCTTGCAAAGCGAGGAGGCTCCCTGATGCAAAGCCGCCATCCAATAACCGTCCTTTGTTGTTGCGATTTCAATTTCTTTTTCTTGGCCTTTGACATTGTCCTTCTTTCCCTATACATGTATGTGTGTGTATATATATGTATGTGTATATATATATATATATATATATATATAAAGAAAATGCTACGACGTACGTACACTGAAGTTTGAATAGAAGACACACAACCAAACGAAACGCGTCCTTAGTCCTTGCTCTACCTAGAGTGGGCCTTTTTGTTGTTTTTTTGTGGTTTTTTTTTTGGGGGGGGAGGAGGCAGCAGGCTATTTGTGGGTGGTGGTAATGGTATTTTGACTTTGGAGCAGCAAGCAAGCACTGGTGTTCTCACTTGTTGACGAATATTTTTCTCACCCCCTCCTTTGCTAAAAAATTAAAAAAGAAAAAAGAAGAAGAATGAACAAATGAGTAGGTAATTATTAGTGAATGACTTGCCTCGGACGCAATTACGGCCTGGAATGAATGAATGAATGAACGAGTAAATGGCTGTTTCAGTTGCTGCTATTTTACACCATATATAGCGATTAACACCAGATTTGATAACCAAGAAACGACGTCTATTATAGTGAATTTTCCTTCTTCTATAGTCTATATATATATTCGAGTAGCATATATAAGCAGGTATAGTATACAAGAAATGCTTGGATGATTTCAAGGAGCTGGGCGCATCCCTTTTAGAGAGGTAATTTTGTGAAAGACAAACAAAAAGCAAAAAAAGAAAAAAAAAAAAAGGGGTAACATTTTTCCATTAATATTAATAGCAGGGTGCCAAAATACCACAAAATTCAGACAATCGCATATTGTAAAACTGGTGAGGAATTTTACTGATGATGAGACATGGGAGGTAAATCATAATGAATGGGGATGTGGCTCAGCTTCTTGTGTAAGTGTAACTACACAGATTTGCTTCTTCCAGAAGTGGCGGGGTGGTGGCATGCATCTGTCAGCTGCTTCACTACATCTCTCATTGAAGGCCTCTTGCTCGGCTCCTCCTCCGTGCATCTCACAGCCACTAAAAGAATCCTGCTTGCCTGCTCCATCACACTTGAATCTATAAATTCATCCAAGAGACTTGGATCCACAACGCCCTTGATTTCTTCTGTTTCTTTCCAAACAGACCGAGCCCAGCCCACAATGTCGAATGAAGCATCTAGTGGCTTCTTCCTAGTTATCAACTCCAACAAAACCACACCATAACTGTACACATCTGACTCCTTGCTCTTTGTTGTTGTGAATGCATTTTCTGTCAACACCCACCGGCGGCACAGTTAATCAAGACAATATCTAAAAAGAGTCTGGCAATGGCATTCACACACACACACACACACACACAGACAGAGTATCTGCAGAACATTACCTGGAGCTATATACCCAATAGTTCCAATGACCACGCTGGATGACATTCGCGTACCAGCTTGTTGATCGAGAAGCTTGGCAAGGCCGAAATCTGATATATGAGGCTCCCATTCAGAATCCAACAGTATGTTCATCGGTTTAATATCTCTGTGCACAATTGCAGGATCACAGTCAAAATGAAGATACGATAGTCCTTGAGCCGTGCCAAGTGCTATCTTATAACGCACATTCCACTCTAACTGAAGAGGTGGATTCCCCTCGTGAAGAACGTCGTGCAGGCTCCCATTCTTCATGTAATTGTACAAAAGTAAGCCATAGTCCTTTCTAAACCAGAAATCTTCCAGCTTAACAAGATTCCGGTGCCTTACTGTCCCAATCGTCTGAATTTCTCTGATCATACTTTTGCTTCCGCTCTTCATTCCCACCGACACAACCTTCTTAGCAGCATACACTCTACCTGAGCTCAATGAAGCCTTGTATACAGTTCCATGCGCACCCCTCCCAATAATGTACTTACCACTCAGGTTCTCCGTGGCTTCCATTATTTCATTGAGCAGCGAAGAAGCACCTCCTTCAGCAGCAGAAATTCCATCTTGCGGTTTAGGTCGTTTCCTCCATAGGAGCACGTAAGCAAGCCCGCCGAGCAGTAGAATGCAAAGCAATGATGACCCCAGCACTATCATTGCCATTTTCACTTTACTCCGACCCCTTTTACTCTCCGATTGAATAGTGCATGGTCTCAAGAAACTCTTCCCTATACAATTCGAGCTGCCGCCTGAGAGACATTTGACACAAAGACCCAAGTTTCCTTCAAATGAAGAAGGAGACGAGTTCGGTATCTTAAGTAACGTTACAGGTACTGGACCGGCAAAAAGATTGTGGGAGACGTTTATGAACACCAATGATTGGATGCTATCAAGTACTCCTAAGCTCCCTGATAGATTGTTGGAAGATATATCCAGCTCTTCCAGCATGGTTAATCTCCCCAGCTCAGGAGGAACTTGACCCATTAATCTGTTACTGCTCAAATTCAACGACCTCATATTTTCGCTAGCCTGTGGTGATCCAATTGCTGCCGGAATACTTCCGCCAAATAAATTTCCTCCAAGATGCAGAGCTGAGAGCCTTTTAAATTCAAACAGAAATACTGGGATATCACCTGCAAATCTATTCTCACTCAGACCCAAGGTTGATAACTCCGTCAGGCTCCTAAAACTGGCTGGAATCGAGCCATTTAAGAAGTTCTTACTGACATCAAGCACCGAGAGCTTTTCACAGTTGGACAGTTGAAATGGCAATTCACCTTGCAAACTGTTGTGAGATAGATCTAAGGCCTGAAGCTCCACGAGTCTTCCTAGCTCACGATGTATAGGCCCAGAGAGATTATTCTTCGATAGGTCAATAGAGGTAACTTTCGTTAGATTCGCCAAGCTTACGGGCATTCCTCCGCTGAAGTTATTGCTGCTGAGACTCATGTATACAAGGTTGGGATTCTCTACAAAGTCAGGAATGATGCCAGTGAGATGATTCTGTTTGAGAATCAGTCTAGTTAAATTAGAACAGCTTCCGACACCAGGCGGAATGCTACCTTGAAAATCATTTTGGCCCAAGTTCAGCTTCCTCAACTGATTTCCGAAGCAAAGATTCGGAGGAATAGGCCCCCTGAATTGGTTATTAGTTAAATCTATTTGCACTAAGGTACTGTTAATTCCCAGTCCTTGAGGTATAACTCCAGTAAACTGGTTTTCGTACAGAGACAGGTTTCTTAACTGCTTTAGTTCGGTGATTTCGATGGGTATCTCCCCAGAAAGATTGTTTTGATAAACAAGAAGATTCTGAAGGCTTTGAATCTTCCATATACCAAGAGGGATTTCGCCAGTCAGATGGTTGTTAAAGAGAAACAGGCTCTGCAACTGGCTGAGCTTTTCTAGCCCAACTGGAATTTCGCCTACCAGTTGGTTTCCCGCTATCCGCAGATCAACCAAGGACACGCACTGTCCCAGCTCCGGCGGAATTTCTCCTGACAGTCTGTTGTCCGAGAGATAAAGGATCACCAGGTTTCCTAGTCGGCCAAAAGAGGGAGGAATAGGGCCAGTCAAGGCACAACTGGCAGCAGCAAATTGTGTTAGGCTGCTGCAATTTCCCAGAGCTGGTGGAATGCTTCCCGTGAAGTTGTTGAAAGAGAAAACATATGTGTCCATCTCCTTGCAGTTTCCTGAAACAAAAGGAATGGTGCCCTCGAGCATGTTGTTGCTTACATCGAAATCTACTAGGCGCTCAAGACTGTCGAGAGCGTCCGGTAATGATCCAACCAACTGGTTGTCACTCAAATAGAGTTCTCGCAAGGAAGTGCAGTTTGCTATGGAGGGAGGAATGGTCCCTGACAACTGATTTCCATAAAGCCACAGAGACACAAGCTCAGTGGCGTTTCCAACGCTGGATGGGATGGTGCCGGTCAGTCGATTGGTGTTGAGGTAAATGGTTTGAAGAGCTGGGATGGAAAAGAGGGACTGGGGGAGGGTACCAGTCAGAGAATTGGCGTACAGGTTTAAGTAGGATAGACGGTACAAGTTTCCGAGGCTCTGAGGTAGTTGCCCAGTGAAGGCGTTGGAACAGAGATCCAAGTGGTGGAGGCGGCTGGAGTTTGCTAGTTGTGAAGGAATTGAACCAGAAAAATTGTTGAAGCTCAAGTCAAGTATGGTCAAGTGATATAACAGAGAAATTTCTGGTCCCAGTTGGCCTGAAATGCCATAGCCGGAGAGATTCAGAGAAACCACGGAGAAGTGGTGATTGGGGTGGCATTGGACTCCAACCCAAGAAGAGCAAGGGGTGGAATGGGAAGCATTCCAGGTAGATTTGATGGAAGGAGGGGTAAGCGTCCAATGCCTAAGCAGTGACAAGAGAGCGGTTCCATCTGAATTGAGAGCGGACACGGCATATAAAGATGCGGACAGGCACAAGACCCGCAGCAAACGAATCACAGCAAATTTTGCCATCCTCTTTTTTTTTTTTGCCCCTTCTTTTCTGTTTATCCCAAGAAACGAAAAAGAAGGCAGAAAAGCGACGGAAGAGACAACAGAAACACTAGGGAACGATCGAGAATTAAGTACTTACTCTGAAAAGACAAGAAGGAAGAGGAAGAAGAAGATGGAAAAATGATCGCAAAGAAGAATGCGGCGAGCTGCAGCTTATTAGATACATTACCCGAAAAGGAAAAAAAGGAAGAAGAGTGATGATGACTGATGAGGAGGAGGAGGAAGAAAGCTTTTTGAGTAGCGAGCAGATGAGGTGGAAGAAAAGAAAAGGGGGCGGTGGTGAAGAATAACGAGCCTTGGGCTCCAGCAGTGGCAGCAGAGAGCACTGAGCTGAATGACACAAGCAAAGGCTGGTTTTTTTTTTCTTCTTTTTGGGAGTTAACAGACACTAAGCTGAGGCCTATTTATAACTCATGATGGATTGGAAGAGAAAAAAAAAAAAAAAAAGAGAAGACAACATTCCTATTTCCTAAGTAGTAGTGGACACTGGACAGAGAGAGTGGGGTAGGGACAGCCACAGGGACATATGCCCACCTGCTGTTTGTTTCTGCTGGTTTTGGTGGTTAGGAATTTAATCACTACAATATGAATGATAGAAAAATCAAAAAGACAGACCAACTAAACGAGAGTTCCTCCCAAATTCCCCAGCCCAACTTTCCAAAACTCATCGTCTCAGGTCCAAATCTACTTACGTCATTAACACATTTTTCAATCATATTTTTAACTCACGTACATCACATCAAAAAAGTGTTACGGTATTTAGATAACCAAATAATAACATATCCAAACACACTCCTAATCAGATTGATTTCCACTTAGAAGAATAAAAATAATCCACTTTTGACCCACCACTGACTCTGCCGGCCACCCAATTTCTTTTAACCATCCATCCTCTCTTCGTCCTCTCCTTTCTCCACCTTGCTTCTTCACAATTAATTGATAATGCATCCAAATTAATTAACAATATGGATTAGATTTATCTATACCCCCACTTGGAACCGTTTCGGTCACTTTAATATAACACACGCGATAATGTAGTCTGGTGTTCATTTTCATATTTATTTGTATGCATTTTCAAAACAATCCCTCTGCCTTGTCTATTAGGGAAAGTTGTTGGCAAGCAGTACATCAACAAGAGGCGTTCCAGCTATTTTATGATTAATACTTCTTGGAAAATAAAATGGAAAGGAGGGAAATATAGACGCTACTGATTAGTTGCAACACAGAGTGGGAAGCAGCGTCTTTCTTGATTCTTCTGCTGCCAATTGCACCTCTCATTCGGTTTCACACCTGACACCCGCCACCAAAGTCAGCAAACTCCTCCGTTGACTTACGCGGACATTAACGGGAAAAGCCAAAAAAAATCAACGCAGAGTCAGTCATAAAGGAGATTTAAAGGTTTCACATTTAGTTAAAAGGTTCTCTAACCCACTACACCTCCAATCACACGTCAATAACACATTTAGTTTAAGGTTTCACATTTAGTTTAAGGTTTACGCATGCTTTTTCCATCTTTCTCGGGAGAATTTCAGTATCCTCACTCCCGTGATGATGAGGGTTCACTACACTATCACTTGTCACTGTCTTAACTTTTAGAAAGACCTGTTTGACCGTAGCATGTGAAAAATAATACTAGTACAACACATGTGATGAAAATTGTGTCAATGATACAAGTAAAAAATTTTAGACAAATAATATCGATTTCAGTAACTATTCAAGTATTGCTTCTCAATAGAAACTTTTCCCCAACCCAATATAAAGTCAAAATCAAAATGAAAACATCTCAAAACCCGAGCCTGGTTAGCAAATGTGAAATCTAGATTAGGCAGTTTAAACCAAGTATGAACAAGGGTCGCAGACCAAATCTGGTGATCTAACGAGGCTCGGTTTAGGGCTTTTTCCATATTTAGAGGGACCCTCGAGAGAGGTCGGGGAGGAAGATTATTCATTCATTCTCTGTGGCCATGGACCGGAAATGTTTTTACATTGGGGCACAAGGATAACTGCGACTGCACGAAGCACAGCACTTCGCCCAAACTTAAAAAGTCCAGACATGAGATCAATTATAAGAGACGTTCTACAGAAGCTGAAGATTTACAATCACAGAACTAAAACAAAAGATAATAAGCGGGGCTAAGAAGAGAAACGCCCAACATTTATTGCTAGAGTAGTAGATTTTTTTTTTTTTTTTTAATGTTCTTGTTTCAATATTTTCCCCTTGCTCCCTCTCTCCCTCCTCTCAGCTCACCATACTAAAAACAATTTGCAGGTAGAAAGCTGGAAAGGCCTCTTAAGCTCAGAACCAACTCCAGCCAAGAAAAACTACTACTCAACCAGATGCCAACTCAAACGTCTAGAATCAGACTGTCCTACTGGAGCTCTGGTATCCAGGAACTAGAGCAGATCACCAAAATGAACAGCAGCTCCAGCAACAATTGACCCTGCATAACAACAATAGAATGGACATTCCAGATTCTTGGATTTGCTTATCATGCAAAGCCTGGACGCCACAGCGTCATACAGCTAATGAACTTAGCTTATCTTAAGCTTATCGAAAGATGCTAGTAACAGCAACGTGATCTGAGTATAGTTATCATGATTTATGATATGGGTTTCTAAAATTTCCATGTCATGATGATTGTGCCTGGAGATGAGCCTCAGTTCGTAGTGACATGGCATGGCATGTGGTGTCCATGGGATCTAACACATATTGATGACATGGAGAAATTGGTTTGCAAGGCAACATGTGTAAAAGAAGAGCATTCCTGACATTGGAAGAGTTGAGAGAAATGAAAACCATAAGATTCAACAGCTACAGTCCCATGCACCCTTAACATAACATATAACCGAATCAAAAGTCCTAATCGAGCTAAGAATCATTCTAAGATAGCATTGCCAGAATGCATGTCCTGCATAAGCAAAATATAACATGGCCCAATAATATGTTGATGAGACCATTTCGTGCATTCATTAACATGTAAGATGCTAATGCTGATGACTTGATGACAAAATGGATGCATGCAACAGCTGCACGATGCATCCTATCATGTAGTGGTTTGTTTTGCTCAGAGCATAAAGAACAGAATACATCCCCTTCCAGCCAGTCAGCTACTGGTAGGTCATTGTTGGCAGGGCTCCATTAGCACCAGGAGCAACTGCTGGATGGTTGGAATCCTTCCTTCTCCCAAATGGGTTCTTTGAATACGTTCCTAATATTAAGAGAAAAACAATGGCCAGGATAAAAGGAGACGACCAAAACTACGTAACTAGCTAGATTAAGAAAGCAAGCAAAGGGTTGATATAAATCTAGAGAGAGAAAGAGGACACGAAAGCGTGTATGGCCACACATAGAAGAGACATGCATGCAAACTAAGTCCACAACAAGTCATAGACAAAGGATATTGGATCCGCATGCCAACCGAACCAGAGCTAGGTATGACAGCACCCTGCAAATTATGATGTACATTGGTAGCACTATTGACATCCTGCAGAATAAAACCACGACCTCAAATGACAATCTAAGAAAAGCAAACAGCTATAAAGACAATGAATTGCATCAGAGAGCAATTGCATCCTCAGATACTCACTTCAAACTCAATGAAGCAGACTGTGTGTCTTTCCTGCCTCAACACCTTCATCTGCTTAAAACCAGGTTGTCTATGAACATTAAACGCACACACACACGCACACACATGAGACGAATTAGTATTAGCTAAAAAAATGCTGGTTTCTTTCAACAGCTTAAGGAGAGATTTGGAAAACCCCTTCTCCCCAAAAAAAAAAGAGAGAGAGCGAAAAGAAGAAAGAAAGATGCATACGCGCTGAAAAGACCTCTGAGCTCCTCCTCATTTATGTTCTCTCCAAGATTCCCAATGAACAGTGTATTGCATGGCGGGTTGTCCTTAGTGTTCTATAAGACAGCAACAGAACTGCCTCAGAAAAGCAGAAGAAGATAAAGAAAAAAATAGTACTCATAAATTTAGACATGGTCGTGATTCCATTTTGAACCAGGAACCACACTAGACTGGAACCGGAACGAGAAACTGAGAACAGGAGAGGAACCGTAAGTAAGGGTTCCAGTTCTCTGAAAAATAGAACCAGAACCGTCTACAAAAATGAGAAAAAATACAGCTTGAGCCAAGTCCAAGTTGCCCAACTTGGAAATATTCTTAATTTATCCAAAATCGTGTACCTTTTCTTCCATTTAAAATGGTTACTAACATTCAATAGTGTGAGGCGATGAATATACAGAAAGCAATTGCAATAATCCACCTTTCCATAAGCTTCCTCTTTTACCCTTTTTCCAGGGGAAGGACAGACATATTCGTGTTTATGGGCAACTTGCTCTAATTTCAAAAACTTTGTATCATTTTTTCTTTTCCTTATTCAATAATAATAATAGCAAAATCCTACTTTTCTTCTATATTTATTTTCTTCGCATTTGATTTATTTTAAATCTATTGTCACATTGCTCTAGCATCAAAATTTCTACACTATGATTAAATATAGGGAACCAGAACTGTAAATGTAAAGAACAGTGATGGGAACCAGCTGGAAGTTCCAGAACCATTACCAGGAACTGTCCTGTAAGGTGCGGTTCTGGTTCCACCGTTCCACCATTCCAAGGCACCAAAACCAGCAGCCCTAGAACCATAACTGTGGTTCTAAAACCGTGGCCATGCCTACTCATAATGACTTCCCCCTATATAAAAGATAAATGTATCATTACTATTTTTTTGACCCAAAAGCAAAAGAAGGCACTAAATTCCCCTACATTAAGATTTCCAGTAATGCCCTCTCTTCACGCCCTAAGATTTATCCGAACCAAAAAAATGACAAAGTTAACAGTTAATGACAAAACGAACTAATGACTGGAGCCAAAATTTAGTAGAAAATGCAGTCTGTTTGAGTTTTCTACATTCAGCCTTCTGAATAATGACATTTTATACATTAATCAAAGATTCTGGAACTCATCATGCCTTGCAGTGCTAGCCAAGCAAACGTCCTAACTACATGTATTATGGTTTTGAACCCTTTCAGAAAGTTTCTTGACTTTGTTCCCTGACATACATCCAACAGAATGAAAGTAGATGGAACATAAGCAAAACAATGACACAAACTATCGGGGTGCAAATTTCAGCCACATTATCTGCCTAGAGTGCAACAAAGCTGCCAAAGTCAGAAACATGTATCAAAATAGAACATAGATGTAGGTCACCTGAACGGGTACATAACTGCTTGGAGCCGAAACAGGGGCAGGAGCAGGCATTGCAACTGGAGCAACAGGATAACCTGCGTATGGATCATATGGTGGGGGAGCTGGAGCCATATACCTAAGCCATTCAACGTAATCTCAGAAAACCAAAATTTGATATTTACAGGCAACTTTACACAATCATCAGACATATATTCCACCAAAATAATGCACATGAAGTCATACTTCCATGCAACAGGTAACTGTGTAAGGGAAAAACAGACATCAGTACAGCACGAAATGCAGCTTTACCCATGTGGTCCCCAAACAGGTGCTGGAGGCGGATGAAAAAGAGATGGACTTGAATAACCTGTGTGCGTATAATCACCACCAGTTCGCAATCGTTTACTCTGATCATATGCATTTGAATCAGCAACTATCCCTGCACAAGGAACAGAAAATACATATCCAAATAGCGAGAAAAATCCCACTTTCAGAACCGTCACACTGATGTCTAAAGTTAGATGGAAAATACTCACCTCTCTTTACAAAAAGATTCTTCTTGGCCATCTCAGTGTGCAATATCGAATTTGATTCAGCATCAAAAACCAAGTCCTGTAGCCCGTATACGTCATTTGCCCCAGAAAACAAAAAGGTGAACAGTTACAAAGACGTATGTATACACATTGGAGGTGAACAACTACAAAAATGTAATTGGAGGTGCAATTACCCGAAGGGTATCCTTGGCAGCAATAGCTTGCTGAGGAGTGGCAAAGAGGGCAAATCCCATTGGATGTTCGCCTTTGAAGTTGACCTGAGACGCCTCGTATCCCGGTAACCATCTCAGTAGGTTCTGCAGCTCTCTCTCCTTGACGTCCTCAGGCAGCCCAGATATGAAAATTGTCCGAACCTTAGGGAAGAAGCAAAAAGTTTCAAGTTTTACTCCTTTTTTTTAAATCACTTTCACCGCTATTGTAACAATTCGTCGAGATAGAAATCTTACCTCATCGATGGGAAGGCGGTTATGATTATCCATGGGAATAGGAGCAGGATGAGGATGCGGTGGGGGTGGAGGAGGAGGAGCAGCGACTGGAGGGGGAGGAGGAGCTGCCGCCGGAGGCCACTGCTGGTGGTAGGGGTGAATTCCGGCACCAGCCATAAGAAATCGAGAATCAATTGCGATTCTCTGTTATCAGTCGATCGGAAATAAACCCTAGCGGCCCGCAACTACGAGGCAAAGCTAAGAGAAGGGCAACGACGGCTAGTGGGGGACCACCACCACAGCCACCAACGCAACGCCACGCAAAGCAAAGCAAAGCAACGCTCCTATGGATTTGGATTTTGGACAACTAGTCACGCCTAGCGGCCTAGAGCTCGAGATTTCTTCCTCTCATTCTCTTATTTTTTTCCTCTCCTGTTTTCTTTCTCGGTTTTCGATTTTTCCTTTCCTTTTCCCCAACCAAACTACTTTTGGTTGAATTATTGTTTGAAGGCCGGCGACCGGTTCCTTATTTAAGTTTCAATTGGACCCCCCAAATTTTTTGTTTGGATAGGATTTATCTCCCAAAATTTACTTGCTTCGATCACCAACATATTTTCCAACCACCTTTTTATCTCACACACATCACATTAAAAAAAGTGCTACAGTGTTTTATTTCAAAAAATTATTTCAAATACTCACTATCCAAACAAACGTGCACTTTAACTTCTGCACCTATACTGAGTTCTTTTTAGAAATTTCTCCCTACTTTAAATGATTTTTCCCATAAGTTTGCTATGGGCATGCTCAATGTTGACATCTTTAAATCTAGTCATTAACTTGTTTGAAAGTGAAACTTAGCTCTTACCATATTTAAATTTTATCCCTATGACTACTCTCGGTGGTTCATTCTACTTCTACCATGCTGAGGTGTTTGCGAAAGTCATAGTTGAAGATGTTGTGAAAGTAATGAAATCAACATTGTTCGATTAAAAAAAAAAAATAAACAAAATCATTGTTGTAAGTCAAGAATGGAAATTTTGTAATTGCTAGTGGCAATCGTGCACTTGGATCGACAAAACAAATATAAACGGAAGAATATCAAATTTATACGCAAGAAAAGCGTTACATAGGATCCATCGATAGTAGGAAGTGTATTCCGGATCCCACTATAAATAAAGGTTGCTTTATGTGGTTTAAAAATGGACAATGCATGCTCTACTAAAATTAATGTGGCTGGTTTGTTTAAAAGCTACCAATTCATGTCACATGTGGAATGAACCACTTTAAGCTTGATAGCTAATTGCTAGACACACATCGTTCCTGCAGATTCGCGCTTTCTATTAATGTCAGCCACGACTCCATCTTGAAGCAGCATTCCAGTCCCCATTGCAGCAGGCCGACTAAATGATTGAGCAGCTCGTGCGGTACTAGTGTGGATCAGGCCCAGGAGCCCAATTAGTACGCGTACAACACACAGCCCAAACCCGAGTCTATTGATCGGCAACTTTAGAAACTGAAGGCAGCGGGTAGTCTGTCTGTAGTTAGGGTTTTTTTTTAGGGGGAGCAGCGAGCAAAAGCTGTTTGAAGGAGGACTGAGGAGGAGCAGCAGCAGCAGCAGCAGAAGCAGCCATGGCTAGCACCAAAGTTCAGAGGATTATGACCCAACCTATCGTACGTCGTTACCGAATCCAAACTCACTTTCGTTTTCTCTTTTCTTTTTTTTTCTTTTTTTTTTTTGTTGTTGGCCTAAACAGTTGATTTTTTTTTTTTTTTTTGGTCTAATTGGGTGCGGATGCAGAACCTGATATTCAGGTTTCTTCAAAGCGTAAGTTATCTTCTTCCTTTTCTTTTTTCTGTTTCTAATTAAACGCATATCTTGTTGGTCAATTGATCATATTCAGCCAAAAAAAAAGGAAAAAGTTCATGGTGGGGATTACTTGTTAGTAGTGTAACGTGCATTTTTCAACTTTTGGCAGAAAGCACGAATTCAGATTTGGCTTTTCGAGCAGAAGGATTTGAGGATTGAAGGCCGCATCATTGTAAGCCTTCTTTTTCCAATTTTATTTTATTTTATTTTTACTAATTTTGCTTCAAGTTATTTATCCAATTTCACCCACGTTTGGGATTATGCTGTGGCATTGTCGTCTGTTTCTGTATTTTCCGATGATCTACGGTGCTAAAACAGCCCCCACTCCCCCAAATCCCCCCCGCCCCAAAAAAAAGAAAAAAAGAAAAAAAAAAAGGGAAAAAACTAGTTGCCAATTGTACCTGGATGTCTTGAGCTGATGTCCTTGGTGCAATTTCTCATTAACAACGTCCTTGTCTTATTTGAAACTTTGGTTTCTCAGATTCCAACAGTAAACTTGAACAAAGTTTGGTTCTACTTTTAAAGCCTTATTATCGCATTCCATCCTAGAAAGAACCTTTTTTACCACATGGGTCACATTGGTGACTGGGGCGAAGGCAAATACAATAATGGAGTTATGATGGAACAAAATTTGTTTGTTTAACTTCTCAACAGGTTCGTCTTTGATATGCCTGATGTATCCTATTAGTGTGGGTTTAGAGGACGTTTGGATTTCGGACTATCAGGGTAGAAAGAGGGAATAAATGAACGATAGGAATGAAGAGGATGAAGAAAAAGAAGAAGATAGAATAATTATCAAGGGGTCAATGATCAAGAGATGCCGGAGAGGGTAGCTTTTTCAGAGTGCAGCTGAGCTCTGCAGGGTGCAGAAAATGAAACTTTAAAAAAATAATGCCAGACATATTAGTGAGACCATGACTTTCTTATATTTCTGATGTCATTATCTCTGTATCAAATTTGGTCATTTCTTTCTCTTCTTTTCTATTATTATTGGTATGAACTTCTATTTAACCTCTCTTTCAACGGGAAGTTGGAGTGTGTAGGATATGATGCCTAGCAGGGAGATTGCTGAATAGTGGACATTGCACATAACTCTCTTTAATCATGAAAGTGGCAAACTTGTGGATCATATCTTACCTCTACTGCTTTGTTCCACAAGACATTACAGTCGAAGGGAATGGTGATTTAGTGTCTTACAGCTCTTGCTGTTTTTTCTGACAGGGTTTTGATGAGTACATGAATTTGGTCCTGGAAGATGCTGAGGAAGTCAACATAAAGAAGAAGACCACGAAGCAATTGGGTCAGTAACTGAAATGTGCAATTTTTCTATCCTTTATCTGATTTTTTATGCTTCTTGCTTTGAATCACTTATCTGATGTTTATATTGCCTTTGTTTAGGGAGGATACTTCTGAAGGGGGACAACATCACATTGATGATGAACACGTATGGCTAAGCTCTCTCTCTCTCGTGAAGCTCATGCATAGAATAAGCTATCCTGAAACACATAAGATCACTGCATTTTCTTCAGTTTTACTGATTTCACACTGCATCTCGTTTTTTGCAGGGGTAAATGATGTTCATGGCTTTGATGCCTAGATGGTGAATGTTTCAGTTACTAGCAGTGCACTTGGATGCTTTTATTTTCAGTGATGATGTACTTTACATGCTCAATAGCTTTTCTCTTATTCATAGCTTTATGTCTCAGCTATTAACTTTTAGGATATGCTGGTAACCAAGATGTATCTTCCAGAATTGTTGTATGAATAGAATTTATGGCAATGGCTTCTATCGCCTATGTCTTCCCCCTCCCCTCCTCCTCCTTTTGCACACAGAGAGAGAGAGAGAGAGAGAGCCGGAAATATGCAGGGGTATCCAACCTATCGTGGTTGACTAATCCTCGGGTCTCTTGGAACATATTATAACGGGAAGGAATTTAAATGAAGCTTGGTATAATCTCACAAAGTTCATTAGTAAGCGTGCGATAGTTGTTGAATCGAATTGTCGAAATGATAAGACAGAGCGCAAAGTTAGATCACAGATTGGGAAAGGCTCAATGGAGAACGGCGTATTTAGATGACAGACTGGTAAAGGCTTGACGGAGAACAGTGTATTAGGTCTAAATATTTTCTTAAATGAACATTTCATGCACGTATATCTTGATGATTTTATTGAATGCAGATAGAGGAGCAAGCAAAATGAGTGAAATTTTATGAAAGGGCAGCCCCGCCCCACAGAACAATCACAATTACAAGCCAACATACAACACTAGATCGCAATTGATGTTGTAATGTTCAACAGTGAAAGCAAACCAACAACAGTCACTTCCTGACAATCTGCTATAGATAATCATATCCCTTTGAACAGTTACAACAGGGTTTCTGTGAAAACTCACCTTCTGGAAGTAGAGGGAGCACACCATATGGTTTTAGTAGCAGTCACCTTTTATTCTCATTCTCAAAAATAATCCTCAGAAAGACACCAAAACACGTCACCAGCAAAGACGCTCTACAGTTCAAGGAACACAAACTCTTCAACAGCAGGCACTTCCCCTATCTTCTTTAGGGTATCCTTGTCAGGTTCTTCATCTACTCCGATGGCCATGATGGCCTTTGTCCTCTTAGCCGTCCTTCCCACGCTCATAAAGCTGACATTGACATTGCTCTCTCCCAGAATATTCCCTACTCTCCCAATCATTCCGGGTTGATCTACTTGGCGGCACAGTATCAGATTCCCTTCCAGGCTAACGTCCACACTAAATGATCCCACACTTGTTAAATGAGGGATTCCGTACTTCACCTTGCCGTCAATGCTAATGTTTCCTGTCTCTGACAACGCGCTTGCAAATTTTGATTGAACATTGCTAATTTGAACTTGGATGGAGTCCACAGGGTAGTCAGGGGAGGAGTCAACAAAGACTCGTTCCTCGCTAATCCGAAGGCCCTTCTGTTTGGCCGTGAAATCAGCATTTACAAGGTTTACAAATGAGCTGGATATTGGCTCAATAATGCCTTTGGTTATCATGGCCCTAAGAAGCCTGGTGTCCAAGTTGTCCGGGTCCCGAGCTGATCTATAGACAACCTTCACAGATTGAATGCCACTCCCACCAGCCACTAACTGCACAGCTAGTCTTCCTAACTTCTCAGCTAAGACAACATAGGGAGCCAACTCTGACAACACCTGAGGACAGCAGCCAAACGCAAGACAACAAACAAGGGTCATAGAAGCATCAATGTCTTCTAATGATTACCTGAGCCAAATGGAAGCAAACAAATAAGGGTCATAGAAACATCAATGCCTTTCAGTGATTACCTCAGCAGGGACCATAGGAGCATTTACAGCAGTTGCAGCAAGTTCTCCTTTCAATGCACCAACAACGGCCTCAGCTATTTCGACTGCAACGCCTTCCTGAATGTGTTAGAGAGAATGTAAGGATGACAAAGTGTGGAATGACAGCCAATTTACAGTTGAAAATATTCCCAAAAGAACAGAATTCTATACTTGTGCTTCCTTTGTGCTTGCTCCAAGATGTGGTGTAACAATGACATTCTCATGTTGCACCAATTTACTATCTTTCGGTGGCGGCTCCTCTGTGAACACATCAAGTGCTGCCTGTTGCATGCCAAGATAAAAGAATGGTTGAGTGGTATAACTAAACACTGGAGTTTGAATTAAGGTCAATACAAAATATTGCAAGCAAAAGAAAAACACACTCAAAAGAGAACTTGTTGAACTGACAAAGGTACAAACTGAAGGCTAATCTGACTTTGACTGTCACATCTGAAAGGTTGATACACGGAAATTCTAACCTGTAAAACCAAAAGAAATAAGAGTTGAAACGTGATGAGCATACCTGTGCAACTGTACCGCTGTCAAGAGCCCTAACTAATGCATCTTCATCAATGACACCACCCCTTGCAACATTTATAATGCGTGCTCCTTTCTTCATCTTTGAGAATGTTTCGTCATTAAATATCTTGGAAGTCACAGGAGTAAGAGGCATGTGAAGTGAAATGAAGTCTGCAGTGGAAATTGCCTCCTCAAAAGAGACTAAATCCACACCAACAGCACGGGCTCTATCTGCTGGGGCATAAGGGTCATGTGCAATAACACTCATACCAAGCCCTTTTGCACGCCTAGCAACCTCAGAACCAACTTTTCCAAATCCCATAACAGCCAGTGTTTTCCCAACCAGAGAAACACCAACATACTTGTTGCGTTGCCATTTTCCTGGAAGATCATGGTTTTTGCACGGTCAAGTAAAATCTAACTGCAATAAAATGCTATATTGGAAAATCACATTGCTCTGCAAACTTATTAAATTCCAATTCGAAGCTTTAAACTACATATTTCCAAGTGTAACCTTCATAGCAGAAGACCAGATTTGAATTCCGAGCAAATATGACATTGTATTGGCAGCAAAATTTACTAAGGGCACATTGTTCTATAACACTTGGTGGATCTGCTTATGCTACTTAAAAACAAATCCTCCAGTTCTCCTTAAAGAACAGCTGATATCTGACAAGCACGATATCAGAGTAAACCTAGTAATCTGCACAAATTATACTTATTTCCTATATCACCGAGTATTTGTTTCATGCTCTTGAAAGGCTGTCACAGATTTGGGGTAATTCATAGTCAGAATAACTAAGTATAAGCCCAAACTTCTGTACAGAAATTAGTTCCAACAAGGGGCTGGGACAACTATTCAATCAAAGGATATTGAACATGTTTCCCATCTCTTCTCAAGAAACAAGTAGGCTATTTCTTTTCAAAATTGTGCTCAATTTCGTATGTGTCAATTCCACCAAGATCTCTTCATTAGTTGGGGGAAGGAATCAGAAATTTTGAGGAACGTATCGAGAGAGAATTTGATTTGGTTAGACAATGTATGGTTGGTAAACAAGGATCGATTTTTTAGCAAGGTACGGAGTGTGTCGTCAAATATTCAATATGATTCCACAAGATCTAGTTTCGCTCAAGTAATGGATTCTAGCCAACTTTGTGGAAAGTCTTTCTTTACAGGAGGGGGGTGGGGGTGGGGGTGGTCAGTCCTGGTAGGTAAATATATTATAAACTAAAATACTTTAAAGATGAACTCTTAAGGTAAACTTCTGATGTTGCCGGATCAAAAACTGGGCCTAATAACTGCCTTGGAAAGTAAAAGAGAGTCTTAAAAATGCAAACTTTTGATACCAGTAAGAAAAAGAAGCAAGAATTGGAGGACAACCCGATACATGTGCAGATGCTGAGGTCTTGATACATCAAAAGAACCCATGTACCACAACATTAATGTTTTATTTCGGATCGAGACAATTATTAACTCAGACAAAAAAATTAAAACAGAGTCGAATTTAGGGAAATGTACAAGAAAAGCACAGCTGCTAACATTTACACCAAAGTACATGTCCGAAGGTCTCTCAGTAGCTACCGACTAAGCCAAATGAAGACCCCACTTGAGCACAACACATGGAAAAAAAATTTTACTGTACAAAAAGAAGAAGACAGAGAAACATCCGATCCCATCCCATCCACCAACTATTTTAGCCGCGTTTTAAAAAGGGAAAAAAAGGGGAAAAGAAAAACTGATCCGATCCAACAAAATATTTTTAAAAAAAGAGGAAAGAATGATACGTAATGATAGTAACAGGAGTTGAGTAATATTGCATATGGAACTGAAAATTTGGGTTTTACCAGCTTTCATGGAGGCATCAGCCTGCGCAACATTGCGAGCCATGGAAGCAAGGAGGGCGATCCCATGCTCGGCGGCAGCAATGGTGTTGGCGGTGGGGGCATTGACGACCAAGCAGCCGAATTCGGTGGCGGCCTGCAGATCGACATTGTCAATTCCAACACCGGCACGGCCGACGACCTTCAAACGGCCATTGGCAGCCTGGAAGACCTGTCGGGTGACTTTGGTGCCGCTGCGGACGATGAGGGCGTCGCAGAGGGAGATCTTGGAGCAGAGGTGGTCGGGGGACAGATCGTAGGAGCAATCCACGTTGCCAAAGGAGCGGAGGAGCTGGAGGCCGGCATCTCCGAGCTTCTCGGAGACGAGAATAGTGGGTTTGGGAGGGGAGAGGATTGAATCAGGGTGAGAGGTGGGGTCAGAGAAGGTGACGTCGGCGGATTCAACGGCGGTCTTGAGAACGTTAAGAATGGAATGAGAGGGGTGGGGGGAGGGAGGTAGGAGGAGAAGAGAGGGGCTATTGGGGCCGTAGAGGAGCTTGAAGGAAGCAGAAATGTTGGAGCGAGCATGAAGGAAGGAAAGCTTACTACTATTATTATAGTAATAACTGCTGAGAGCAGTGGAAGAAGAAGAAGAAGAAGGTGGCAAGTTTGAGGATCGTTGAGGAATCAGTTTCGTAGAAATGAATGCTGCAGAGGAAGCCATCTTTGCTATGCTGTTTCTTTCTTCTTTTTTTTTTTTTTTGGGTTTCTCTTCAGTTGTTTCTGATATGATGATGAGGTTTGTTGTTGTACAAATAATTGGTGCTGCAGCCTTACTACTCTCCTTCTCCCACTATGATTGGATCATACACTTGTGATTAATTATGATCTGTCTCCTGTTCAAACACTAGTGCCGCTGATTAGCTAATACACAGAAAGATTAATGCCACGTACATGTGGGGTCTGTGGGGTTGGTGGGATGGTGTCTGGTTGAGACTATAGACACTTGCAATTGGAAGGTATTTGGCCATTATAATTACAGAAAATAAATACTTGATGTAGAATGTAGAGATCCCATAACCTCTCTTTTATTTTTTCATTTACGAATTTTTTCTATTCCACTTCTTATTCCATTCTCTGCTTCACTTATTAATTGTATTTTTATTTTTTCTTCATAAATATCATATTTTAATTCTTTTTTGTTTCCTTAAAATCCAATTATTATTAACTTAGTAATACATAAAATTGAACAAATTCAAAAAAAATAAAATATAAAAAATATGAGATTTTTTTAAGTTAATTTTCTGCTATATTTTTTAATTCTCTATTATATGATACTTTGTTGTATTTATTTTTACTGTGTTAATTTTTAATTAACAGCAAGAAAATAAAAAAGAATTAAGATATATATTTTTTGTTGACCCTTCAATGGAGACAAGTACTAGCAGCAAACATTAATATTTATAATGAAATGTCTCAAAACTTTAGATATTTATCCACTAATCTTTGCGTGTAAGTTACTAACTTAAACACTAGTTTGACGAGAACAGCAGTGTGAAGGTTCTGTTCAAGATATTTGAGGTGTATTCGACCAAATTATTCATTATAGGGGCCTTTTTTCCCCCTGTTTCTTTTTTCTATATTTTATTTTAATTTTTAAAATTAAAAAAAAAAAAAAAAAAAGTGGAAACATCAACATGTGGATGTAAAAGAGAGAGAACACATGCGTCCCGACAAAACAAATGAATAAGCCCTCCGGTGACTCGGGATCTCTACGACTCTACCCACCGACAAGCTGATCATTCGTCCTTCCTCCTCCTCCAGGTTGTGATCAAAATTCACGCTTTCAAGGACTACTATTATCATCGATTGTAGCGTATCATACTATAGCCTGTAGTAGTAAGTGTATTTAATTAATTATCCTAGGACTACTAATTCCCTTTGTGATTTTCCCTTTAAATCTATTGGATTGGAGTTTTCTACCAAAATATTCTTATAATTTTTATGTAAAACATTTTTTTATCTCACATATATCATATTGTCACAGTATATATTTTTATAAAAAATCTAAAAAATAACAATTCAGACCAAACTTTAAGTTTGATGAACACTCCACTCCTGACTCCTGACTCCTGACTCCACCAGTGGCTCCCGTTTGCACAATTGGACCCGAAACAAATACTTTATTCGATTCAAATGTATAAGGGTACGTACTACTGCCATTGAAAACCAAAGTCGAATTTGAGTTACTGGGGCCGCCATTCTTGTCATCCAATAACATCTCAACCAGAAGAAACCTTTTTTATTTTTTATTTTATTAATACGTAGTAGTAGCAGTATTAAACAGTAGTGATGTAGTGGTATCAATCACTTTCCTAGTTGAATGGAGTGAGTATCGATGGGTTCCCCCGCAGGCGGAATGAATGGATTGAAAGTTGAGACACCAATAATACTAGTGGACTTTAGTTGTAGACGAGGCGAGTCGATCTTGAACAATGTCATGCTCGATTTCGAGTTCGACTTGATATAACACTGTTCAAAATTGAGATTGATTCAATCAAATTTGAAATTTTACAGATTAAATTCGATTCGTTAAGTTTTTTGAAATGTTCGAGTTGGATTCGTTAAGTTTTTTGAAATGTTCGAGTTGGATTCTTTTAAGTTCGAATTTAATTGAATTTAAACTCGATATATTGAGTTCAATATTAATATACACACACAGACACACACACACACACATACATACATATATATATATATATATATATATATATATAATACCTACTATTTAATAAGACTCGACGAGCTATCGATCTCAATAAACAAGAATCAATACTCGAGTCGTTTGGTTATACGAGCTACTCGAAATCGATTCGAATTCGATGAATGTCGAGTCGAACCAATTGTTTGACCAATCCGCTCACGTTTACACTCCTAATCAGTGTTTTCAGAACTGGACCGGACCGGTCGGTTCGACCGGTTGAACCGCGAACCGGTCATGCCACCGGTCCGGTTCTGTATGAAACCCGGTCAGTGGTCAAAAACCGTCAAGAACCGTGCGAACCGGAAACCGGCGGTTTTTAGTTTTTTTTTTTTTTGAAAAAAAAAATTTTTGAAAAGATTAAATGTGATGGTAGTGAGATTTGATCTTGAGACCTCATATATAAGACACAATTGTCTTAACCACCACATTAACAAGTATTTTTGAAGTTAGGTGAGTACAAAAATTTATAAAACTAATGAAAAGTAAAATAAAAAATGAAACTTCCATTTATCCATCTATGCCTCTCTCTATTTCCACATTCAGAGACTTCAATATTGCATCATTTTCAATTTCACTTCCATCATTCCTTTTTTAATCACTAATTTTTAATGTTACTAAATTCCACATTCAAAGGATAAATCTTGCATTCTTTCCAATTTTACCTCAATCATTCCTTTTTTAATCACTAATTTTTAGAGTTACTACATTCCACCATCAGAGGATTCAATTTTGCATCATTCCAATTTCACCTCAATCATTCCTTTTTTAATTACTAGTTTTTAGGGTTACTACAATAAATTTTCTGTACAAACTCTACTCTTCCCTCTTCTCATCTCCACCCTCCTCTCTCTCTTACCATTTATTAAATATTCATATATTTAGTTTAATCTCTTGAAGTTTTCTTCCACAACTTTAACATAATCTATACAAGTTTTCTTCCCTTTATTTATTTTCTGTATGTGGAGTTTTTGTATTTAATTTGAAACTTCGAATTCTTTCATTTACTGATGTTGGTTTTCTTTCTTTTTGTTTTCCCAATTTTTGATTAAAGATATATCTAATATTTTAAATTTTTTCAGGCTTGCTTTTTTTTTTTTGGTATGGTTGAAAAAAATTACATTTATAAATTTTTAGAAAATTTATGTTCAATTTTCATGTTATTAAGAAAATTTTATAAGACACTCCAAGACAAAGTACTTTTAGATTGATGTATTCAAAATTATTGGGTTCAAACTTTTTTTCCTCAAAAAATTTGAAAAATATCATTAATGGTGAACAAAAGATGGGATTTAGGATTATTTTATGCCCAAGTGTGTTAATAAAATGTAGTAAAGTCTGATTTCCAAACTTGAGGGAGGAGAGGAAAAAAAAAAAAAAAAAGAGAACCGAAGCCGACCGATCGAACCATGAACCTCCTCTGGGTTCAGGTCAGTTTTAAAACATTGCTCCTAATAGACTCTTTATCAAATCACTGTGAAGCCTCTTCAAGAAAAAGAAAAACCATAAAATAAAAAAAAAAACAAAAAACAAAAAACAAAACAAAAGAGTAGGAGGTCCACGTTGTGCGAAGCTTCTTTCTTTCTTCAACCACTTTTGGACTCTTCTTTCCAAAAAGATATAACAAGTGCTATTATTATTATTATATCATCATATAGGGCCACGAAAGAAAAATGAGATGAGCAAAATCAAAGTCAACCCAAAAAATAAAAATTATTGGGACGTGGCGGCGGCAGCGGCTTGGCTCGTCTTCATCATCGTCATTTTCATTATGAATCATAATGCTGGTCGTATTTGCAGTTCGCTACCACTGCTGCTGCTGCCGCCTTATCCCACCAACCCAACCAGCCAGCACAGCACTAGCAGAGGAGTAAAAGAAAAGGAGGGCCCAGCACGCCACCGAATGCTTATGAACTTGCAGCTCCTCCAGGGGCAGGGGGGACCGTAACTGCGTCTCAAAGTCAAGGATTGCCTTCATCGTTGATCGATTAGGTCCGACAAAGAGTATGCAGTAGAATGTAGAAGCACGGGTTAAGCTATACCTATACTTGTTTGTTTGGATGCTAAACTAGAACAAATATGGCCCAAGAAATTATTTCTTGTGTCAAAACAATCGAATTTAACCCAGTCTGCAACTGTATCCACTGCTCCTGTTATGCTATCCACTATATTCACTCTCTTCACGAAAATCAGACAAGCAAAACTGAAGGTCAACCGCACAATTATCAGCCTCCTCCACCGACAAACGCCCCCTCCCACCTTTCTCTTCTTTCATAGTACTACTACTACTACTTTTTAACTGGGATCAAGATTCAATTCAGTTTCCAGGGTTCTTATATAGGGCCAAATTATAAGCATTTGAATACTCTGATGCTACTATTATCTCTGCATTTGATCAACAAAACGAATACATCTGTTAAGCTCTACATCCTTTATTATCTCCACTTATCAACAAGATTCATTGTTGTTATACAGAGACTGCCAAACCAAAAAAAAAAAAAAAAAAAGGAATTTTTTCGTGATTTTTTCTATACATTTATAGGATCGCCAACAAAAGCTCAACTTTTTATACGTCTAGCAACTAACAACCATGACTAGAGTGGCCCGAAAGTCTCTTCTGTGTTCCTAAGATACAACAACTCACACAAAGATACACCAGGCATTGAAAGAAGAATCATCAACAAGATATTAAAAGCTGAAAAACTTCAACATACTTCCAAGAGCTGTGAATCCTAGAAATTCAACATGTTCCACGTGTAAGCTCTTTTTAACTCCTTAAAGTTGTGACAGGACATGCCATCTACGCATTTCTTTACATCGAAAAACATATTATCAAGAAAAGTACCCCCTCACTAGACTCTGACAAAAAACGGATGTCAGAGAAAAACCACTATACAACAGCAGCAGAGAAAGTACTTATCCTATGCTTCCAGCTTGGCGAAGATAGACATGACTGATCCTAACAGCAAATGAAGTCGAGAGCTTCTTCTACCTCATTCGTTCCCTCAGAATCTTCAGGCCAACATACCTGTCGAAACACAACAACAGGAAATAAGTCTCTGATTTAACAGTTTCTTTTAATCTTCATTGAACAAGTTCCGGAAACTCACCGGCCCAGCATTAGAAGAGTGGCCTGTGGATTGGTTCCAGGTGACACAGTGAATATCGAACCATCAACAACTCTAAGTGCCTTTATTCCCAGAACACTGAAGTTTCTGTCAACCACCTTTCCTACGAGGCAGCCGCCATGGTAATGCCATATTGTATTGACTGTTCGACGACAGAACTCTCCCATCAGCCTATCATTCGATAGATCAAGAGGCAATGGTGGTCCTATGTACCTAAAATCTCGATCCCCAAACATCTGATAGAACTTGAAATCCTCCATGGAGCGGCTTCTAAGTACTTCAGCAATCTTTCTCGTACCATTTACACATCTCTCAGTATCAGCCGGGTTGCTGAAGTAATTGAACCTTACTATAGGATTCACCCGGACATCAGTTGAAGCCAATCTGAGAGAACCAGCTGACAGGGGCCCGACAATCTTCTCCATCAAGGTTGCCACGGTAAAATAGACAGGAGAAGGCGGAGTCCTAGAGAAGAAACTGTGAGCTGGGAAAGCGAATGGAATAGCATTTGAAGCAGCTTCAAGATAAGCCCCAGAAGTGGTAATTCCTACAACCTGTATTAATGACTGCTCAAGAGGCACTGGGGGGACGATCGAAATACCATTTCTTGGATTGTCATATAGGAACTGACCCACGTAAGGATGGTGATGCACTACAGGAATTCCCCACGTGGAGAGATAAGGCCTTGGCCCAATTCCACTCAAGAGCAGAAGCTGTGGGCTGCCAATTGCTCCTGCAGAAAGCAAAACTTCTCCCATCTCACGCAGCAGTGCCTTGTGGAACCGGCCTGTCTGGTCTCTGAATACCACCCCAACTGCTGATTGTCTGGGCGCTGCAGTAGCCAGTGAAGAAGCAAAAAGAATCCTCTCAACACTAGCATATACAGCCACCTTAATATTAGAAGGCTTTGCATAGCTAAGAAGATCAGCAGCACTGTGTCTCCTACCAGCGCCATCAAAAGTGGAACCCCCAATCTTGGTGCCTACAACATGGTCCAAAGCAAACCCGTTGTAAGGACCAATTCCAGCTTCCAAGAATCCATCCCTAACGGCAGATTGCCAGTTCCTGAGCTCAGGCCTAAACACAATGGCCCTCTCAACCCACTCATAGGATTGATTAACCATCCTAAGATTCCAGTTGATTCCTGAGCTCCTGAAGAAATCTGGGTCGGCTCTGCTGTAGAAGCCAGCATTAATTGCGCTGCTGCCTCCAAGAACTCGGCCTCTGGCGTTGGGAACACCATCTTTAGAAATAAAAGCTTGAGCAGGGGAGTTACTGGTATCAAGATCGACAAGCGTTGAGAGGAAACCTTCTTGGGTCATCAGATTAGGCATCTCATAAGGAACACCGCCTCTTTCTAGAACAAGGACTCGAAAATTCTCTGACAATGTGGCTGCGAGAGGACAGCCGGCGGTGCCTCCTCCGACAATGATGTAATCATAGTAATCCTCCAAGGGCATCTCCGTGGCATTGAACACGAAACCCATGTAGCTAGGACCTGAAAAGCAGCAAAAATGTGGATCATCATAGGTCAGTTATTTCAAGAAAAATGGCTGATTCATTAGAAAGTTGAAAGAACTTGGACGGTGCAAAAAATGACGAATCCACAGAGAGAGAGAGAGAGAGAGAGAGAGAGAGAGAGAGAGAGAGAGAGAGAGAGAGAGAGAGAGAGTGTGTGTGTGTGTGTGTGTATAAGAGGAGAATTACTCTGCTGGGAAAGTGATCTTGGCAAAGAAATGAAAGCGGCGACCATAAAAAACGTCAGAACTGGAGAGTAAGGGTAAGGAAGTTTAGCCATTGTTTGTTGCCTGGTGATGAAGAAAGATTGCATTTTTCTGGGTTTCTTTGTTTTGGGGGGACTGTTCTTGAAGGGCAGTTCGTGAGGAAGGGATGAAGGCAAGGGGTGGCGGTGGGTTTTGCTGAGTTGTTGGATTTGGCTAAAAGCAGCAGGGAAGGGAGCGGAGAAGAGGGCACTGCTGCGAGCGATGGATGTTGTGTTTTGGCGGGAAATTCAGTTATAGTTAGAATCATCGCATCAGATCAGGGAGCGAACTGCTTGTTGTAGCAGTGAGTCGAAACCTGACCGTCTGCTGCGTCACTTTGGTGCAGCAGCTTGTGATCAGATCATCAAATCAATTCCTGACCTCCTGTTCGCGTTGAATTCCTTCATACTTACTGCTACCGGAAAAAAAAAAAAAAACGAATGGAAACCACAAAAGGAAGGAGAAGACAAATTTTGGAAAATGAGTATCTGAAATCAGCAAAGAACCTGGATTAATTCTGGATGGGTCTCCTATCAGCAGATGGCTACGAGCTTCCAAGGCATGTAACTTTCGGTGGTGTGTCTTTTTTCTTTTTTTTTTTTTTTGGGTGGTGCTGCATGGTTGCATGTCATTGCATGTGTCCAAGAAGAGAAACATATATATCGTCCATGATGAAACTCTGTCTCTTTCAGATGAGCCTAACATCTGATGAAACATATATCGATGAGCCTAACATGATGAATCCACACCGCAACTGACGAGACCGGATCTCCGGCCTGGCTACCGATATGGATACTGGATTGGTTTTATAGAATCTTGGACCTGTTTGCTACTGATGGGCCTAGCCCAAACATTGTTATTATTAGTACCTTTTCGGCTCCTCTTCTCTTCTGTTAAATAGTCCGTTCTTTAGTAGTATATCCATACATACGTACCTTCGTACATTATACTGTATACCAATCCTTTCACTCCTCTCCGTACCCGCCTTTCCTGTTGTCGGATCCAAGACTCGGAGCCTGAATCCGAATGTGACAGCGGGACAGCACTCCAACGACGTCGTCATCAGGCTATGATAATCTGGCCTTTCCTGCCGATACCGGTGACTGGACTGGTGGTGAAGTGGTGGCTTATTCCCCAAGAAAAACATTAACTGGCAGTGGGTACCATAAATAAATAAGTAGTACTTTCATTTGAACTCCCGACGCCGGACGCTGATAGCTCTTCGTTTGAATTTCATGTGCAGACTTTAGACACCAATTAGCACTTTAGCCGAAGCTTTGGTTCTGCAATCTTATTGTCTTCATCGAGGTATTTTTCCCTTTCCTCTTTCCTTTTTTTTTTTTTTTCCCTCTTTTCATTCCCCCTTCCTCTTCCCCCTTGTTTCTAGCTCATTATCCATCATTGTAAGATGCTACCTACTTCTCATATTTATGTTGTTCAAGAGACAAGATTATAAAAGATGGAAGCTTTTGATTTGGGTTCTACTTTTTCCATGTTTGTTTTCCAGCAAATTCGTGGCCATGTATGCTACTCATCACTCTATCTGTTGAAATATCATACTATTGTATGGGTATTGAGACATACTGACTTTGCCTCGGAAATTGAAAGTTATTCGACCTTAAGTTCTGAAGCAATTCTGCACCTCTACATCATCAATTACTGCCAGACGCAGTACTATTGTTACCAAATAATTAAAGAAATGAATTGGTTTTTTTGACAAGTCTCTGGTTTATCCAGATCTAATGTAGACGATGACTCCGGGGCAATTTTGGACTTTGCTGTCTGATGCTTTAACACAAAAGGCTAACATATACGTATTTGTTTGCTCTTTTTATTTTTCCCCCCTTTTTTGGGTGTGTGGGAAGGGGCTTCAGGGTGCAATTTGATGTGATCAGAATGCTCTGTGAAATGTCCTTTCCCCAGAATTTGTGTTATATGCAAGATTCCCCTAATCACACCGTTAGGAAGTCTGCGTCTTGTAGTCTTCCTTGAGTTTATGGGAATCCTCAAGAATTGAGCTGCTTTTGCCCTGTAATTGTACGATTTCAGAAAGTAATTGAATTTATACCTTGACCTGGTAGCATCTTTTCCCACACTCAGTACCTGATACAGATAGATATATGAGAAGTAAACTCTGGTTTCCTGATAGCTGCAAATGAAGAAGAATTAACTTTTTTTTTTGTGAAACATGGTTCTCACAGAATAATCATTCACAACTTTGCAGTAGACAGAAATTCAGTCAATCTAATGCCTAAAGTCGTTATGGAAATCTTTGCTCTTGAATTTTAATCTGTGTAATTGTTAAGACATTGCATTTTTGAGGATTCATGTCTTGGATCTGTAAGCTTGGCTTGTCAATTGAAGACTTCCTGTACAAAGATAGATCTAATAGAAATAGCATTTCTCTGGGTTTCCATAATTGAATATCATGAAGTTTTTGGCTTTTTAATTGACAGAATCTTACTTGTTGTGATCTTGGTTAAGATTTTCCCATTTCACATGGATCTGAATGACCTTAACAAGGTCTGGGAAGTCAAACCTTTAAGGAGGACTCGAGAAAATGAGGCAAGGCAAATTCTTGAAAGAGTAGCTAGACAGGTGCAACCCATTATGCGCAAACGGAAGTGGAAAGTGAAAGTTCTTTCTGAATTCTGGTAATGATTTTGCTTTGCTTTTCCACATTCATGTTTCCAGTTCAGGACATTTTCGACATTTGTTGTGCCACTGTGCTGATCAAAAGAGTTTGGGTTGCAGCCCAGCAAATCCGTCTCTTTTAGGTCTTAATATAGGAGGGGGTGCAGAAGTTAAGCTTAGACTGCGCCGACCGAACAATGAGTTGGATTTCTTCCCGTATCATCAGATTCTTGATACCATGCTTCACGAGCTCTGCCACAATCAATATGGTCCCCACAATGCTGATTTTTACAACCTTTTGGATGAAATTAGAAAGGTGGTCGTTTATCTCAGTACAGTGAAAGTTCCGACTTGAAACTACTTCTCCCTTCGGTTCTTCTAGTTAGTGTTTGCACAATTGGAAATTTCTTTCCTGATGTCAGGGTTTTGGAATGGTAAAAGTGCAGTTTTTTTCTTTTTTTGGGCGGGGTTTTTTTTTTTTTTGTGGTGTTGGGGGGGGGTGTGGGAGGGGACGGTGAGAGCTGGTTTGAATTTTCTAAGGCATTCATATGTCTGTCTTAGTATTGGGAAAGATCCAACTCTAAACCCCTTTTCGCTGAAGTTCTCCTATTTTGTCATAAATGGGAATTTCTTTTCCTGATGTCCTGGCACTTTCCCTTGGGTTTTGTCAGCCTGGAGTTACCTCCTTTTTTTTTTTTTTTTGGAAGGGGGGGGGGGGGGGTGGTGGTTGTTGTAGGGGGAGGGGTGACAACTGGTTTGATTTTCCATTTTGCAGTTCAATATTTAGTTTCGTAGTCTCAATATCAGTTTCAACTCTTAGTTTTTCCTTCAATTGACTTGCTAGATAATTCCTCTGCAACTAATTTACCTAATTAACAATTTTCAGGAATGTGAGGATCTTATGGCTAAGGGAATTACAGGCACTGGGCAAGGATTTGATCTCCCTGGTAGACGAGTGGGTGGCTTTTCCCGTCAGCCTCCTTTGTCATCACTCCGGCAGTCTGCATTAGCAGCTGCAGAAAATAGAGCTCGGCGTGCAGCTATTTTGCCATCTGGACCAATGCGACTTGGCGGTGACGGTAGCATTAAGGCCGCCCTGAGCCCAATACAAGCTGCTGCTATGGCTGCAGAAAGGAGATTACATGATGATGTGTGGTGTGGCTCCAAATCTGCAGAAAGTGAAGGATCTTCTGAAAGTTCTCAATCCTCTACTGTGCACGATAATGAATCTGATCTGGTGTCAAATCTTGGCAACGCTCAAAGCAGTGGTACTAGAGATCTTCAGTTGTCGTGGCAGTGCAGTACTTGCACCTTACTAAATCAGGTAAATGTGCCCGTTGCTTTTTCTTGTACTGCAAAGCCATAGAGTTTTCTCCAATCGATTTTCTAGTAACTGCTGTGTGATGAATGCTTAATTTTAATTTACATGCTGGTGGTTTTAACTAAATGTCCTTTTTTTCTTTTTTTTTTTTTCCCCTTTTCAATTGTTGCATATCTGTCTATCCAGAGGTTAAATGCAAATATAGATAAAATAAGAAGAAAGGGAATTGATTGCACCAGTGAGTCTACCTCCACCTTTTGCCTTTGTCTCGTTAATAAGGTACTAACTCTGCAGAATTGATTTTACAGCCCCTGGCTCTTATTTGTGAAGCTTGTGGAACGAAGAAATGCGCAAGCAATGGAGCAAAGTCAAAGGTTTGGTCCTGCAAGTTTTGCACCCTGGACAACAGCGTTCAGGTTGAGAGGTGCTTGGCTTGTGGGGAATGGAGATATTCGTATGGTCCACCCCCAGTGCCTCTGATGGAAAACGTATAGGTACCTGGAATTGGGAAGTTCAGTATGCTGTATTATTATTCCCTTTTTTTTTCTTTTCTTTTTTTTCTTTCTCCGCAAGCCCTCTACACATGATGTATGGATGGTTAAGAAGCCTTGTTGTCGGTAGATTCCAATTGCACGACGGTCTGCATGGAGGAGGAGTAGTCGTTCTGGGCCAGCACTCAGCAGCAGCAGCAGCAGCTGTGTAGTTACTAGTTAGCTGTGTCTGGAATATTGGTGTGTGAAAGCCAACTGGGAAGAATTTCATTACATAATTCTGCTGTTGGAAAAAACGTTGCGCATGAGTCTCTCACTTTCAATTGTACGACACCGTGTATGTGCTCTGTAAAAGTGTAGAGATACGAATGCAAAAATTGGGTATGCTTTAGTCGGTGAAAAGAACTGCTGTCACTTGTGTGCGCTGTAAGAATGGTGCTCTTTACTGGATGAGCCGGGCATATATTATTGTATACCCACCCACCCACGCGGACGCTGTGCTGGAAGATTTGGAAAGTGCCCAAGTAAGTCGGAGTGGTATTTTGGAGTGTGTGTGACCAGAGCCAGAGGAGGGATTTAATATTTAAAATAACATTGCAGTCGTGATGGCCAAAATGATGTGGGCTGAGTAACGGAATGGGTCAACTGAGAAACGGAATGGGTCAAAGTCGGAGCGGAGAAATGGAGCAGTAACGCGTAGAAAGATGGTAGAAGCAGCTGCAGCTTATAGTCAGTCAATAGAGAAAGTCTCATGTCTCAACTCTCAACTCAAAAAAGAGAGATGAAGTCAAATGGATGGATGGACATCTGGCCTCTCTCTGGAACTTACCACATATGACCGAAAACCTCCTCCTCCTCCTCCTCCTCCTCCTCCATCGTTTTCAAAGGTTAAAAAAAAAAAAAAAAACCATTGAAAAAAAGAAGCCAAGTGTAATCCTCCAGGACCACGAGTGTTGAGAATTTTACCGTGGTTGAAAGAAAATAACCAATCACCCTCCTCAAACGTTTGCTTCCTACCACTCACCTCTCTCTCAACCTGTCTCAACTCTCAAGAGGAGGCTTCGGGCAGTTGGGATTGAGAAATTCTGACAAAACGAGGAAAGGAATGAGTAAAGAGAACCCCGAGAGAACTGAGTTGAGTGTCAACTTATGCCTGCGGGTGCAACGGGTTGGATTCGGGTTGGAATTGGTAATTCCGGACTCGGATCCGTCATATAATTTAAAGACTCGAATCCAGATCCGGATCCGGACGGGTCTCAATGTAAAGGATCCGGATCCGGATCCTAGTCCGACCATATCGGGCCGGGTATATCAATTTTTAAAAATTAATTAAGTATGATAATTTTATTTATACATAAAATTTATTAATGTAATATTAATAATATAATTAAATTAATCTTAAGAATCATTTACTTTATAGAAAATTATTTTTAATTTAAAAACAAGTAGATTAGTAGCAAATTTTAATAAAACATATAATTTTTTATTAAAATAATTATATTAATTGGATCCGGATTCAAAACGGGTTACAGCATATAAATCCATATCCGACCTGTTTTTATTTATAAATAAAACGAATCTGGATCGGATCCGAGCAAACGAGTTTGCTATAGGTTCCATATTTGAAAAAACGGAGCGGATCCGAGTCAGGTCCAAGTCTAGATCCGATCCGTTGACAGGCCTACTTATGCCCAGCCCACCCAATTCGTTCAATAAGCGTGCGTCACTTTTTGTTATTGTTCGAAAAGTCAACTCCCATATCTTCTTCCTTTGACCCTCCAATCTCCAATCTCATCCCCCGACTGACTGATTGACTGAGTGTGGAGGAGGAGGAGGAGCAGATTGTAGTGGCGTTTTGGTGGGTCTCCTCTGCTTTTGCTGCTTCAACCGTCTTCCCTCTCACAACCTTGTACTACTACTACTAATTGTTTTACCAAATTTGCGAAAAATGTGGTGTGGCAGCAGCAGCTGTATGTCAACTCCACTACGCTTTGGGGGCTTCGATACAAGGCCTCTCCCTCCCGAAAACGGGGCAGGAGCGGTCATCAGAAGGACCGCTCCTGAATTGTTCACGACTAGATTTGGTCAAAAAAAAAAAAGTGATCCAAATCACTTCTATGCATCAATTTTGCACTGTGTGTGGAGCCCACAAAATTTTGTTCTATAGTAACACGTTGTGAAAAATGAGTTACGCCCTGTGCAAGTGGAGTTATATACTGTGCTTTTACACAAAACCATCCGAAACGGTTTTCCTGACGACTGTTCTAGCTCCGCATCCCTCCCTCTCTTTATCAAGTCTAATGAGCCTCTGCCAGGCCAGGCAGCACAGGAGAGGTCCCTTTTTTTACTTTTTTTTTCCAATTTGTAAATTGTAAATGTACATTATGTAGATACTGCAAGTAATGTTTGATGGTATGTAGATACTGCAAGTAATGTTTGATGGTATTTAGATTGGCGCAGTAGATAATAAATACATCCTGCATACACACTCCCATGAATTTCGCCTTTTATTTATTTATTTATAAACTTGGGAGCAATCAGCAATGGCCACAGACACGCTTCAGATGAATAGATTTTGATTCATTGGTTAAAAACTATACGCAAAATTCCATTTTTAATGATGATAATGGTGATGATGATGATAATAATATGCATCTCTCAAACAATCCCTTTTATCCTTGGAACCCTTAGTTAGATTTGATTTGCCAAAATGTCTTTCACAATTAACCCATGAAACATGCAGTAGTGATTCCGTGATTCATTTTTTATTTACAGCAGTCTTACAGTACTTGGGGTATAAAAACGTTCATAATTTTATAAGTTGCTGGAATTATACTTGCATATACTATTTCTCGTTTTTTTACTACTTCTCTGGCTTCATTCGCTCTAATTAGGGGTGACCATGATTCCGAAACCGTCGTTTCCAATTTAAAAATCGACAATTTCGATTCTTCTAAAATATGTAATTTGAATCGACCCCTAGAGGGACGGTTACGGTTACGATTTTAATTTTTCATGGTTTCGGTTCCGGTATTTGTTCTTCTAGTTACGTTAAAATACATGTTATTATAAAATTGATTTTAACTAGCTATGACAATGGATGTAGGGAAAAAAAAATTATTATCATTTGGCAAGGAAAAGGAAAAAAATACATATATGTTTTATTTAACAAATTGCTATTTTATAATTTTGCAACGACTATTTTCTTGATCCTTTAAAAAAATAACCTTTGCGAATTTATCATAATAGCTAATCAAACTCAAAAAATCATCAAATGCTAACTTAATAGTTTGATTAATTTAACTTTAATACTTTGACTACATTGGACTTGGATCTAAATTAGTTATACTATATTTACTAATGAATTGGGGTAATAAATTGATGGACTAAAATTGATGCTATGCTATTGGTGTGCTGACTATTAAAATTGAACTTTAAATTGAGACAAAGAGATCAAACTACTCAGGTTATAAGTGTATTCTTAGACGGTTTGAATGGTTTTTGAACAGTCAGTTTCGATTTCGATTCAAATTTTTTGTGATACTGAATAGTAACCTTTTGTTACGATTATGGTTCCAATTTCGATTTCTCAAATCCGATTTCGGTTTCGATTCAATAAACCGTCGGTCCGATTTCTATTTAAATATAAACCGTGACCATCCCTAACTCTAATAATCATCATAATAAGTAAGTATGGACTATTCCCACTCCCTTTCCCAATTCCCCTTCCATCGTCCCAGGTGGTGGTGGTGGTTTATAGCACTTCTTGGTGGTAGGGCTTGTATCTTGGGAATATCACTCTCTCATCTCGCACCATAATATTGCATTCTCTCACTCTTATAATGGTGTTTTCCGAAGTGTGAAGAGGGAGAGCAGGGATGTCATAATTGGGTTTTGAATAAGAGTATTTCTCAAAGGGCCAGGGTCAGTAACATGTGACTTTATTTTGTTTCTTTTTTGTTTAATACTAATCTAATGTGACATATGATATTGTAAGTCGTATTGGAATTTGATTTATATTAATATGATATTTATAGAACTATTGATGGTTTTACTTTTGGTTTTAGTATTAACCAGAACCAAATAGGCATTAGATTGAGTGTTTGAAATAGGGGCTATTAAATAATACCAAATTTCATATATATCTGGTTTTCACAAATGATTTTCCTATCCTTCAAAAATAAACCTTTTCACATTCAAATGTATATTGATATTATAATATAAAAGTACTTAAATAGCATACAATATTCATAAGTAACAAAAAAGTGTTGATTTTCCTATACAATATTCATAAGTAACTAACAATATTCAATTTAAAATAGTTTATGTAGTATTTGTAATTATTTACATCAGCAGTTGTATGATTATTTCTTAAACATTATGGAATTCTTTATAGAACAAAAATAATAACATATAATTTGTTAAGGACAAAACTCTCAAATCATCATGTATTTGAGGGTATGATTGTCCTTTCGTACCTCATATATAGAAAAAATTAACCTACGTATTTGACGAATTGATTACGGGGGATAATTTACAGGTTTTTGAATTACAGAGGGCAATCTGCAACTGAACCCATATTACAGGGGGCAACTTGACCTTATATTAATTGTCACGTTAGGCCACCAGCAGCAAATTAATTGTTACATTGCACATACATATATATACACACACATATTTACACACACGTATATACACACATACATACGCATGCACACATATAAATATAGATATATACACACACATACATACATATACATATACATACACATACACACACATATACATATATATATATATATATCCATGTGTGTGTATATAAAATAATACATACAAGTGTCTAAAATTTGTCTTGGCAACAATACATACACAGCTTTTTTTTTTTTTTTTTTTTGATAATTACAATAGATAGATACCCAGCTAATACACCCATACACCACGGACATTCCATCGTTGCATTGATGCGTGGAGGGGGCATATGGCAATAATATGTTCGGTGGTATCATACACTTCTCAATCAAACCCCAATTTTTATTTTTTCCAAGAAGGGGGGAAAGGGGGAAAAAGAAAATATCAAACCAAAGTAGTACTTACAAAAGTTTCTCTCTCCTACTCTGCGTGCCTCGCTTTGTCTCTCACAAATCACAAATCACCCTTTGTCTTTCTCCTCTTGTTCCAAGAACCTTCTTCTTCTTCTTCTGCTTTCTTTCCCTTCTCATTCGCTTCTCGTAGTCGGTTTTTGTTTTCTCTCAAATTCCGTCCCCTCTCTCCCCCCGAATTGTACTCCTCCGCTCCATTTCCCCATGGGGCTGTCTCTTTTGCACAACCAATCGCCACCATAACAATTAACAGCCCATCCCCACCCAAACGAATTCCACCCTTAACCCACCATATACTCCTACTCGCTAACCCCCTTTCGTCCCAAGTTTTGTCTCTGATAGAACTAGAAGGGGGAAAAAAAATCACTAGTCCCAGATTTTATTGGTTTTTTCTCGGTGTTTCATTTTTCCTTTTTTTTTGGGGGGGGGGGGGGTTCGTTTCCAGAAATTCCATTTCATTTTTGTCATCAAATCAATCAATAACGTAGGCATCTAAAAGGAAAGACAACCCTAAACAAACCAACGGGCGGGGCAATTTATCTCGGTGACCGATTGAAAGGTGGGGGTGGTAGGGGGGCGTAGCGTTCGTTCTTCGTTCCTTCGTTCCTTCGTTCGTTTGTTGATTGCTACTGTACTAGTTTTTTCTTTTTAAATTTTTTTTTTTGGGGTGGTTTCGATAATTGATCAGTCAGTCGGTGAGTCAAATCAATCAAAACACCTCTAGAGGAGAGCCAATCATGCGACCGATTCAACCATCGCCACCAGCCGCCTCCTCCGCGGCTACCCCTCCCTCCTCCTCCTCCTCCCCCTCAAATCGCAACCGCTCGCGGCGGCGTCCCGACCTCACTCTTCCACTTCCCCAGCGTGACCCCAAGTTAGCTGTGCCCCTTCCCCTCCCGCCTACCTCCGCCCCCTCCTCCTCCTCCTCCTCCTCCTCCTCCTCCTCCCTTTCCCCTCCCCTAAACTTCTCCCAGCTGGAGCGAATCAACCGCATCGGCAGCGGCAGCGGCGGCACCGTCTACAAAGTCCTCCACCGGCCCACCGGCAAATACTACGCCCTCAAGGTCATCTACGGCCACCATGATGACTCCGTCCGCCTCCAGATCTGCCGCGAGATCGAGATCCTCCGCGACGTCGATAACCCCAACGTGGTTAGGTGCCACGACATGAACGACCACAACGGCGAAATCCAAGTCCTGCTCGAGTACATGGATAAGGGCTCCCTCGAGGGGATCCACATCCCCCGCGAGCCTTCCCTTGCCGATCTTACTCGCCAGATTCTCTCCGGCTTGTTCTATCTCCACAGGCGTAAGATCGTTCACAGGGATATTAAGCCCTCCAACCTCCTCCTCAACTCCAAGGGGGCCATCAAAATCGCCGACTTCGGCGTCTCCAGAATCCTAGCCCAGACTATGGATCCCTGCAATTCTTCCGTGGGTACAATTGCTTACATGAGCCCCGAGAGAATCAACACCGATCTGAATCACGGCAAGTACGACGGCTATGCGGGTGACATATGGAGCTTGGGCGTCAGCATACTGGAATTCTATTTGGGAAGGTTTCCGTTTGCGGTTGGCAGGCAAGGTGATTGGGCCACCCTCATGGTCGCCATTTGTATGTCGGAACCCCCGGAGGCGCCGCAGACGGCGTCGAGAGAGTTCAGGGATTTTATTGCTTGTTGTCTCCAGAGGGACCCTGCTAAGAGGTGGACCGCCGCGCAGTTGTTGCGCCATTCTTTCATCCTTCAGTATAGCTCTCCCAGCTCCTCCTTCACTAGTGCTACCTCCACCAGTAATCAAAACCAGGTGCTTCATCAGACCCACCAATTATTGCCTCCTCCACGTCCGCATTTTTCTTCTTCTTGAATTTTCTTGCTAGCCCCGAGGAAGAAAAGAAAGGCCCCCCTTTTTCTTTTAACTTTTTCAAATTTTTTGCGAGTTTCATTGTGTAATTTTATTTTCATGAAATGGAGGAAATTACTGTTAACCGATGTGATGGAATGGATAATGGATGATGTATTGTAGGCAAAAAGAGGATGAATAGGAATTTAGCGAAATGGGTAAAGTTTCAATTTGAAAGGTAATCTTTAGCTTATGGTTCAGTATCAGTCATTCAAATTTGCCTTTTGGTTATGTTTTCCCATAAGAGGAAAATCTTACTTTCGAGATTAGCTAGAGCTTGCTGCTGCTGTTCTAGTTCTTCTCATTTGAGTAAGCATTTTGATGGCATTGATCAGGTCAGTTTCCATTATGTTCCAGCACTGCTGGATGGATTCTCTTGGTACATGGCATTTTGTGTATCACTCATGGGCACGAATGGTTGATGTGTAAAGTTGAAAAATAATTCTATACTGGGAATCTTAGCTTGGGAAAAGAATGACCATGTTGATTCCTGTATTTGATATCTTCAGCTGGCAATTGGTGGTATATTTTTATCAGTTTGGCTTAAAACATTCAGTTTTAAGTCCTATGTGGGGGCTATGTTTGAATGTAAAGCCCAAGGTTGGGTAGTGCAGAGTTTTGCTTGAGTTAGATTAAATTCATCTTTTCAGAAGATCTTGTATGTGAATGTGGAAGAACCTGTTACTTGGTGCTGGGGTATCAATTTCTCTTTCAAGGGAGTACAATTCCAATAATGTGAAAAGTAAAACCCCCGGAGGGGTGGGGGGGCGCAAGTTAGGTTTCCATTTTTTCCCCTACGTTCCCAGTGAGATCAGTGCATGTTCATAATGCCTTTCCTTTGCTTCTTTAGTTTTCATCTATTGGTGGCACAAATTTTGTGTTCTGGTGTTTTCTCGAGTATGGCAGCTTTGTTACTGTTGTTTTTTAATTCATGCACTTGGAAGCTGGATTACATTTTTGGGTTTGGCACAACTGGTTTCTTAAAAGTTGTCATTTTAGTTCAATCAATTGGTACCACTGTGCTAGCATCTGCTGAGACATTCTTAAATTAGGATTACGTTATGGATCTTCAAGGTTGTTCTTTTTCTTTTTTGCATTTATGGTTGTTCTTCTTCTTTATTTTTCCTCTGGGAGGGAAGTAGGAAGGTGGGGATTTTGGTTTTTGAATGGGGAGGGGGGAGTTTCCAACAGTTTTCTGGTCTGGGGACTTGGAAAAGTCATTCGGGCTTGGTTGGTGGAGAATTGCTCATGGAAAATAAAGTTGAACTGTTCTACCGTAAGAAGCAGCATACATTTTGGAGTCTTAGTGGAGAATGTTGATTGGGGAATGGGGATCCCTTGTTTCAAGTTTAAAAAGAAGAAGAAGAAGATGCAGAAAAAGAAGAAGAAATATTCTCATTTGGAGCATTATGTGATGGGACAGTGAGACGGGCAGGTAAATGCCGGGTTGGTGATTAAAAATTTGAGATTTTTCTGGATTGTGTCGTTTGGATGAATGACCAATTCAACATCATCAAAACTGAAGGCAGACTAGGGTCTCGTCCATGAGTAGAGTAAGACGCTAAAGCTCATGATGGAGATGCAAACAACTAAAGCCAATTAGTTAACAATTATCATGCAATAGAGAGTCTAACAAATCAGAGAGAGCATTCTAGCCTGCGAGCCAGTTCTGGGTCAACGTTGACAAAGATGCCTGGGACAGTGGTTTAATGTGAAGGAGGGACCCCTAAATGATGAATCCTCTTCTGCTCCTACAATCTCCAGTTGCTTAATGTCGTTTATGTTATGATGAAATGATAAGTACCAAAGGAGGAGGAACCAGTTTGCAACTATGAGTGTGTTCACTATTAGTCTGCTAGCCAGTCAGGCTGGATGGGATCATTTGATCGTACTGTTGCTATTCTGATGAGGAGAAAAAGAGTAGTGTCTAATAAGAATAACGCATTAGTGTGTTTCCTTCTGTTGAAGCAGAGCTCTGAAGGAGAAACTAATAATCTTCTGTGACTGTAATGTGTGTCATATGTGGATGGATAGAATAAACCTTCCAAGACTGTGTTGTTATATACCACAATATTTCAATAAGTTTTTTCAACCCCAAAACGTAATAAAATCGGCCGACTTTCCGGGTAGCAGTGGTTTGTGTTCGAATAGGTACGTACCATTCGCTGGTTAATAGCAGGGACATGTCCGCAAATATTTTGACCTGGGGCGATGATGTTTCCGGTATAGTGAAATAATCGCCTTCGTTTGGGGTTATGGGACGAAGCAGGCGATGGCTCCTACACACTTGGTGGGGAGCGGGGAGCGGTATGCCTTCAGGGCGGGGTGGCTGGATTGTGCCTGTGCTCCTCCTCCTATTGAGCTCTGGTGCAACGCTATGGGCAAATGCGGCACCTGGAAGCAAAACTGAAAGGGCCTCTTTTCTTTGCTCTAGGTTTTGCAAATCGTAAAGGGTAAATTATATTTAACCCCCCTATAGTTTTGACTGTTGTCATATAACCCCCTAATGTTTGAAAATATCTACTTCACCCTCTTATAGTTTTATGTAAAGTGGAAAAAGTGGACGGAATGTACAATTTTGTACCAAAAGCGCGTGTGATAAAATTTTAATATACATACAATTCGCTTATGATTCATATAAATATCTACTTTACCCCTGTGATTTTTGCAATGGTTTGTGCAATCGTCCACGTAATTTTCATATACTTTTATATAAAGTAGTAAATCCACTTTACATAAAATCATAAGGGGTGAAGTGGATATTTTCAGACATTAGGAGCGTTATGTGGCAACAGTCAAAATTACAAGGGGATTTAATGTAATTTACCCAATTGTAAAAGCTACTCCACAAAACAAAATACACTACTAAGACTTGTATACTTTCGCTTCAGCTTTACCCTAACAGCAGCAGCAGCCATCAGCCATCAGCCATGAGAGGTGTAGTAGCACGGGAGGACACTAATGACTCGTGGTTTAATATCTAATAATACGGTAGCTTTGCGAATATATGGAGGAACCTGAAGTCACTCATGACGCCAAATCTCTTGCCACTGCTATGCTATCTTTACAAAGAGTTGAAGCTGCTTCTTGTTAGTGCACTACTGCTGTGCTGGCTGCTGCTCTGTATTCGGACCTCTCTAATTATAATCTCACAGTCACAGGACAGAGTAGAGTAGGCATGCAATTGAATTGATTCGCCAGACTTGTGGTTGCTCCGCGGGTATGCGGCTAATGTGTGAGTTCTGCTACTCCCTCCCCCCTTGAACAACAACAGCACTGAAATACGAAAATCATCATCATTTTGTGTCTTGACTTCATATCATATAAAAATATTTTTAAGTATTTCGACCTTATTGAGTTCAACCTGTGAATAAACAAGCCAACTTTGAAAAGAATTTCAAACTCATTAGAGTGAACGGATAATCTAATTATTAGAATAATAATTAATGTTTCGACTTGATTATACTCATTCACACCCCTGCAAATGAAAATACACTAACTGGATATCCTATTGAATGCTATCCACTACACTAACTGGGCCTAGCTAAGTGAGTTGCTAACGTCCAATCGTTCACCCCATCCAATCTTCAAGTGGAAAGCCAGTGCAGTATTGATCCGATGGTGGTTCATTTCTCCCAATGTTAGTTCCCCCTAATAGAGTAGTGTAGGAGTAGTTTATAAAAAATTACCGTCTAATCCAAAAAAAAAAAAAAAAAAAAAGGAGTGGAAAGCAAGGTCACACTGTCCATTACCATAACTAATGAGAAAATTTTCTTTTACAAGTTTATACACCAAAATTATCATATAAACACAATATAATGACTTAAATTCACTTCCCCCTTTGCATTTAGCCACATGTTCCGTAAGCATAATTTGGCTGACTGCCTATTAACAGCAGCCAAGCCATGCTTATTTTGTCAGCACAGCACTAGTACTACTTTTCTTTACCAACTTATAGTCGTCATTTGCAGAGGTAGACATTTTTGCACTCAACCGTTGTCCAGAACTAGACTACTACATCTACATGACATCCTCCCCCAAAAGAAAAAGAAAAAGAAAAAGAAAAAAAAAAGACTACTAATTACAATCTCTATGTATACGTATTCTATCTTCTCATTGTCAGTATACTCAACCAGTGTCAGTATAGCTCCTAGTATCCTCCTATCTTCTCATTTTGGGAGATGATTGATTGATGATCACATATAATTATTAATTAATCCTTCTCCTCCTCCTCCTCCTCCTGAAGACTGAAGTAGTATACGTATGGTGGCTTAGTGTTTGTAGTTTCTAGATTTTACGGATTCGCAATACGGGACCAACATCCATCCACCCACCGACCGACGTTGATTCAATTATATAAATTCATTTTTAAATTAAATACTACTATCAAATCTGTAGACCAAGGAAATAAAAAAAAAAAAAAAGAAAATAAAAAACCCCCCTTCCTTGTGAATGTTGCTGCTGACTACTGCCGAGTTAGAACTTAGAAGAAGCAGCTAGCTTCGCAGAAGCTTCCGTCTTCCTCCTCAACCCATCCACCCCTGCTGCCCCTTGCCGGCCACACAACGCCATCCCCCATCTCCTCTCTCTCTCCCTCCCTCTCCTTCCAGAACAAGGAAAATTGACCCTTTTTCCCCTTCTTATCCCTCTCTTCGTCTCTTTCTTCTTCTCCCTCCTCCTCCGTTTTGTCTGTGGTTTATTGCTTTTTGTACAAATTTGAATTTTTCCTTACCTACTACAGCATGGGTTCAAGCTAGATGCCCGATTGGAAACTGTGGAATTAGATTCTTCATAAGATTTTCTACCTAACTAGGTGAGATTTTTATAGATAGCTAAACGAATGTAAGTATCTTTATTGTCTTTTCTTCTTTCTAACTGCTTCTACAGCTTTTGCTCTCTAGAATCCTGATCTGGGTTCCTTTATTGCTTCTCTTCTCTTTTCATTCATAATTATCTTTTCTATTCTGCTTCGAGCTTCTTCGCCCCCCAACCCCGGAGGTATTATGTTGGGTTGCGATCTGCCTACATAAAGACGGGATCTTTACATTAACTATTGCTGGCGTGAGTTGACCCCAGTTTTGAGTAGCTGGGTACTTAAGTTGCCCTTTTTACTTTTTAGGACTTGCCCACCTTTTCTCATCCATTCTGTTTTTTCTAGCTTGAGTAATTCAGAAACGAGGAGGCAACCCCACGACTTCTTGATTGAAATGTAGTTTCTGGTAATTGCTTAATGGTAAAGAGTTGGAACTTTATCAGAACAAAATGGTTCCAGCGGTTCATTTCTTATAGCATTTTTCCGCTTACTAATCCATCTTTGGTCGTCCCAATTGAGTATTTCGCTAATTGGAGAACTATCTATCATTGTAGGGATACTCGTGCTTTATGGTCAAGCATCATTAGTTGACTTATTGAGGTAATTCAGGTGAGCCATTGTACTGATTTTGGTCCGTGCTGCTTATTTGTTGACAGCATTTTGAATCAAAGTTCTCTGCCTTTCTTTCTTTTTTTTTTTTTAAGCGTCTGGATTGGCAAAGCGGAGCGACCATGGGATCTGTAGAGATGAGATCGACGGAGGAGAAGGTAGACCTTGATTCTGACGAGGAGGTTCCGTTTCGTTCATCCCATGCTACGATTAAAATGCAGTCCACGGACTGTGAGACGTCTCGGATCACATCTCCCAAACATCTTTCTCATCAATGGGTCTTGAGAAAGATGAATCGTATTAGCCCCCTCAGGAGTATCTACGTTGTTCTAATTAAAGCAAAAATCAATATGCTGCTCCCTTTTGGACCACTTGCAATACTGCTCCACTATTTAACGGGAAAGCATGTAAGGGACATAAAATTGTCTTCTCAGTCTCTCTTTTCGTTAGCTCTAATATGGAAGAGAGAGTGATAAAATTTAAATTTGCAGTTGCAACTGTATCGGACATACTACTTTGCTCATACATTTATTTCTTCGACTGTTTCATCCTCAGGGATGGGTTTTCTTCTTCACCTTAGTGGGAATTACGCCTTTGGCTGAGCGTCTGGGGTATGCAACTGAGTAAGTGTTGGCCTCTCCAGTTTCCAGCTTTCAGCTATTTTAGCTCCTTCCATTTTCCATAGCTTAAAGACCGTCTCTGAAATTACATTACATCAACTGCTAATGCAGGCAACTAGCATTCTATACTGGGCCTACAGGTAAAGCTTTCTTTCTTAGCCTCCTCCTCCTTCTCCTTCTTCTTTTATCTCTTTTGATTATGGCGCAGTCTGCTTTTGTTAGCTGTGAGCTGCTGGTTCAGCTTTTTTATTTTTATTTTTTGGTTAGTTACAAAGTTCTCCTGTGCGCCCAAGGGAAAACTATGAATCCATGTCTTCACATACATACTCTGTTGCGTGCTATGATTTTCCTTAACCCAGTTCTTTATCTGAAATAATAATATTTGTGAATATGCAGTGGGAGGCCTTCTAAATGCCACATTTGGTAATGCAACAGAAATGATAATTGCCATATACGCATTGAAGAATGGGATGATTAGGGTTGTTCAACAGTCACTACTGGGTTCTGTTTTGTCAAATATGCTACTAGTGCTAGGATGTGCCTTCTTCTGTGGTGGCATGGTTCATCACCAGAAAGACCAGGAATTTAACAAGGTGCACTTTTTTTTTTTTTTATTCATATCGATGCATATCTGCTGAGAATGCTGCTAACTCTTTTGGTAGCTCATCATCTTATTTGATGTAATTAATTATTCGGTGGAGTTATCATAAAGATTTGTGGTGAAAAACTGGTGATTTTGGATTGTTTTAGGCCACTGCCCTGGTGAATTCAGGATTATTGCTGATGGCTGTCATGGGCTTACTGTTTCCAGCTGTTCTTCACTTTACCCACACAGAGCTGCATTCTGGAAAGTCAGAGCTTGCACTTTCCAGATTTAGTAGCTGTGTAATGCTGGTAGCATATACTAGCTATCTTTGTTTTCAGCTAAGAAGTCACAGGAACCCATATGATACTATTGACTCGGTTGGTACCTCTATCGAACTTTTTCCCCCCTTTCAAGTCTTTTCTTGATATTTTCGGCCTTCTCTTTGTTGAACCATCGCATCTATATAGCTCATGATTTGTACACTGTAAAATTTTGTTCAATGAAATGATCTATAATTTGATTACTAGACAGGGAGTAGCTGTGCATTCCAAAAGCCTCAGACCATTTTTAATTGAATAAAATTTTCTGCCTTTCTGCAGGAGCAGGACAATAACGCAGAAGATTCTGATGAGGACGAGGCTCCGGAAATTAACCAGTGGGAAGCTATTGGTTGGCTTGCAATCTTGACCTTGTGGATTTCTATACTCTCAGGTTACCTTGTTGATGCCATACAGGTAAACTCAGCTGTTTCTTTTCATAGCTTCTCTTCTTCCTTTCTCCCTTGCTAATTTTTTGGACTTACTGCCTTAAACTTACCATGTGTAATGTTCCTTAGATTACTTGATTGTGACTTCAAATATCTTTTCAGATACCTGGTACAGTTAAATATCGCTAGTTCCATTATCTTGAAGATGGTTTCTGGTCTGCTGTTAGATTACTCTATGAGGTGTCATATACTTATAAGAACTTGCTAGATAAATGGTAATGCCTAGACAATTGACGTTCTGTATATATTCAGTTAATTGATAGAGTAACAACGATTCGAAATGGATACAGTCATGGGCCATAAATATCGATATCCAGGGCTTCAATCCTTCATTAGTTGTTTAGCTAAGATTTCTCCAGAATGATCGTTGTCTTCTGTTTAATGTTCTCTGGAGTAAAAGGGTAGATTTGTCTAACGATTGCCCCTGGACACTCATTAAGATGTAGTTTGGGTGTTAAATTTTTGAAAAAGTGCAAGTTAATGAGGGGAAGTGTATGACTGCAAGGGAATTTAATAATCGTTACTCTGTATTCACATGGTGGGTTAAGTGTGATTTAGGATTATTAATGGGGACTCGTTAGAAAAACCCTAAAAGGATTACTAAAGCTATTAATGACATGCAGTATGCTAGATAGATCCTTTTTTGACCTCAGCTTCCATCTTTTCAAGGATGCTCCATTTTTTTTTTTTTTTTTTTTTTGGGATATAATTGGTTTCACTCATTAAGAAACTTTTGGAATTAAGTTGTTGGATATTAATAGCTTCATAGCTTACGTTTTACTAATTTTTGTGTGACACATTGTATAAACTGTTTGATGATTAGCTTCTAGACTGAAAGTGTTTGACTTGATAATAACTTGAATTCCTAAGATGAAGGAATCTGTTGCTGGTTTTCTTTTAGCATTCCTTGGATCCAAATTGATGTTTTAGTTCTATGCGAAGTGAAAGAGTTACAAGGCTATTCTTAAGCAAAGAAAAAACACAACACTATGAGATTTCCATGAAGAGTTTCAAGTGTATGAGGCTATAAGGCTATGACTAAACAGTGATTTCCTTATACTCCTGCTCAATGGGTTGACAGATGCTTAGAATGGCATGCTAAAACGTGATTGCTTATGACATTGGATCTGTTGCTTAATTTTTTCAGGGAGCATCTGATGCCCTGAACCTTCCTATGGCTTTTATTAGTGTCATTTTGCTTCCAATAGTTGGGAATGCTGCAGAACATGCAAGTGCTATCATGTTTGCAATGAAAGATAAGCTTGTGAGTTTTGAAAAATTTTCTTGACCTGATCTTATTTTCTGCCGTGCATGTCAATTTACAATATGTTTATGCAGGATATTACACTTGGAGTTGCCATTGGATCTTCTACTCAGATATCAATGTTTGTGGTAAGACCTGTATATCCAGTTAATGAAATACCTTGATGTTTGTTGGGACTTCCAAACCTCATTGAACTTCCTTTTAACCAAACCTGATTCTTTGCCAAGAAAGGGAGAACAAAAGGAAAATCTGCTGCATTTTCTTGCCACGACCTCCTTGGATACAAAAGTGATGCCATACGTGGAAAAATTTTGTCACTAAAATGAATATTCTTATTTAATTGTTGTGGTTAGTCCATAAAATCATTGTAGCTTATTAATCTTGTGCTGCTGATAATTGCAGATTCCGTTTTGTGTTGTTGTTGGCTGGTTTATGGGGCAACGGATGGACTTGAATTTCCAGCTGTTTGAAACTGCTACACTGTTCATTACAGTGTTAGTGGTGGCATTTATGTTGCAGGTTTGCATATATTATTCTATTCCAATCTCCATATTTCCTGGGTGTTATCTCAATGTGATTGGGGAATCTAAAACGTACACTGTGCTAGACATTTTTTTTTCTGCTGAAACATGTACAAGGCAGATTGAATTGACTTGGACAAAAACTATGGTGTATAACAGTGAAATAGGAAGACGGTGCAAGATGAAATGGACTGATGATATTACTTTATAGTAAATCAGGAATGTCTTGCTTATCTATTATCATCGGTGGCAGTTATGTGTATCAGCAGTCAATAAGAAAATCACTGTAGTGGAGTAATAACGTTCCTTGATGAAAAGTAGTTTTTAAGACCACTTGATGACCTTGCTCTGGTAATTGCAGGAAGGGACATCAAACTATTTTAAAGGATTGATGCTTATTCTATGCTACCTCATTGTCGCTGCGAGTTTCTTTGTACATGTTGATCCCTCAGATGGTAAGTCACAGATGCTTAATTTTGAGACATTAGTAGTATCCGAACGCTGGTAATATTCCAAAATTATCTCGTATGTTTACAAAGCAAAAGCCATGTTAACAGTGGACTAGGCAAATTAAGGGGCTAAGCAAGAGATGAGGTTTACTGATGACATCCTCTGGCCCCATGAGTTGTGGATTCCTGCACCAAGGCACAAAACTATATTGAACGCTATCAAGAAATTGCAACATGCTTTGGTAGCTGGCTTAGCATTTCATTTATTCTTGCCTCCTTTGGTCATTATGGGCCATCTCCAACTTTTTTAGACTTTACCAAAGCTCAAAACATGTTAGGGTGAAATCACCAAGTTTAGCATGGAATTTTGTAATGATTTCTGCTTGTGCACCTTGTTGCAGACGACAGTTGAATAGGTGGCTAGGAAGGATGTGATGCCTAAGGAAACAATATATTGGTTCCTGGTTTTGGGAAAGCATCATGGTCATTGGTCAATCGATTGGGCTGTTTTGTGGCACGGGCTTTGTCAGGATTGATGCACGGGATATAGATGCGTATTCATTCTTTCGCGTATGCAAGCTACAAGCTCCCAAAAGAGCACTCCGCCTGGTGCGCCTGGGAAAAAGTGGTAAATAGTCATATCCCTGTATTTTTCTGGCTTTGATTGTAATGAGGAATTATTTGAATTCTTTTCAACCAGCATTAGATGAAGCTGGTTATTGGTTTTTCTGGCCCAGAAGAAAAGAAATCCGTTTTCAGTTGACAAAAGTTTAGGTGATTAAGATCAAGGAAGCGGAAGTTTTGCTGTTCTTGTTGCCCTCGAAGGCCAATTCATTCTTATCCTGTAAAATAAGTTGTGCCATATAGACCAGAAAATGACTGTTTGTTTGGTCAGATACAACACCTAATTCGTGCCCTTTCTTATTAGTAATTTCTACCATATCATTTCGGGCGCATGGGGGATGGGGTCTGGGTCTTCGCCTCGCCCTCAAGAAAAGAAGCGATCCAAAAATTTTCTAAGTTCACCCCCGCTGGCGCTGGCAAGAGATTTTCTATCTAGTGTTTACTTCTTCTTTCTATTGTTATCCGCCCGCCCGCTTTTGTGCTTCATTAGTACACTTGAATTCACCTGATTTACCATGTGCATGCATATACACGTTTATACTTATTGCACCCCCCCTGTATTTAGATATTTCACGAACTAATTTTGTGCTCTTTAAAAGGAAAAAAAAAAAAAAAACATTAAACCTATTAAGGAGTGTTTACTCACTGGTTACTGATTAGCCAAATCCTTTATTCTTCTCCAAAGAGATGGACGTATGCTAGCATACCTTTTGTGAATTCACATGTACGTGTGGCCAAAGATATCCCAACGAAACCTGTATTGAACTTACTTTGGGCCTTGGCACCGTTTCGAGTGTGTTTGGACAGTAGATTATTTGGGATAATTTTTATAGAAGGATACTATAGAACTTTTTTATAATGTGATGCTTGATAATGCAAGTAAAAAATTTTATGAGTAACCAAGTATCCACAATCACAAGGCTTTGTTGTAGGACTCAACTACACAACGACCTGATCTTCAAACAAAAAAAAAAAAAAATTGCCCCTTCTAAATGTATAGAATGATGATAGGGATTTTCATCGTAAAACATCAATCAGTTAACTAGAAAAAAGATGCCAATGCCTAGAATCAGGAAAAAAATTTCCCAAAACGTTGCTTGACAAAATATTCGACATGAGTTGTTGGCTGGGAATGCATTTCTATAATGTAGACCTGAGCAATCTTCGTGGGGAGATGGGCGAGTTAAGGTCAGCCAGACCTGACCTGACGAAATTTTCTGTGCTACTACTGTCAGCATGCAGCTTTCAATTTTGTTTAAAAATGAAACGTCAAATGGGTTGGGTGGAAGAATTAGGGGGATCTATATATGTATGTTTGTCAGTCTAGCAATCCCTTTGAATAATGTACTTTTTATTTCCTTTCTTGTTTTCTGAAATGTTTTATATATACTGAATCAGATAAATCGGCAGCAATTTGCCCACCTACCGTCAAACAACATCTGACCAGGGCGGGTTGGGGGAGTTGGATGTTAAGAAGCAAAGTACAAGTGAGAAATCTTGGTGTGTTAGGTGTAGGATGGTCCAGTCTATGTATGATGACAAAATAGATGGATAGATATAATAGTATAAGCAAAGGTAGGGGCCATTAGTAAAGACATTATGGTTTAGATTGGACGCCCAAACACACACACACACACACACACACACTACTAGTGCTTTTCAGAAGAAGAAGAAAAAAAAAAAAAAAAAAAAAAAAACTACTAGTCCTAAGCTACTACTATTAAGATATTATTAGTAAATCGCCCAACTGATCTTTAAACTATAGATTTTGTACATTTTAGCCCCTTATCTACTTTATGCAATACTCAACGAATCTAGCCCTTGCGTTTAAAAATGCCACTCAAATAGAGGCACAATTTTGTCCCTTCACAAAAAGCAGAGGTTATGTAAATATCAAGGTTCCAGGGCTGTACTATTATAAGATGTAAAACTCAAGACAACTGAACCAATCCACAAGAAAAAGTTACAAAATCATGACTTCACATACAACACAAATGTTAAAAATTTCTTTTTATGAAACCTACTTGACCATGAAAAACCCTCCCATTGCTTCTCTTGGCCTTTTCCTTTCTTTTTCTTTTTCTTCCTTTTTTTTTTTTTTTTCCCTTCCTTCTTAGGTGCTAAAAGCTAGTGTGTTGAATTCATATTGTGTGTATTCCTGATGTGTGTTTTTGAGTGTGAGTGTTGGTGTGTTGGGTGTGCGCAGATGCACATAGCGAGACTCGAGAGAGAGAGAGAGTGTGTGTGTGTGTGTGTGTGTGTGAGTTTTGTGTGTGAAGTGAGTGACTATGCATGAAAATGTGACCGTGAGAGAGAGTAGAGGGATGATGGAGGTCAAGGGACGAAATTGCCCCTCTGTTTCGTGCTTTTTAAAATGGAATGATAAAATTCATCCCAGGAATTTAAATATTACATAGAGTAGATGAGAAGCTAAAAAAATTATAAAATCAATAGTCTTGGAGGACCGGTTGAGCAATTGACTCTTTCCAGGACAAAGACTTGCCCAGGCGCACGACGACTACCTCCTCATTCCCCAGATTATATATATATATGTTTTCTGGACAATGACTTGCAGACTCATCCAATGCTGCCAACTTTTACCAAGTTCTTGCAAAATTTGGCGTATCATACAACAAAATGGACCAAAAAGATATGTGATCCCAACCAGATGAGAATGAGTTACTACAGCCTAATTTTGATTTTTGCATCCCATAAAAAGAAAATAAAAGAGCCAAAAAACAAAAAACAAAAAAAAAAAAAGGGTTTTTACTTTTTCCTGGTTGGTCAACGGTTGCAAGTTTGAAGCCCTGTAATAGGTTTGGACTTGGGGAATTCACAGATACAGAAAGAAGAGAAGACCAAAAACAAAATATTCTGTTTGTAGCTGTACTGCAGTTGACATGACATGTGCTTCTGGGTACCATTTTACATTTTTACCCAAATGTCAACCATTCATCATCAACTAATCCCCGCAGGCAATAGTAAATACTACCAAATACTACTACTAAAATACCCAATCCGTGATGTCTCATCTTCTCTACTCTACAGCAATTCTTCCCTCTTTCTTCTTCTTCTTTTTTTTTTTTTTAAAAAAAAAAAATTATAAATGCTAGTGCTACTTATTATCTCCTGTTCTGTGACCCCAAGAGCCACTCAAGTCATTCAGCAGCTTTGAGCAATATAAAAACTAGCAAAGGAGACACCTCCCCCTTTCCTTTTTCCCAAGGGGGATCAAGACTAGTCGATTGCAAAAATGATTGTCAAATCTCGTGATGACAGCCAAGCACAACCCATGGTTACAATTTTAATCAAACGACAGCAAGATTACTACTTAATTATCTCTAGGTAGTAGGATGAATATAAATATGTTTATGATACACTAACAAGAAGAAGTTGATTGATCAACTTGGTGGGAGCATAAGAATCCAGTTCAGTGCGACTTGAAAGTAGGTTTAGTTTAATACAAGCAGTAGTGCAGAGCCCACTAGAGTATGTCCTTATCCAGGCAAAGCAAGTTTAAGATACGCAGAGTGAGCAAAAGGTAGCCCCTCTACTCTCTCTCTCTCTCTCTCAAAGCTTCAACAGCACATCAGCATAATACACGCTTTTACCTCATTCCATCTTCCTATACATATATCATAATATACAGAAAGTCCACCAGCTAGCCAGCCGTCCCAAAAGTAAACGCTTTTTAAGAATTCAGACCACAGCTTTTTAATATTGCTCCATGTCAACATCAACCACTATATCCTTTCTCTCTCCCTCATGGGGGTTAAGACTAAAGTCTGCACAAACTAGGATGAAAGGGTTAGAATACCCACATGATTGATCAAAACAGTAGTATCTTTTGGCATCTTCAACTGTCTTCTTCTTCCTTTCTTCTTCTAATAATAATATGATCAAATATGACAAGGAAACCTGCCGGCAATCTGGGATGACTCCTCCTCCTCCTCCTCCTCCTCCTCCTCATCATCATCATCGCCATCACAGGGCCGCCATGCTCTTGTCCTCCCCTGTCCCTTCTTCCTCCTCTTCGTCCCTCCTTACCACAGTCAACCCCTTCAGCTCCCTCTTTTCGGATGTGCTGCTGTCTCTACTTGTCATAACTCTCTCTTGCTTTGCGACCACCACCCATGCCTCCTGCAGTCCCCTTGATCGTGACTCTTTATTATCCTTTTCCACCAACATAGCCAGCCCCCCATCTCCCTTGAATTGGAGTATCTCGGTTGATTGCTGCATCTGGGAAGGCGTTCATTGTGACATCAATGGTAGAGTCACCAGTTTAACGCTGCCATCAAGAGGGCTTGTCGGAACCATCTCTCCTTCAGTGGCCAACCTCAGCAGCCTTTCTCAACTAAACCTCTCACGCAACTTCCTTTCTGGTCCTCTCCCAGATGGATTCTTCACGTCCCTCAATCACCTGCAGACGGTTGATTTGAGCTACAACCGACTCTCCGGACAAGTACCCCCTTCCGACAAGTTTCCATCAACAATCCAGAAAGTGGACTTCTCCAGCAACAAATTTGATGGAACCATCCAATTTACATTTCTCCAAGAAGCAACAAATTTGGCAAGTTTCAATATCAGCAACAACAGCTTTTTTGGGTCCATTCCTTCATTCATCTGCAGCATTTCACCCTTCATTACACTCTTCGACTGCTCTTTCAATCATTTCAGTGGCTCGATTCCCCAAGATGTTAAAAATTGTTCGAGTTTGGAGATTTTACGGGCGGGTTTCAATTCTCTCTCAGGTCCTCTTCCCCACGCTATTTATAGGGTGTTGACTCTGCAAGAGATATCTTTACCTAGCAACAAACTGAATGGATCAATTAACCAAGATATTGCCGCACTCAGCAACCTCAGGATTTTTGAACTCTATGCTAACGAGTTTACAGGTACAATCCCTCCAGAAATAGGAATGCTCTCCAGTCTGGAAGAACTACTCCTTCACATAAACAAGCTTAATGGTACTCTGCCACCATCTGTCACAAACTGCACAAGACTCAAACTGCTCAATCTAAGAGTCAACTCACTTGTTGGTGATCTTTCCAAATTTGATTTCTCCAAACTCACTCAACTTGTCACGATTGACTTGGGGAATAATTTTTTCAATGGTAGCCTGCCAGTAAGCCTTTTTTCGTGCAGATCATTGACAGCAGTTCGCCTGGCCACTAATCAGCTGACGGGAGAGATCCCATCACAGATACAGGCACTACAATCTTTGTCTTTTCTCTCAATTTCCAATAACACACTAACAAATGTCACAAGTGCAATCAGAATTCTGACAGGTTGCAAGAATCTCAGTACACTGATTCTGTCAAAGAATTTTTATAATGAATCGTTGCCAGGTGATGACAGTTTAGTTGATTCTGACAAATTTCAGAATCTCCAGATTCTTGGTTTAGGTGGTTGCCAATTCTCTGGTCAAGTTCCCAGTTGGCTGACTAAGCTGCGAAAGCTTGAGGTCCTCGACTTGTCAGTTAATAAGCTCACAGGTTTAGTTCCAAGTTGGCTTGGTAATCTACCAGACCTTTTCTACTTAGATTTATCTCAGAACCTTCTCTCAGGAAACTTCCCAGTAGAACTTACTGGACTCCCAGGGCTAGTTAGCCAGCAGGGTGCTGATCAAGTGGATCAGAGTTACTTAGAGTTGCCAGTCTTTGTTCAGCCTGAAAATGTTTCCAACTTACAGTACAATCAGGTGTCTAACCTCCCCCCTGCTATATACCTAAATGGGAATAACCTCAGTGGCAATATACCCATCAAGATTGGCCAATTGAAGCGCATTCATGTCCTGGATCTCAATCACAACAACTTTTCTGGCAGCATTCCTGACACAATATCTTATCTTACTAACTTGGAAAAGTTGGACCTTTCTGAGAACCATTTTTCTGGTGAAATTCCAGCTTCGCTCAGGAATCTTCATTTTCTGTCTTCGTTCAGTGTTGCAAACAACAATCTTCAAGGCCCAATCCCCACAGGAGGCCAGTTTGATACCTTCCCAAATACCAGCTTTGCAGGAAATTCAGGGTTGTGTGGTCGATTTCTACGCCCTTGTAGTGATCAATCACCAACTACAAACCCCTCAGCAACGAGAAAAAGCCCAGAGAGGAAAATAATTATTGGACTCATACTTGGAATCTGTTTCGGCATCGGATTCACTGTTTCTGTCGTGGCATTTTGGATATTATCCAAGAGAAGGATCCTTCCTAAAGGCGATGCTGAAAAAACTGATCTGGATGCACTTTCCTACAACTCTAATTCTGGGTTGTCCACTGAGTTTGGAAAAGACACCAGCATAGTCATCTTGTTTCCTGATAACACAATGGATGTTAAGGATCTCACAGTATCAGAGTTACTGAAAGCCACAGACAACTTCAACCAAGCAAACATAGTTGGCTGTGGGGGTTTTGGTTTGGTTTACAAAGCAACATTGACAAATGGCACACAGCTGGCTATTAAGAAGCTTTCAGGAGATATGGGTCTGATGGAAAGGGAATTCAAAGCAGAGGTGGAAGCATTGTCAACAGCCCAGCACGAGAACCTAGTTGCTTTGCAAGGTTACTGTGTGCATGATGGGTTTAGATTACTGATATATTCGTATATGGAGAATGGTAGCCTAGACTACTGGCTACATGAGAAGCCTGATGGAGCGGCCCAACTTGATTGGCCAATCCGACTAAAAATTGCCCAGGGTGCAAGTTGTGGCTTGGCATACATGCACCAGATCTGTGAGCCACATATTGTGCATCGCGACATAAAATCCAGTAACATCCTGCTGGATGAGAATTTTAAAGCACATGTGGCAGATTTTGGATTGTCTAGATTGATTCTTCCCTATCGAACACACGTAACCACTGAACTGGTGGGCACCCTAGGTTACATCCCACCAGAGTATAGTCAATCATGGATGGCCACTTTGAGAGGGGATGTGTACAGTTTTGGAGTTGTCATACTTGAATTACTGACGGGCAAGAGGCCTATGGAGATATTCAAGCCAAAAGTGTCAAGAGAATTGGTTGCATGGGTGCAGCAATTGAGAAATGATGGGAAACAAGATGAAATCTTTGATCCAGTACTGCGCGGCAAGGGCTTTGAAGAAGATATGCTGCAAGTGCTTGATGTTGCCTGCATGTGTGTCAACCAAAATCCTTCCAAGCGGCCAAACATTATAGAAGTAGTTGATTGGCTCCATGACATAGGGTCCAAGAGACAGGCACCAAAAGAAGGGCAATTGTATAGATGAATAGAAAAACTCCATAATTTGTTGTTAATATAAACGTCAATGCCAGTATTAATAGTGTCAGCTGTTGACTGTGCAGTTCTTTTCCCCCACTTTGGAAACGAGGAAAACATACGTAATGTTCAGTTAGAGGATTGTATAAAGTTAAATACTGCTACCAGTTAGTCAAGCCTACACTTCTAATATTGCCAACTAGAAGGAATTGATCGCTGTAGTTTCATACAGGAGTGTCCTCTTGAAGTCTAAAAGGACATATGAGTTCTTCTCTTGACTATGGTTTTGGCGAGTAATAATGAAAATTAGTAAGGTTTGTCATGGTTTAGATTACAGCTACGAGATGAATTCTGGAAACTTGAATTGATTATCCAGATTCTCACATCTAAGCTAACGAGTAAAAGAACAACAGCCGCAGCCTTCTGCTGCTCCAACGAAAAATCAAGAGCTGATCGTTGACTGCATAAAAGTTTTGAAGCACTAGGGGCGGGGAGTCGGGGACAAGTAGAATGTGGTAGAAAGGGCTATGATAGTTTAGCACAAGGTATACACTTTAAAATTAAAAAAAAAAAAAAATTTACCTCAGAAAAATGTTAAGATGGACAAAGCACCATAATTAATCAAAGGAAAAGAAAGGGTCTATTTGTTCGTGTGTGTAAATTGACAGGGGAGAAAGTAAAGAAAAGTCTTATCTCATTCTCATTCTGCAGTCGTGCCTGTTAAAATGCTGCAGCATTTTGGTTTGGGCATTTTCACCGGTATCTGGCGGCCAACGGCGGTGGATTTCAATCCACAAACAGCTGTTCATCCCACCCAGTAACTATCACTAAGTAATACTGCTATTAACGAATAAATGCCAGCGGCTTGCGGCGGTGGAGGCAGCAGCGGTGCTAACTCCCGCGATTTTTTCACGACTTATGGCGCCAATCTTACAGGATGAGAAAGTTGAAACTTTGGCCCAAGGCCTTGTTTGGATGGAAATAGTTGGAAAGAGAATTCACGTATATATTAAAGGGAGTTTAGTTTTCATCCGCCTCCCAATTCCTATAGGGTTAATTAAGTAATCTAAATTGTTGTTAGTAAAACGGTTAAACAAATTGTATAAGTAAGCATTTAGTGCACGGGTATATAGAAAATACTATCTATTTCAGCCTTCTTTTTTTTTTGGCTATGCGCTAGAGGTGGCAAAAATACCCAAGACCTATTGGGATCCCATAACCAAATTTAATTTGGGAGGGGTGGGTATCTAAAATATGGGTTTGGACCTTATTTGGATATACTCAATAATATTCATGTAAAATTTGGGTATGTATGAGATTTATTTGGAAATCCTGTGGGTATCTATTAAAATAATAAAATAATAACAAAATAACAAACACTATTTCTTTTCATTTTCTTCTCAAAATTAGTAAATTAATATTATAAACTTGTAATATATGTTAGGTAGATTATCACTTATGCATCACGTCCTTTCTAACAACTATCAAATTCTGTCACTACAAAATTCTGCCAATAACAGAATTTTATTCGAATTGTAACGGCCTTAAAATTGGAAAAATTTTTAGATTGAGTTTTGAAAATTAAGGTGGTAAGTCCTCAATTATGCACATTATTTATGGATATTTCCCTTTAATTATGGCTTAAATATTGTGTTAATTTTTTAATTCTATTTATATTTGGTTTTTTGCATTGATTTAGGTCATTGGACTTATTTGGAGGTTAAAAGTGCAATTGTGGTGAAAATTTCAGAAGACAAATCCAAATAAGACGCGGGCACGCTATATTTTGCTGTGAAGAAGGGCTTTGTGAAGAAATCCTACGGAAGATATTTTCTTTGGAAACAATATTTGATTCACTTTTGGGAATTGGTCAAAAATCCTTTTATTTATGAAAGTTGTAATTGGTTTCCCTTATTATTTTGTTATTGCTTAATAGTTTAGTTTCCAATAAGGAATCAAACTCTTTGAGTCCTAATTAGGTAGGGAAGCTTAGAACCTTTGGTATTTATAGCTTAACCTATCACTTGGAATTGGGGCAGACGTACTTGGTCTTGGATTGAGGCTGCCAAATTTTTCTGTAGGTTTTCTTCTAAGTGTTAGTTCTAGTTTTTGTTTTGAATTGATTGGGGAAAGGCTTCGCTTGGAGACTTGATTGGAAGCGGCCTAACTTTTGCCTTCGATGGTTTTTGATGCTTAAGTCGTTTCTTCTCTTCTTCTTTTTAGTCAATTAAAATTGCAACATCCTCAAACATCCTTTGGTTACGATTCTCAACGAGGAGAGGCTAAATTTCTCGTCTACTCAAAAGGCAACTCGAAGGCGTAGTTTATATCATTTGTGAGATCTAATCGAATCTTTATCATTTCTTTTAATTAGTTACTATTCATACGTTTTCTGGATTAATTGTTTATGGTTATTTTGTTAATTAAATGTCAACGGCTGGATATTTAATTTAACCTAATAGCCTACAGTCAAATTAACTAAATTGAATCCGTAATTGTTCGTTTGGTTAATAATTAGTGGCGACCACCATAATTGGTTTCATGTTGGGGAAACGTAAGATCTATCTTAAATGAACCCTCTTAGCGTGTTCATTGGTTAGGGTTGGATTTTTCTAACTTTTAATGCAATTGGGTAATTAAATTTCTATGGTCGTACCTATGGTTGTTATCTGGTTAGGGAAGCAGTCAACGGTCGTACCTTGGCTGTCGAAAAAGTAAGGAAAAGTTGGCTGTTAGAGCTTGTTGGCAGTTATAACTAATCTAGTGACAATTGAATGAAACATTTCTGCATCAATGATCATTTGATTGGATTGTGCCTGAGAAGTTGTTCCATTGGGTAGAATTTTATTACTTGCTATTTCTATTAAATTATTCTCTGCTTGTTCTCTGGTGATTTATTTAATTGGTATTTTCATTTTTCATTTTCTAATTTTATTTATTTTATTTATAGTTCTATCCCATCCAAATCCCCCATTTTCCCGTGACTTAGAAAGAAACATTTTCCTACCCATTCCCTGAGGAGACGACCCTGCTTGCCACTACTACAAATTAATATTTTCTCAGAGGTAATTCTGGTATATCGGGTTCAGCATACTCCTTGGAATCAGGGTGAAGCCAGTAACCCATTGCATATCCGGAGTCCCTACTCCAATACTCAGAATTATTTGGGGTTTTTAATATTTATTATTGTACAGGTTCGGCACCAGTCATAAGGAATAAAATAATGTACATGGGTAGATGGATTTTAGGGATAATTAAATTTTGATAATCAAGAGATTTTTATGTAATCAACACGGGCTTCCAAAAAGAATGACCAACTCATATGAAGTTAGTCTTTTATAAATTTTGTATTTAAAAAAATTTATTTAGTTTGAAAAATTATCGCATAATTTATAAAGAAGAGTGTAGAATTTTTATAAAGTTAAATAAATAAACTAAATCATATAAAAAGGAAGATAATATTGAGATTTTGATTGAGAAAAAAAAAAGAGTTTTTCTTAAAAAATAAATAAGATAGGATTAATTTGAGTATCTGGACGGGATCAAAATGACATAACCTATTTTAGTCCCGCCCGTATTGGTCCCATGACTAATATGGGACTGTTTGGGTGTAACTCATATTTTACAATCCCAATTAAGTCCCGTCCATCCCACCCATTTGCCATCTCTAGCGCATGACCACTAATTTGCTCGTGAAAAATCTCCAAAAAAAGGCCTTAAAACAACATTTAATACAGTAAATAAATAAGCACAATCACACTAACTCCCATCCCCTCATTCTTCTCTTCTTTTTTGTTTCCTCTTCTCCTCATTTTATAGGGTTGTAGGTTTTCCACGTTTCTCTTGTAAATCTGTTGCGGATTTTAGTTCTTTAAAATATTGCGTTTGTCGCTTTTTTTTTTTTCGTTTATGGAATGTTGATATCCTAATATATTGTTTTGTAGTATTTACTCATCCTGGTTTTTGTTGATATCATTCCTTCCATATCTGGCTTTCCTTCTAATTTTTTACTGTACTTGCAGATCTTGAAAGTAGCACACACTGTGTTTGATACTCGAATCTTTTGCCACCTCTATGGCTGATTGTGGTTGAGAGATTTATATTTTCCTAATGCAAAGTCGGGTGACGTTGGTGTTTTTTATCCCCCTCAATTCACTAATTATTTTGTTTTGTGAGGTTTATAAAAGGTTTTATTTTTTATTATTTCATTCACATATTCTTGATTTATCCACTTGGTGTAACAATAGAGTTTATGTAGTAAGAATTTATCCAATACGACACGGCAGAGTTTAGCATTCTTCTAAAACTTAATTTCAAAAGCATTGTGACGAAACAATCTAATCAAATATTAAAGTTCAAATCTCCAAAAAGAGCTCTTTTAAATAATATGCTTTGTTATTCAAAAGCATTGTGATGAAACAATTCTAATGAAATATTAAAGTTCAAATCTCCAAAAAGAGCTCTTTTAAATAAAATGCTTTGTTACTCTTTTTTTTTTTTCTTTGACGCCAATGCTAATAAAAATTTTACAATAAATTATTAATCTACAGTTTTTCATATGGCGCGGGGATTTCCTCTAGTGCTTACAAAAAATCACCTCAGCCCCTTTTTTGCTTATTATTTAACAATTTTTAATTTTTATGCAAATGGGAAACAAACAGTTAAAATGATTTAAATGCTTTTTTATTTTCATTTGTTAATAGATCGGGGGGAAAATGGAAACCAGCCATTTTGGGGGGTCTTTGTCAAATTGGTCTGTGTTTATTAATTTTATCAATTTATTCTCTTATCTTTAAAAAATTAAAAAATATTCTCCAGTAGAAAGTGCAAGCATATGGAGGTTTGAAAATGACCATTTTAGTGTTTAATGTTCAAGTCGCTCCAATTTGTTCCCTTATATATCATTGCCAATTGATTTTTATTTTGTGGATTTGAGGGTTTAAACTGATAGACGGTGACGTATAAGGTGCCAAATCGGAGACATCCTTGAAAACAAAGGACTAAGTTGGTCATTTTCTAAGGTTAACATGTCCTATGACCAATTTCATTAGAGTTGTCTAATTTTTCATTATAGGTCTTAGATTGGCTTTATATTACAAAGATGATGGAGTAGATTGGTATGATTGATAAATAATAAATTGGTAAGGTTGGTTAATAAGTGACTAAATTGACTAAGACTCCAAATATAGGGCCCCAAATGGTCGTTTTACCAAAGAAGCAAAGAGCCGAAAAAAACGTCAATCAAAGTTTTCATGATGCCAAGTTAGCAAGAAACATACTTTTGAGTAACAAGTGGCAGTGTAATGTGCAATCATCTCTTAACCATATTCCACCTATTCCTTCAGCACCCATTCGAGTTTGATTTTCTTTAAACTTTTTAGTGCCTATGTTTTTTTTTTTTTTTTGTCGCTTTTATTGCTTAATGTTATCCACAGAGAATGTTAGCAATAAAATTTGTTTACAGGGCTAAAAACAATTAAATTCAACAACGGCTTTTTGCTTTTGGACCTATAGATCTTGTGTTTGATATGTAGTATTTCAAAGACCATTCACAGCAAAATCATAGTAAACCGATAGACCTTTGTGGTGAAACCCATGTCGTCTCTTTCCAAATTTTCCTTTTACTTATAAATCATTTTTTTCATTTTTAGTGTGCTTGAACAAAATAATTGAAATATTGACTCAAAAGTGATATATTTCTATACTAAATTTATACATAATGTTTGCGATAGCTTGTCGGGCCTAAATGTGTGAAATTATTCCATTGTGAAATAACAATGTGGGAAAAAAAACAAAAAGAAAAGAAGAAGAAGAAGAAGAGGAAGAAGAGGAAGAAGAAGAAGGTGTTCGAAAGGGTACTTAGTATTGCACAATGCACTACTTAATTAAAGAGACAATAAATTCTTCGCTATGTGGAATAACTCTTTTGCAGAGTTAGAGGAATTTGATCGAACTCAAGCACCGATGTATCGTTGGAGTCTTTTAAATCTACGAGAGGGATTAAAAAAAAAATACCATAAAGGGCAATCATAACAAGTGACTTTGAGCAGAAACTAGAATCCCAAATGGATCGAAATTTACCAGAACTCATCCCAAAAATATTCACTCTACTGCAAACAATAATCAAACTTTTTCAAGCTGGGTGTGTCTGTGGAAGCAATCATATACAATCAAGGTAAATTTTGTGAAAAATTCCACTCTTGAGAGGCTCGTGTATTTTAATACATTGCTTAATATCAGAGGTGTAGATAATGTTGTAATTGCATTCAAACTTAAATGATCCAGGGCCCCTGCCCCCTCCTCCCCCAGCCCAAAAAAAAAAAAAAAAAGAAGAAGAAGAAGAAAAACTTACATGATCCAAGTTTCAAGTTTATTTAATCATTTTGATGAGTCTGAAATTTAATTCCAATTGAATTTGTTTGTTTTTCAACAAGAAGTAAAGTGAACATATATATATATATATATATATATATCTCAAACGGAATTTTTAGATATAGATTTCAAGTTCTAATACTTGTCTGAACCTGGATTGAATCAAGTAGGAATTGCTAATATGCATTAAAGATATGGATGTGTTTGATAACTAGATTTCAAGATAAGTAATGGGTTTCAATTTCAATAATACTCACATATAATATTTACTTAAGGTCAATAGAAATGACTTTCGTGGATCCTTCTGTTGGTCTTATACTTAACTAGGAAAGAGCAACGTTCCACTTATTTATTATTTTTCTATTGCAAAATTATCAAACACCACATGAATTTTTATCACACTCATTATCATTCCTTAATTTATCATGCACACAGTGACAATGATTATGCAATTTGATGTTATACGACCCAATTTTAATGCGCTCGAATTGGAGGAGGAAGTAGTCTAGCTTCTTGAGCTGCTCAGATATTGAACAAGTTATAATAAGCTTTTATCACGTCGAGCACTGTGAGAGCATTTCAGCTATACAGTGTATTAGTATTGTTTTTTTCTAACTAAGACAATGCATATACTATTACTTTTTGACAGTCAAACAACACACACTCATTAAACTACACACCTAAAGCCACTGAAACACTCACCTAAGCACACCTCACGAGTGAATCCCAAAAGGCAATTGCTCAATGCATACATTATTACTGTTGGATCCATGGCGCATCAAGGTAAGAGTTGAGAGTAATACGAATTCAAGCGAACAACAAATGACTGATTTGGAAGGCAAGATAGAATATTTGTGTCTTTCTTTGGAAAAAGAGAAAAAAAGAAAAAAGAAAAAAGAAAAAAGAAGGGATCCACAAAAGAAAAGGAATAGACTCTAACACTAACTTCTTCTTCTTCTTCTTCCAACTAGTGTCAGCATCAGGAGCGGAGTTAAACTACAAGGTCCGACAGGGAGTTTGCAAAAGATCGAGGAAATGGGACAGGAGAGGAGGTTGACGGTGTTTTTGAGCATAATTTGGGCTCTAAGCATTCTGTATGGTGAGATGTTTGCATTTTGGGTGCCCTCTCTTTGGTCTTGTTCTTGGCCTCATCATCTTCGCCACCCTTCTTCCTCCTCGGTAATTACCTCACCCACCTAAGATAAAGAAACTTACTTCTTGAAACGTTAAACTCATTTAACTTAGCTCAGAAAGTGATGACCCACAAGTTATTTCTAGTGGCTGTTTTTGGATTTTACTTATCTGCTGGATCTTCTGTTGTAGATATTGATAAAAAGAAAATAAAAAAGTTTCAAAGCTCTCAGTTGCCTTGATTCCTTTTTTTTTTTTTTTCCTTTAATTTGGTTAATATGCACTTTCTTGGTCAATCTGATGGTAGTTTTTACTTTATTTCATCTCTTTCTTTCCATTTGTGGTGCGGCTCATTTTTTTGCTAGGTATATTGCCCAAACTACTTTATGGATTAATGACATTGAATCTAATCGCCATATAAGACGCAAAAAAGGATAGAATTTTGATCTTATAGGTGCCATCTAGAAATATGTATAAGTTGCACTTTTGGTCGTCAACTTTTAGACCAAGGAAGGGAGCGGAAATGCTGAATCAACTACCAAAATCTGACTCGTATAACTAACTCGATTGATGCATCTGAACATTTCATTAGGTTTAGCATTATTTAGAGAAGGAAGATGCAGGTTGATAAAAACATTCCCAGTTATGATCTTCCAGGTTACCATCATTTCCAGCAATTAGCTAAGTATTTCTCAAGTCATTACTGCATATTCTGAATCATTGTCACTCTTTTAGGCAATGCAAAAAGGTGAAAACATTTTGACACAAGGTCCCCCTCGTTGTGCAATGATGATTTACACAAAAGCAGTACGTTTTGGTAGTTGATGCATACTTCTGTAGACTCATTAGCGCAAAAATTTTTTTTTTTTAATGGTTAAATGTACACATTTTTCTCGTTTTCTTCTTATCTGTTATGGTTCAGTATTTCTGCAGCCAAATAGTTAACATTTACATGCAGAATATTGAATCCCAAACATTTTTTGTGGTGTGTCTCTCTGCCTGATTGTAGGTGAAGAGACTCAATGATTCTGTTGATTATGTCAAAATTGCTGTTCTGGCTGATCCTCAGGTAAATCCCCTCAGAAGTAGTTCCATATCTGTGTCCAAACATAAATACAGATATATGAAGATACATGCCTTGGAGCTATTTCAATGATTCTGCAAAGCAACTGCCGATTGAGTACTTATTTTCAACAGCTCATGGATAGGACCTCACTTCATCTTTCCCCAAGGTCACTGGCTCTCGAGATTGCTCAGTTCTACACAGACTTGTTCATGCGCAGGGCATTCCTGTCATCTGTCTTACCTTTCAAACCTGATGTGCTTCTCTTTCTTGGTGATTACTTTGATGGAGGCCCTATTCTGTCTGACAAAGAGTAAGCCGTTTAATTTTATAGGTTTTGTATGAAATTTTGCACAGGCATTTATGTGGTTGAATCTCTATTAAACGTGAAAATGCTGCTAGACTGGTGCAACACACTCAATTTTGGTATTTTCTGTCTGAACTTTGTCTTCACAATGACGCTTCTCATTGTTGAACAGATGGCAGGAATCTTTGAGCCGCCTTAAACATATCTTTGATCTGAATGTGCTCCAGAAAACTAAAAATATGAAAGTGTATTTCCTATCTGGAAATCATGACATTGGATATGAGGCTATTTACTCCAAAACACCAGAGGTATGTTAATGCACTATTCTCAAAACCTCATACTACTTGTCAAAATAAATCATTGTCCTTTTCCAGGTCGCTGGATTAAATGTAGATGCTTAACTTGTTCTGGTAGTTTATCTGATGCTACTTTCTTGGCAGAGAGTGATCACAAGACAATTCTAGCTCTGAACCTTACTAGCTCGTCCATGAATGTTCATCTACATAGGCATACAAGAATTTGTTTTTATTTATCTGCCACATTTTCTGCTTGAAGCAATATCCATATATGTGGTTTTCTGAACAAGTACTGACTAACCACTAAGAATGCAATTTCTAGCACTTCAATGCAACCTTTCCTCTGAGCATCTGTCTGTCCTGTTATTTCTGCATCTATTTGTCTGCAGGTTATCAGGCGTTATGAGGAGGAATTTGGAGCACGAAACTATAAGTTTGCACTTGGAAAAGTGGATTTTATTGCTATTGACTCACAGACATTAGATGGTAAAAACCAGTGAACATGTATCTCTGTATCATCTGTAATTGTATAGTACCACTTTACCGCAAAAATTTCTGGAACTCTAATAGATACCTAGATCATAACTTGGAGATATCTGAAAGGTAGAAAATTTACTGTATTTCATGGGGATTGCTGTGATCTCCTAGGACAACTAGTTGATCATTTTTTCTTGTATATTCTTTGTTTGCTAGGCAAATCGAGGTGCAATTTTGTGTTTTATGTGGTCAAAGTTTACATGAGAACTTCGGAGATGAAACAAGTTTCTTATATCATTAATTTGTTACTTTTCCATCTCTTTGACATGAAAGTGACTGGTTTCTTCAGACTTCTTAGATATCTGTGCAGTTGTTGTATTTCTGTTGGTAATACCAAATTTAGAGTGTGTGATGTCGGTGTATCTGACATCTCTGACTAACTGAAGCTTATAACTTGGACTCTATACTCTGAAGTGCGCGTACAGCTGCTGGACACTTTTGACTGGCTGTGTATTTTTACTGCTTATGATGACCTAGTCTTGTTGATAAAAGTAAAAAATCTTTATCTACTAACTAATTAAGAGCTTAAGTAGCAAGTAGATTGATGCGTGTGACTTGCTGGACCACATAAGGATCTCTATTGTTGCTAGAACAATGGTATCTTTTCTTGGTGAATCAAACTCATAGGACTGCTTCTATAAGTTAGCTTTGCATGTCTGTTTATGCAATCACGTGACTTTGCTGAGCTACATAAGGATCTCTGCAGTTGCTTCCTTCTCCTTTGTATATTAGAATTATTTTCTCTGCTTAATTATCTATAGATAATTTACCTTGTAAGTTGGTGATACTAAGAGTTGATGGCAAGATTTTCATGCACAGGGAAATCACAAGGAAATTTGACCTCTGCCACCTGGAATTTTATTGCAAATGTCTCTCAGGGTAATTGGCACTGACTTCCAAGAAAATCTATTATGTTAGATAATTACAATATGGGATAAAGTCCATAACATGCCTTATGTATTCAGATTCTAGTTCAACAAGGGTTCTACTGACTCATATCCCATTGTACCGGCCAGATTGGACTCCTTGCGGTCCATATCGTTCTTCACCCATTATTAATCAGGTTAACAATTTTCTTTCTGCATTAAGTTAAATGGCAATCTTAGACACATGTTGGTGCAAGTTATCACCTTGCATACATTTTGTTTAGCTAAAAATTACTGTCTCTTACTCTATTCCAGAGGATTTTGCGTGCCCCTGAAAATCAACAAATATTGTAAGCATCTTGTCGTGTTCTGCTTCTTGACTATATGTGGTGGATTGCAGTCCTCCATGGAATGGATGTTGGGGTTTGACATGATATTTTTCCACTGATCTATTGATACAGGTATCAAAATTATATCACTGAGAAATCGACCAATAACTTACTGAACATGATTAGCCCAGTATGTAAACTCTTCCTTCCTTAAAGATGTATCAGAGCTTTGGAAAATCAGACTTCGAAAAAACTAAGCTACTTGAGGGATTCATCGTTGGCTGTACTAATCTGTGTTTGTTAACTTCAGGCACTAATCCTTTCAGGGCATGATCATGATCAGTGCAAAGTAACCCACATCGCTAAGCACGGTCCTGTGGAGGAGGTAAGCACCTTTAATTTGGCAAAGATATACTTCCAGTAATAGTGCAACTTTTGATTAATCACATCATGCAGTATACTGTAGGGACTATCAGCTGGCAGCAGGGAAACTTGTTCCCCTCTTTTATGCTGTTATCTGCTAGTAATCTCAGCTCTTCAGATGGTTTGGCTCTAGAAGATGTTGTGTATGCTCATCTCTGCTTTCTACCTGTTCAAACATACATATACATATGGTAATTCATAGTTAGTTAATTCTGCTGTTGACATGTAAGTTTTTGATGACTTCATTCTGAAATATCATTTGACGGGAATTTCAGGTATATGGTCCTGTTCATCATGACCCTTCTCATTGTTCTCTTTTGGCCAGCAAAAGAGGAGTTCTTCTCCAATATTTTTGGCAAATTCAAACTATGCTTCAGGAGTCTGATTGATAGTAGTGTGTTTGGAAAGGTAACAAAAGAGAAAAATGAAGATGAGAATTGTGAGTATGAGATGATCTGGGATGCCGAAGGATCAATGCACCTTATCAAGAAAGCATCGAAGTCCCCTCCTAAAAGTTCAAGTGACAAGGTTTTGGTGGAAAGGTATTCATGGGGCATACTCGGGATGCTACATATTGTTAGTCTATTGCTTACTGTGGGATTATGTTTTGTTAGTTTACATTCAGCATCTATTATATCTATGCCAGAGCTACTTTTACTCTCTTTTAGAAACTAGAGACTGTACGACGAATTTGGTTGGTGACAGGGGCAATGCTGTTTTGCGGGCGAAAAGGCAAATTGAACAGGAAGTACAAGTCCCTATACCTTGTGACGCGCATGTGGATTTTGACACAAGGACACCAGCTCGAATGAAAACATCCAAGGCAAAATTAGTGATACGGAGATTATTGCGAGGCATCCACGTGCTTAGCGTTGTTGCTGCAATCAATGTTCTTCTCTACATGATGCTGCTATTCAAAGATTGGGTCGATAAATGATGCTTTCTATGACAAAATATTACTACTACTGGTAAGATTTCTAACATAGGTTGCTTCGTTAATTTAGTCCATATTTCAGAAGGGTCGTACTGAAACTTACGCGTCCTTCTGTCAAAGAAGGACACTTTCTTGAAGTATTTTCTGCAACGAGAAGATTGTTGATTGTTAAATGTGCAGACATGGATATGATGTGGAGATCCAATTTTTTCTGTTTTTTGGTGTTATTTTCTGTGGTTTTTTTTTTTGGGGGTTGGTGGTGGGACAGCTGGGAGATATTCAAGTAAACACCCCCCCTCCCCACCCCCCAAAAAAAAGGAAAAAAAGAAAAACCCCACCAACAAAAATGTTAGAGCTTAAAGAGTCGAAATTTGGGGTGTCTGCTAATTTCATTTCTGTGTACATCAACTCCGAAGTACTCTTGAAAGCTAATTCATATCCACCTCCACTTTTAAACAGAGATTGTGACGGGGTATACTTGAGTCTGGCAGTGTATCGAAGGGCACATCTTGAACTGATGAAGAGAGAGCATTTTGCTAGCAGTATCTTTATAGTAGTAGTAGCAGCAAAGATGCCGATGGAGGAGATGCTGCTTTGCTTACGAATCTCAGGACTCAGAAATCCTTAATGTATGATCATCGCATCTGGATGATTCCATTCATTAGTTTTTTAACTCCACGTCCTGTCCTGTAGATCACCATTTAACGTCACTTTATTCTCTTTGACTCATCCTTTTATCATTGTATATACTAGTAGTAAATAATTTCGGATTCTTGCACAATTGAGACATTATTACATCTTCAACATTTCTGAATTGCAAAAATTTTACCCCTCAATCAGCTTTCCACTCGATCAGTAGCACAATTTTTCATCAGCTTTCCACTCAATCAGTAGCACAAATTTTCAGAGTTGGATTGAAATGTTGCACTTGATCGATTATAAGTCGGATTGGACTGGCAAGCGATCGTTTAGATTCTCATTCAAATTACCTGTGCTGCTTTAGTTGTTTAATGTCACGACCAGATTTACGAGCTCAGAGTTAGGTTTAAGTGTCATAAACAGGTAGCCAAAGGCCCATAACCATAAAGGTATGAAATGGAATTAGCCCCTCTTTGTGAACACTTTTTTTCTTTTTTTCCCCCCTTCTGCGTTTTACGCTTGTTAAAGGTCCGCATTGACCATATTGGAAACCCAAAAATGGGGAAAAAAAAAAAAATCATTCCTATGAACGAAACCAACTCTTTCATAAAAACTTTCAACCCTTCTCGTTTGTTTAAAAAAAAATGACAGCAGCATCCGACTCAAATTGTATTTGCACATTGGATAGAAAGTAGAAATATATTTTCCCTGAACAAGTTTAGTTTGTTAATTTCTCAAGTTGAAAAGACAATAACAACAAAATAGTATCTGATGTTTGACTGCAATTAATTAATATGCTCCATGCGTCCATGTAAAACGCTCGAAGGCTATGTAGAAGAAGAAGAAGCAATGTTGGAAAGAAAAAAGGGTGAAAAAAAAAAAGAAGGTTGAGATTCTTGTAACGTAATAGCCCATTGATGTATATTCAAGAACGGCTGCTTTGTAGCAGATTTGTTGTAAACACTCAGGACAACATAGTACTGTAGAAGTCAGGTAAAAGTACGTACATGTAGCTTCTACAAGACAACCACAGAGATATCACAACTTTCACATCGATCCCTTCTGTATCTTATTCCACACTTATTGTGCATTAATTAATAATAGCCATTAGAGATTTGATGTCTGGATCGGCCAGAACATTAAAACAAGACCACTTGAACAGAGGGACCGGAGTTACATTACATACATAGATCACTGAAATACATAAATAAGTAGTAAGTAGAATTTGCAAAGTCGATCGGTGCCACCATCAGCTTGCTTCCATCCATCCATCCCAACTTGGCATGCATGCAGGGATCCCCATGTCTTGGCCTTGTCCGCGTCCTGAGGTCCGGGTTGTCAAAAAGCAGCAGCCTTGATCTCTCATGTGCCCAAAAACCAAATAATGGCTTATCACCATTTAGGTTTAAAAAATTACAGGATGACACATGAAGAAGAGGGCTGATGACAACAAACTAGCCAGACCAGCAGCACCCTATGGACACGGCCAACAAGAGGGCAAACAGAGTGGCCGGGGAGGACATGTAATTTTGCTTCCACACGTTTATGGAACAAATCTTTACCGACAGGCTATTGAAGTCTATCAGAAAAAACTTGTTTTCGGGTTCATTAGCTCGGGAACATACTGCTCCTTGTGCTTGGTTGGAAAACAAGACAAAAGCTAAAGAAGAGAAGTAAAGAGAATAAGGAAGAAGAGAGGTTGGTGCGTGCTATATATTTATACGGAGGATGAGGAAAGTTTAGGCAGCTTAATCATCTCCCTGGATATACCAGCAGAGGAGCATGGTGGCACAACGACGTAAGATGTAAATTCGTGCTCGTTGTTCTTTAACCAAAGAAGCGCACTTTCTTGTGAAGCCACTGTTCTTTCTCTTTGAACAGGTGTAGACTCCACTTCTGTGCTGTTGCCTGAGCTCGGCCATTGCTGATGATGAGTGCTGGTAGCTTATGAACCAGATGATTATCAGCTTTCTTGCAAGTGAATCACAGGAATAACTGGAAAGCTGAAAAGGAAAAAAAAAAAAAAAAAAAAAAGGAATGCCTAGGGGAAAAAAAGCCCACGAACTGGAGCTAGACCCTGAAGAGGAGAGTAAGCGGAATCCCTATATTTATACGAAGAAGGTGTAGACTAGCTTTTGAAGTGGGGGAGTGAACATGGACATCTTCGATAACTGAGGGATTTGCATGGAAAGTTGTAGCTCGTAAGCATTGTTTTCTCTAACGAGTAAAGGGGCCGTGAACGTGGGGTTGGATTTTTCTGGATTAAATATTCAAGATGAGCATAGTACAGTGAGGTAGAAGGGATGATTGTTAACACTGGCGTGTATTTGAGTGCACTAGGATTAGAAAAGGGGTAAACCAGCCACGAGAAAAGGAGGGTTGCTTGATGAGGACAAGGCAAACTAGGAGATATGGGAACATGGTGTCGGCCAAGTCATAGGTGGTTTAGGGGGTAGACTTAATTGGTTCAGAGCTGTGGCTCGCAATTCCAGATCTCTTTTCATTCACTCCATTTTGCAAGTATAATACACTACTCAAGTCTTCCTAATTTATATAACTTCATGTTGAGCCACAGATTTGTTCTGCTGGGCTAGCTGTTTTCCATTCTTCAGCCTCGAACCGTTGCATTAGTTCTGAATACTGATGGAAGTTACGGGTCTGCGGGCATCTTGCATGGACGCACAACTGGAGTTGCATCAGCAATAATTCATTATTCAGCTTCCAACCTGACACTAGATTTAATGCTTCGGTCCTATGATCCTTGCTTGCTGTTTCAATGTAACATATCCACACACTACCTATGCGGATGTGGATATTTACATTCACGATTTACATACACATGTCAGGTCCAAGTCCAACTATAAAATAGCACAACAGATCCTTAAAACGCAAAATTGTTTGCTTATATCTTTCTATCCCCTCGTTATAATTCTTTGTTTTTAAGGAGAAAAAAATATGGCTAATGATGTTACTTACCTCTCCGTATTTGTTGTATAATATCAAGAGATTGGAAGACAACGAATTTTGACATGTGGGATGACTTGAGCCAAGAAACAATTGTAGTTCTATTACAAAGCAACTGAAATGCAGATTCAAGCAATCTTAGCTGCAGTTTCAGTGGTATTTAGATATGAGCAGGACTTTGAAGTTCACAAGATTTCGAGATTTGGCAAATTTTGGCATGTGGATATAAAGATTTGGTAATCCTTATTTCTTATCTTTGTCTGATGAAGCCATCTGTCACGTTCTGGGCAGGTCTTTGGACAACCTCAATCTCCATAGATTCACTTGTTCAACCCTTCAAAATTATTCAAAGGGCATGTGTGGATCATCTCTCATGATTAATTTAGGTTACAGCTGTAAGCTAATCATCACCATTACATTTTTAATTGGCATGCAGTTTGATCTAGCATCGGTTAAAAAAGGATCAAAATACTAGTAATGGGGAAAGTGGAACTTTTCTGTAAGAAATGTTAAGGAAGCATTTCTTGATTTTTCGAATTGACATAATTCAATGGAAGATGGGTTAGCAATTAATACATAACTCGTGTAGACTAATAATTATTTTTTTTTCATTTTTTGGAGAAAGGGGAGGTGTGTGTGTGTGTGTGTGTGTGCGTCTGTTTGTTTGGGCTCAAATAGACTACTATTAGTTTTCCTTTACTGTGTCTCCAAATTCCGCCAGCCAATGATCGGTAACTTGCATAAATGTACAGGTGCAGTGAATCCCTGCAATAACAGTGGCAAGCTGGAGCAAGATGAGTCGTCTCCTCTCCTTAGCCTCATTGGTTTGCAATTAATAATTTGACAGGGATACGTTGCAGTAAAGTAAAACATATAAATTCGTGAAACTGATTTGCCTTTCCTGTGTGGTCGGTGATTTGCAGAGTTCTTGAAAGACGAAACCAAAAGTTGTAGCTGAACACACATCTGATTCAGCCATTTCACTATCTCTAGGATGCCAATTAAAGAGGGCCGTACGTGCTGCTTCCTTCAACACTTTGGATGTTGGTTTTGCATCTCCGAAACCTTCCAAGAAGGAAACCATCACAAGTGTATGAGAATGACTACTGCTAATTACCCTTGTTGATTGACTAATCACGTACGTACTGTTCAAATACATATAAGAATAGATAGTCAGTCGTGATTCCCGGGAAGCAGGAGTACTGAACAAATCCTAACAGAGTGGAATTAACAAGTGCACAATCGGGCACATAGATCGAACAGCAGCACAAAGGAAGCAAGAGCCTCCAACCGTCCGATGTACGAACATTCCCATATCTTTGGATTGTTCATGTACGATTCATTCCCCCGTTTCTTTCTTTTCTTTTTCCAGTGCTGATAATGGCCCAAATACAGTGTATATCCAAACCCCAAAATATGCAGCAAAAGCAGGTCCTCCTAATCTGACGCTCCAAGCAAGCAGCTGTCAACCGCTGAATGGAGGACTTGAATGGTTTCCCACTATTCTTGACTAAAGTTGCCTTCGTCATTTTGCAGAGGAGGACACTTCAATGTAAGCACATTTAGAAAAATCCCAGTTCACAACTTGCTTTTTCTTCATTTGTTTTGCTGATCGCTTGAAAAACAAATAGATAAATCAAAGTTGTCCGCGAATTTACTTCCATTTTTCATTGAGTTGATCATCTATTGAAACTCATGTATGGTTGTGATCCCAGTAACAGAGCGTATGTTTAACGTTGAAGAGTGGATTAATTTGTTACTAGAAACCAGCATCAATCACGGATTATCTCCTTACGTAAATATAGAACAGGCTCACATCAATTTTTATGATGAGGGATGAAATTCAGCCGCCTATTAAATATATTAATGGTAATGGGGAAGACGTCAATTTTTGGTAGGAGAACAGTTGAAAAGTGAAAGAGCTCGTGCAGGAAACACCAGCCATCTTTATTATACCTCGTCCACGCAGCACTGATGAGGTATACTGGCTGTCTAGTTTTTCTGGAAAGTTCACAGTAAACTCAGCTATCTCCAAATTTAGGAATGTAGGGAACAAGGTTGCTTGGCAGTTGGTATAAACTTGCGTGGGTAGAGGGCTCTCCAACTGCCGTATCCTGTTGTGGAATTCAAGATGACATTAAGCTGGAAATGCTTTGTTGGATCTTGATACAATTGTTCATGTTTTCTGCTAATTTTCTTCGTAGTCTCACCAGCAACATATAAACTCAGCACAAAAGATGCTTTTCCCAATAGCCTAAAACTTTAAAAAAAAAAAAAAAAAGATTTCAAGTTCAAAGATCTTGTAATCATTCAGTGAATTGAGATAATTCTTTTTGTTGAAATTTTAGATACAGAAGCTTGCAACTTCTTCCAATGCTTTTCTCAGCTTTCCTTTTGTTACCGGTCAACCTGTAACGTGATTTGTAACATATTATCAGCCTGCCGCAGTCACCTATTTGCCTTTCCAAGTACACTGGTCGAATTTCGAGCCAATTTTCAGTTTTGTATTTGTCAGGCAATGCTTGCCTCAGGTATCCTCTTCTCAACGCGGGCAAGAAGCAACTCACTATCCTGCAAAACATACAGCTACTGCATGGTTTAAAAAGTCGACCGAGAAAGGCAGCAACACACACACACACACACACATATATTAACAATAAGGTGGACAGAGGTATTAATTTAAAGCAGTAAGACGTTTATTTCTCCCACTCCTTGCTTCCGCTCCACGTTCCAATACTCCTAACACGATAAATTTCTTGTAGCCAATTCACAAAGTTCAGGCACTTCATAAGCTTCCTCTCAATTATCCTAGTACGAAAAACATGTTAACCATGTCATATAGATGAAACAAGCCCATCCCCACCAGACAGATAACAGTATGTGAGCATTTGTGCAATAATTAATAATATTCAGGATTTTAATTCCGCTGGAACTGTTGATCATGCTTGCTATTCCTTTCTCCACCGATTACTAGAAAATCACCTCCCTTCCTAGATCCAAATGTCACAAATTCGACTGTAACAATGGCAAAGACAAAGGTAATCCATAATGGTCGTTGACTTGGTGACTTCATCTGAGACCATTGTAAGTTGTAAAAGTGCCAGAACCTTAAAACAAACACAAGGGGGATGTTCAATATCCCTAGTCACACTTGATGCTTTGAACTCTAGATAGAAAATAGTAAGTATCTGACTACCTCAAGCTGCAGATATCATAGCTCAAGCTAAAAATTGCATGATGCAGGTACTCTATCATGCCCTAGAACAGTATGTGCATCACTGCAGGTGTATATTAGACCAATGAAATATCACCTGTACAATTGCTTGTGCACAAAGCTTTCCTGAAAGAACAGCACCTTCCATCGAAGCTAAATACTTCTGTTTTGTGTAGTCACCAGCTAAATAGAACCCTTGAACTGGAGATCTTTGCAATGGACGACAGGGTTCCGTTCCGGGCACAGTTTTATAAACTGACCTAGAAAAAGAAAAGCTCCATTTTTCATTTTCAGAGTCAATAATAAAATGACTGCAGAATTCCGAATCTCAATGAAATTCAAATTTCAAGAGCATTGTAGGTTGACAAGGCATAAAATGAATTTTGAGGTACAGTGAGCCAATTGTTATGAAAAGATATTGCTACAAAGCTATATATTTCATGGACATGATCCAGTGCATGACCATTACAAAGAGGAACCCTCACATTCTCAACATTCCAGTGGACTTAAGCAAAATGCATGTGTCATTGTTTCCAATTTTCTCTAACAGCAAGGAATAGAAAAACAAAAAGTTACCTTGGAGTTTTCACAATATGATATTTCAAGATTTTTGCTTTGCTCTGATCAGCAGCAATTTCATCAGGAAATAATTTTGCAAGTTCCTTCATTGTAGCATCAATAATTTCCTCATCACTTCGTGATATCCATTCTTCTGCAGGTGCAAAAACTAGCTCCAACATTGATTGGTTTGGACTGTAATATTCCTGCATAAATTTAACTTTTTGTGTTTAAATGTAGCATAAAGACAGCTTCTCTGACCAAATTCCACAAACAACTTTCTAGCTGGGTAAAATTAGTAGTCACAAATTGTTGTGAACAAATCCTATCAAGTTGCAGCCCAAAGATACAACTTCCCAAGCATCGTTATACAAAAAATAAATAAATAAAGAGAGGATAGAATAATTAATAGCAACCAAAACCAGTTTCTAACTGAAACTGTTTAGATGCCCTAAAAGCTTCCAAGAATTGGAGATGAATTTTTGACATTGAGTAGAATTTGCTCTAACCCATGGATTTAACTCTGGGTACCTGCCTTAAAAGAAACTCTGGGTTATACCCCGACTTTCTTTTTCTAAACTATTACACTGGGAGGTATGCTAACTTGCTTATTTTTCAGTATGATATATGACAAAACGGCCACATCCATGCACACAGTAATTTTTCTTTGTTATGTGATTTGGAAATTTTAAGCAAATGACTTTGCTGCCTTGCTGATGGGAGAAAGAAGGGGGAAAAAATAAAAACCAAATTGAGAGCCAATACAAGTATATTACGTTATAAATCTTGGACAGTGTACAGGGAATACCTTACATGTCACAGACATGTCAGCATACACACTAAGAAGTGGACTTCTGCAAGAGAATGAAGGTTGGTTCAGGAAACAAGTCAAATAGTGTAGGATAGGACTTGAAACAGAGTCAACATGAGCTTTCCCACTTCAAGCGCCAATAGGAAATAAGGAAAAAGGAAAAAATAACTAATGATTGTACACAAAATGGTTTAAATTTTCTTATGCTTCATTGTTTCAGTAATGGAAAATGAACACATTAGAGTAATGCATATAAGATCTCAAGACACTATATTTTTTCAAATTGCCGATAGTGTAAGCATAGTTGTTCTGATTTTGTGTTAAGAGATATGTTGAGGCAAAAACAATTAAACATAGGAACATGCAATAAAAATTTATTCATTGATGGTACGAGTATGGAAAAGACCTGCTAAAAAGAAGATGATCATATGTGTTCCTGAGCTTCCTGTCAAACCTGCAATTGAAGTCAATTATATCAATATCACTGAGCTAAGATATTACAGCAATTTGTGACACAAAAATAGGATTCCTCACTTATACAAGATGATATTCCTGTAGGCAATCACTCTCTGAGTGTTATTTTGTGTAGCTACAGGAAGAAACCATAAAATTTTACTCCTCATTAATCCATTTTCGAAATGATACAGAATGCAGTTCAGGTGTCAAATCATAACTAGTGAAGATTCAACCAACAAGGATAGTCACATTGCATCATTTAGACCACAAAATAGCACTCAACCTTGCAGGACAAACTTATCCTTTTAAAGGTCGTACACTTTGCATATCATGATGAACTTTAGTAGTTTTATATCGCATAAAGTACATGGATATATTAAAACTAATCATCTAGATAAAACCTTTATAGCAAAAAGGACAACTGTCGAGTAATATCATTAGAATTGCTGAAAACTAAATCACTAACCATATGTGCACATTTATAACAGGAACTCCAACTAATTTCTCCAACTTTCTAAAGTACGGCATCTCTTTCCAATCCTCAGGCAAAAGAAGCTTCAGGATATCAACTGTTATCATCACATCAAACTAGCAATCTTAAGATAGTTCACAAAAAACTGGGCAACATGTATGATCTCTTGTGTTAATAAAGACTCTACCTGGAGTGGCAAATACATAAGCATCTCCTCCAATCACAGTTCCAGTATTCAGCAAGAAGTTTTTAACACTTCCATCATCATTGAGCTCAATTTTCTGAATTCTTGCGTTAAGGTGTACCCTGCCTCCTCGTGACTCAATATGGTCAACAATTGGCATGCAAAGTCTCTCTGGAGGGTTACCATCCAAAAAAGCCATTTTGGATCCATGCTTCTCCTGTTGATTGATTCTAAAATTCTTTCAAACAGCTAATATGACAGAAAGAAAATTTCTGTCACATCCTTCTAATTTACATTTGAAAGTGGCTTTCAAGTAACAAGAACTTTATTAAGAAAAGGGAGGTATAATTGTATAAATTGAGAAGGAAGCAAAACTTTAAAAACCTAATCTATCTGCCTTCTAAAAATTGAGGGAAACTTCAATCCATAAATTCCTACTCCTTAAAGACACTGCATGTACTCCCATGTGCTCAAGAGATATATATGTTCACACTGTGGGTAATTAACCTGCTTTCAATTTTCTGGTCAAGGCAAAAAAATGAAAGAAACAAGGAACTAAGGAACAGCAATGAACTGAACAAAGACTACCATTTCTTAGTGTTGCTCTGTATGTTGGAGTAGTATGAAGGGCACTACAGAGTAAAGGCCTAGATTTTAAAAAATTTAGCTAAAAAAGAAATACTCAATTATGGATAAAACATTTCACTACAGATAGAAGATTCATGGCATCGGGCAATGCCACCTGCTTTAACAAATGAAAATAAGTGATCTTCCTTGGTCATAGAATGGATAAGAAATGTCCACTAAATGCAAAATTGTCATTCAATTTGTATATACTTCACGAGGTTATTTAGGTGATTATTTAAACGAAAATACCAGCATCTCACTATAAGTTAGAGATGTTATCAAAAAACACACACACAGAGACACAGAGAGATAATGGATCCAACCTGAAGAAATCGGTTCAAAGCTATTAAAATGCACTGCATTGAAAGTTCATCTGGATTTATGAAGTTCAGTGCCTTTGACATAGCAATGAAAACTTCGTCAGTTACCCGCTCTGGTATGCCCTAAAATACAGTCAAAGATTAGACCATATTCTTCTAGAAAAATAGACTAATATAACTTCTCAACAGAAGCGAACGAAATGCAGAAAGTAAAGTAAAGTTCAGCTTTGTAGTGAAACTTAGGTAAGCATTATCTTAGCATAGTAGTGGATCATTAAACTTGCCAACTTAACATTCTACTGAAAATGGTTGCATACTTGCTTTCTCATCCAGTCTTTGACAGTTATACCATCTTGTGCCTCAACATAAGGCTGTCCACCCAGAATTGCTGGCAAGAGTCCAATTGCAAATTTGACCTTCTCTGGCCAAGTAAGCATTTCATTGTTCTTCAAGATGGCCCATATTCCTGCAAAACCAATTTGAAAACAATATCAACATAAAAACAAGTTGCTTCATTTGAAATTTGGCTGTACAAATTAACTCACCATTTAATGGGGCTGGTAGCACCTGAGGAAAATCAAATCGACTGAACTCTCCAGGCTTATTTGGCCTTGCAAATATCATTGAATGCGCCTTCCACTGCAACCGATCATTAATTCCTAGTTCTCCAAACAGGTTCTGCATATTTGGGTAAGCCCCAACTTAAGGTGGATCAAGAATCAACATCACGAGTTATTTGCTGCATCATAATGTATCTTAAAAAGAAACAAGAAGAATCATCTCCATTCATGCTCATAAGAAATTCAAAAAAGCAGGGAACAAGATAAGGCAAATACAAAAATCAAGAAAATTTGACAAAACAACATCCTGTGATATTTGGAGGTAAACTAAACCAACCTCTTTAAGGTTAAGCACCATTACAAGAACCTTAAATGATTTTACTGAAAAAAGACAATGTTGCGCATTAATGCTAACCTGGTGCAACTTGCAAGATATTTGCTCAACAATGTTTAAGTACTGTGGTTCATACCCCTTTGTTATCCTAACAGCAGTAATGGTGGATTTGGGAACTTCAGAAAAATCCAATGTAATTTCACAAAACAGAAGGGATATCTCCATAAGAATTATAGAACTTTTAAGAGATCAGTGTAGCTTGCCATAATATCAAGGACTAACAGTTTTCCAGAGGACAATATGGGCAAGAGAGCATTTGAAAAGAGCACGACTAAAGCAATCCTTCCAGTAGTAGCCATCATTCTAAGGTTTAAGTAAATCGTTACATTTATCACTCATACTTACAGAATATGTGCAGGCCAGTCTCATACCAGTCTCCATCATCATCTTTCCATGCAGCAACCTAGGTACAGACAAATGATTTTCAGAAGAGGAAAAGTATTCCTTAGCTAAAGAGGTTAATAGATTATATTCCTCTACACATCAATTTTGCACAAGATTTCAAAAAGTTTACACATTATGCACACATATAGACAAATTCCAACATCAATTTACTAGAAAATTTTAAAAGACTTTACTTGACTTTTGACATAGTCTGATAATCTGCATAACCAAATTTAAAGTTCTACAAGAGGAAGGTAATTAGAAAATGAAGTTTCCAATTAAAATTTTCTGGTTATGCATTGATACAAACACTGAAAAGTGGAGTTGATTATTGATCCTTCAATTTCACCTTTTGTTTCTTGCATGGGCTTTTGATGAAATAGTAAAAGCTATTTCTCCAATATGATAGTGATGTACATGATCAGATAGTAAGTTCCAATAAATACTGGACGATTTCATCTAAGTTCTTTAAGAGGCTTGATATCTTGTATCCTTAGCACAGGTCCTTGTGACTTGATATTTCCAAAATTCTCTTTCAGACTTTCGGTCACTGTCTCAATTTCAAATTATTACTCATTTGTGTTTGTGAATTCCTTGTGGCTTATGCATAACCAGAAAAATTTAACCAGCAACTTTTGTGCATGTAATGACCAACACACACTGATAATCTGCATAATCGAATTTCAAGCTCTACAAAAGGAAGGTAATTATAAAATGAAGTTGCACCATCTTGCTTCTAACAACAAAAATAGTATCTACAGGAAAAAAAAGAGCAATTTGGCTACCTTTCCTCCCAGAACATCCCTAGCTTCCAACACTATAGGTTTATGACCCGCATCGGCCAAATATTTTGCAGTAGACAAACCAGCCAAACCTGAAAGTATAAGAATTAATCAAGTGGAAATTTATTTCACAACAGACTTTGTACTATATGTCATATTTTGATTTATTTACAGGAGGAATTGGCTTATAACATCTGATGTTACAAATTTATGACAAAATACCAAAATAAGACAATATGAGATAGGCTAAAACATATAAAATATCAGATGTAAAAAGCGATCTGTCTTGCAGACCAGATAATCATTTGACAGGACTCCAAGTAAGACAGCCCAAATGGATGGTGGCGAAACCTTTCAGACCTTAACCAATCATGAGGAGTACCTAAATTATGTGGAGGAAAGTGGATAGGCAAGCACATGCATAATGAAGTCAAATTATTCTGCCCACTCTACTAAACACCGTCCCAAACTACAAAAGAGAGAGGGTAGCTGCCAGAGCTTATGAACCAAAAGCATGGAATAATACTAAAATGAGACATATTTGAAAAGTGAGAGACTATAATCTAAACGGATACCAAAGCACAGCTTGTGAATTCACTGGAGATACGATTTACTTTCAAAATAAAATGGTAGAAAAATATAATCAAAGATAGAGTGTGATATTTCCACCTGCACCAGCAATCACCACCTCTAATGGTTTATTTGGACGAGGAGAAGTACGAAATGTTGATGATAAATAAGCAGCTTCCAAATAGTTGACGGTATTTTCAAGCTCTGGCCTTGGATAGTCAATACAAACTACCTGCATGATGAAGCAAAGAGTAAATTGGATTAGGTTCGCTTCTTTTGTTATTGTTTGTCGTTTTTGATATTGATGATCATCCGATACATTTTTTCGGAAGCATACCTTTAAAGGGCCTGCATCCTCTGTCCTTGATCTCGTGGCAACCGAATTTGCAACTTGAACTTTCAATTTATCTCCCATAGAATCACCGCCTCCAAATGAAAGTGAGGTCGTTCGCCCAGGACCGAAACAAAGGCCACACCTCCAAACAGAATGAGGGCTCCAAACATTAACCACACTAGTTTGCCTGGTCAGGCTTAGTGCAGAAACATATCCAAGCTGAGACATTTCTCCAAATTTGGCGCAAAATTGGGTTTCCTTTTAGACTTCTAAACGGAGCAACGCCACGGCGTAATCAATTTGGAACTTTTCCTAAATCAAAGGATCATTAATACAAATAAAAACCTAAGAGATTAAGCTGTGCTGACTATAATTAGGTAACATTGCAAAAAAAAAAAAAGGGGGGGGGGGGCAACAGCCAGTAACTCTCCTCCACACGTGTAGCCAAGAAACTGCTATACAGGAAATGACTTAAGCTACAACAAACAGAAAAAAGAAGGAAATTTGTGGAATTCAAGCAGAGGGCAAATGGGATCAGATATCAAAAGAAGAAAACCAACAAGAAATAAATAGACAGAGTAGCAAAGTCTTGAGCGTCTAAGATTCTGAGCAGCTGCAAAATTCAACCCATAAAGAACTGGAATTGAGGGTGGGAAAGAAAGAAGCAGAATTCCCAGTAGAAACTAGAAAGAGTATAGTTTGAGGGGGTAAGCTTGATTACCTCTAAGCGAGCAAAGAACAGTCCAAGGGAACTCCTTTTAGCTGCGAATTCTTTTAAGAGAGAGATAAAGGAGAAGGAAGGAAGGAAGATATGCAGGCAGGATTTGATTTGATTTGATTTTTTTTTTTTTAATATATACATATACTTTCCAGTTCCAGAGCTAGGTGGTTTAGCAGTCAGCACCAGTGAATGGATACGTGCAAAAGTACCCACAAGAGGTGAAGGGAAACGAATCGATGATAAAGAGAAACGGAAAGTCGTAGTAATACACTCCTATGGTTTTTGTGAGGGAACGGGTAACGTATGTTGGTGGGTTTTGGCCGCATTTGTTATTGGGACAGCGGCTTCGTATGGCTTAGAATATTCTATCCGTCTTTAGTCTTTACCTGACTTCAGGTCAGGAGGGGACTAACGTTTCATAGTCTCCACCGCCTCCGTCCATCCATCCGTGTTTCCTTTCTGTCTGTTTTCTGCTTCTAAGTTCTGAGTTCTACCTCCCTGCGTCTCCATTTTTCATTGGCTCATACATAGTGGCTCCATGAATAAACCTTTTTTCTTTTTCTTTTTTTTTTTTTTTTGGTTTGGTTTCCAAAATAAAATATTTGTTTCAAACTCAAGTACTCAGCTGAAATTCGTGTCTTTTTCCGCATAAACTATAAAACGACAGCGCAGAGAGTGTTAGTGTTATAGTGTAAGGGCACACAATTTTATTTTCTCCCTTACTACTTATTAACTAAGTATTTTCTCTTCTCTTCAAATTAACAGTCGATCTGGCGCCCACCATTACCTACCATTATTATTGTTGGACGAGTAAAATGACTCCTAAGTCCTACCCTGTATCCTATGGAGTATGGACTACCGAACAAACTTATCACCATTTTGGCTAGCATCCAATTTCCACATCGATTATGGTGGTGATTGGTGGAAGAAGAAAAATAAGTGATATGAGTTATACTAATCATAATTATAATTACAATTATTTTATTATATTTGAGATTGTATATTTTTAAAAAATAGTTTTTAGACTTATTACTTTAAACTCCATAAACAAAACACAACTTGATGAAAAAATAAGGAATTCAAGCAGAGCCAAATATCTTTCCAATCCCACAAAATTACCAAAAATCGGAACTTTAAAAAAAAAAAAAAGAAGAAGAAGATGATGAAGTTACGTAGTCATTTATACAATGGGAATTGTGATGTGATAATTGATAAATGAAAGAAAGTCATCCGATATCTGTCCGCTTAATTAATTTAAGTAGCTGAGCTGTCCTCCGGAAGGTCTCGGTTGGCTGTGTTTCTTGCAAGTAAGTTACGTACTACTTAACAACCACCAAGCCACCTTTCAATCAAAACAAACATGTCATGTTGGCGGGAGATCAGATATGAGGGAGCCGGTAACGAACGAAGACCGTTAGGTTTGAAAGTCCAGGAGGTTTGACTGCCAGTTAAAATACCTGCCCTTCTTCTTCTCCTTCTGAATTCTCAATCTCAGCCCGTTTTGAACATTCCTTCCCTTTCTTCTTCTGTTTTTTCCTTTTTTTTGGTGGTTGATTGTGGGAGGGATGACGGGGGCAAATGGGTGCAGGCTCCATCATCATTCTCTCTGTCCTCAAACCTCCTGCTATATAGGCTGCTACCAAATCATCAGCGCCTGCTGCTTTTACACTAGCACACTACTGAGGCCCTTTATAGTTTATAGCTCCTCCCAGCCATCCATCCATTCAAATTCCTCCAACTGATTATTGTCCTAATCCCACTACACTCCAGCGAACATCTCATTACTTACTTGAGGAGGACTGACCCCTCTGCTATCTTTTGGCAGCACCCCAAAAGAAAAAAAGTAAATTCATCTACATAATGGAGGTTCTCCATCTATGTTATAATCTGTTCTCTGTCATGATTGCAGTGCTCTGTGTATGTTCAATCTTGAATAATTAAGTTGTCTTTGACATGGCAATGAAAAGTCACTCTTCCTGACTCATTATATATTTCAGTAAATTATCTTCTTCTGGGATATATAGAAAAATCTTGCTGGGATCGTAGTACATGCCTGATATCTATCTCCTTTGAATTGAAATCTACACGGGTGTCATTGCAGTTGCTTCTTTTGCGTTTGAAAGCTTAGGCCTGTTCAAGCCCCGATAGTTTCAAGCTTTAAGAGTAAGCATTGGAAAATTATATCATTGTCTGTTCTTCACTTTTCTAAGTGACGTACTTCCTGTAGGGAAAAACTGCCATTCTTTGTGTAATCTCATCTAACAGCCAGGACGTTTAGAGCAAATGTCCCCCAGCAAATCAATTTTTCTGGCCTAATAATTTATAAGATCTTATTTTTGGGGGGAATGTGGACTGTGGAGGATATGACCGTATTTTTTAAAAGAACAACTTTGGTTTATGATATATCTCTTGTTGCTCTTTAGGTGCAAAGGAATTTTAGGGACATGCTGCTCATTTAGCTCCTCTGATGTAACTTGCATTTGTTACTGGCCATCGCAGTTCCAACTAGAAACAAAATTCCATATCTAGTTTCATCATTGAAAAATTTAAACCAAGATTTTATTTTTGTTTCTTGTTTGGTTCTAGACTTGAGACATGGCAGAAGATTTGAACAATCCATTGCTGGCTCCCGAAAAGTTCAGTAGAGATGGAATTGATCTGGTAAGCTTTTGCAACATTAAATTTAATATTGGAAAATTTCTGCTCAAAGCACATGATATCACCCTTTATATGGCTTCAACAGGAACACATACCACTGGAGGAGGTTTTTGAACAACTGAGAACATCACAAACTGGACTTTCATCTGAAGATGCAGAAGTTCGATTGCAAATATTTGGCCCAAATAAACTTGAAGAGAAGCGGGTAAGTTTCCTATTCATTAAAGTAGATTATTAGTCAACAGTTCAATGAAAGAAAGAATGTCATTATTAATTTCGCACTAAAATACAAGCTTTTGCCGATTTGCTTAAATGGGCATCATCATACTCCTGTAGAAAGCTCATATTGATGACATGCTTTCTTTGCAAAGATGAGGGTGTTCAGGGCGGAGCAGATGCAGAAAAGCATCCAGTGAATACTTCTGATTGTATGTGCTTAATGAAGTGCAACAGTGAAGTGCTATGCTCTAACACAGTTTACACTGGGTCATACTTTAATTATTCAAGCACAATTTTGAAGCTCTCTGCTCGTGGGCTTCATTAAATCTTGGAGAACTCCTGTAGATTGACAAGAAACTTGCAGATTTTTGTATTCTTTTGTCTTCTCAAAAGTTGTTTTCACTCTCCAGGAAAACAAGATTCTGAAGTTTCTTAGTTTCATGTGGAATCCTTTGTCATGGGTGATGGAAGCTGCAGCTGTGATGGCAATTGTTCTTGCCAATGGTGGAGTGAGTTTAATGAACCTTTTCATTTCCTTTCTCGCTATTCATCTCAATTAATCGTCTGGAATGCATCATTTACTGGCTTTTGTATTCTTCTTGGTACCGGTCTATTAACGTGTCAGTATTTCATCTACTTACTTTTTTTTTTTTTTTTTTAATGGTGCACTTCAGGGGGAGGGTCCTGACTGGCAAGACTTTTTGGGGATCATTTGCCTGTTGCTGGTAAATTCAACAATTAGCTTTGTAGAGGAAAACAATGCTGGAAATGCTGCTGCAGCCCTTATGGCACGCTTAGCTCCAAAATCTAAGGTTTATATTCTCAATACTCCTCTGTAAATCAGCATCATCCTCTAAATTTATTTGACTAATCAACTGACCTAGGACTCAGACATTGCTCAGAAACTCAAAGAAGCTTCTGCTTCCTGGAGCATTCAATGTTCACAAGAGCTGAATAAGCATGAATCGGACCATGTTCTTAACATGTCACCGCAATCTTTTGTTTTACTGATGCATGATGTATCTGTTGGATACACAAAAGATAAAGTCATTCATTTTGTGTTTCACGGACTGACTGATAAACTGCTTATTTTTTCCTCTTAGTTCTAAAACAACTTTCCAAGATTCAAGCTTACTCTATTCAAACATTACCTTCTCCTTTATTTGAAAACACATGTACTAAAACATCAAACGGTGGTCTTCTTCTGCAGGTCCTAAGAGATGGAATATGGCAGGCACAAGATGCAGCTATTCTAGTACCAGGAGATATTATTAGCATTAAGCTTGGAGATATCATCCCTGCAGATGCTCGCTTGCTTGAGGGAGACCCCTTAAAAATTGACCAGGTATCTTAATTTGAATTTATATGCCGAATTATTATTATTTTTTGGGCTACTTAATTTGAATTTACTTGCCAAATTCGTGTAAAAGAACTCATAAATTCCTTGACATGGGCAAAATCATGGAGTTTTCTGCAGTCAGCTCTTACTGGAGAATCCCTACCTGTCACCAAGAGGACAGGTGATGAAGTTTATTCTGGATCTACTTGTAAACAAGGAGAAGTTGAAGCTGTAGTAATAGCTACAGGGGTTCACTCCTTTTTCGGCAAAGCTGCACATCTAGTTGACTCGACTGAAGTCGTTGGTCATTTCCAGAAGGTGACTAATATATACTTCACAGAAACAGTTTGGCTTCACCATCCAAAACTAAGTCATATAGATACTGCATAGAATAGGTAGATTGAGCTTTAGGAATATCTGATCATGTCGGATATTTTCTTTATTGGTGAATTTGCTTTTTTGCCTTGATCAGCTACAATACAAACATACTGAAGTCAGTAAATTGTTTCTACTTTCCTGTGTCTACCAATGTTTAATGTTTTATGGTAAAAATAGACTTCCATGACAGGAGGCCCTATTTCTAATCCATTATCAGGCTCTGGAAATGTTATTACTAAAATTTTCATGATCTCAGTCACCTTGAAGGCTGTTTAGGAGTGGAACTTTGAAGGAAGTGACATCTCTTTGCCGCAGGTCCTTACAGCAATCGGGAACTTCTGCATTTGCTCTATAGCTGTGGGAATGATACTGGAAATCATTGTCATGTTCCCAGTACAGCACCGCTCGTATAGAAGTGGAATCAACAACCTTCTTGTGCTTTTAATTGGAGGAATACCAATAGCTATGCCAACGGTTCTATCTGTGACACTTGCAATTGGTTCTCATCGTCTCTCTCAACAGGTATAACTCTAATGCAGATTCTGGAACCAGCAGGAATGTTACAGCTGTGTTTTATTTCTTGAAAAGTAATTAATGTGAATGCCAAATGCTTACAAGATAGATTTAATAGCTCGGACCATCTAGTCTACAATGCAGTTCACATTTCTTTCAGTGTTCCTTTCTTATCCTTTTATTCATCCATTCAGGGTGCCATTACAAAGAGGATGACAGCAATTGAAGAGATGGCTGGAATGGATGTTCTTTGCAGTGATAAAACAGGAACACTTACTCTGAATCGCCTCACTGTTGATCGGAACCTCATTGAGGTACAAAACTGGCTTGACTGACTTCATACATGTCAATACAACCATGTTGCTTTTTGCTAGGTTGGGATTTAATTGGCTTATACTTTGGAACATTGGTCAGCTAATACCTCAGAAAACCAGAAATGAAACATTTGTCAGTTTGGAGTAGGATATAAGCATTCTGAGCTTTCCTGTCTTTGGCTTTTGGCCTGGCACCAGACTAACTTCTGTTGTGTTAGCAAGCTCCTAATGGAGAGAAAAGAGCACCTAGAAGTGTCTCTCACTCCATATATTCACTCTCTTAAAACCTAAGGCTTTTTAAACAGTTTTCTAAATGTGATGCACGATCGATGACAGTTATACCATGATTCTTTCTTAAATGGTTTCTGATCTTAATCAATCTTCTGCGGCGTCCAGGTTCCTAATAACTACTAATGTAAACAATTAGTCACTCTAATGTCTGTTTACTTTAGTCAACCGAAATTCTTATAGGCAAATAATTTTATCGTTTCTGTGCTCAGAAAATATGAGTTTCCCATTCTAACAGGTATTTAACAAAGATATGGACAAAGACATGGTCATCCTGCTTGCCGCAAGAGCAGCAAGAATCGAAAATCAAGATGCAATTGATGCAGCAATTGTTAACATGCTTGGTGATCCAAAGGAGGTAGACTCAAAATCTAGCTTCATAGGGTTTCTTTATTCTCCTTTACATTTAAGTTACAATGATACAAAAAGATGAAGATACTTGCACTGATCAGACTCTGGCTTCCGCTACAGGCCCGAGCAAATATCATGGAAGTGCATTTCCTTCCATTCAATCCTGTAGATAAGCGTACAGCAATAACATACATGGACATTGATGGCAATTGGTACAGAGCCACAAAAGGAGCACCTGAACAGGTAGCGATCTTTTTTGGAAAAACCATACCTGAATGTAGCTTGCCAGAAGGCTATTTAACTTAACAGCTGAAGGAAAATTTAGAAACTTTATTCTTGCAGACACATTAAAAAAAAAAAAGTGAAACACAGAATTTAATATTATTAGGAAATGGAACGGGGCATAATAATTCATTCAGACTAACATTCTTGTCATTCCATGAAACTTCAGATACTGAATTTGTGTGAAGAGAAAATAAAAATAGAGAGGAAGGTAAACACCATCATTGACAAGTTTGCTGAGCGGGGATTACGCTCTCTTGCAGTTGCCTTCCAGGTAAACTTTTAGCTCAGGTAAATGAGGTATAAGCCATTTAAACTTAAGCAGTGATTAGCATTAGACAGATAAACAAACTTGAAATTCAAATGACCTACTTTGTCTGGCAGGGGTTGTATGCTAATGCATTTCTGAACATCATTTCAGGAAGTTCCAGAAAAATCAAAGGAGAGTCCTGGAGGGCCTTGGGTGTTCTGTGGGTTGCTGCCCTTGTTCGATCCTCCTAGGCACGACAGCGCTGAAACCATCCGCAGAGCACTTAATCTTGGGGTTTGTGTTAAGATGATCACAGGTAATAGGGTCTTTCTGTGGTCTCAAAATTAAGTGAGAGTCATCAAAAGATAATCATTGCAATCCTACGGATTTTCTAAAACTTTCTACTTGAGTTACACATATGAGCACTTCATTATAGCTTATAATCCTGGCATATATATTCAATGAATGTGAACTCATCAATGACTGATACTATTTCCTAGATTTTTCAAAAGGACGTGTAAAGGATTTTTTGGCTCTTTTCTACTGAAACAGGAGATCAGTTAGCGATTGCAAAGGAGACAGGTCGACGGCTTGGCATGGGTACAAATATGTACCCCTCTTCCTCATTGTTGGGTCGTAACAGGGATGAGAATGAAGCTCTTCCAGTTGAAGAGCTTATCGAAAAAGCTGATGGCTTTGCTGGGGTATTCCCTGGTAATCAAATCGGAAGTCGCCCCTAGCATTGTAGCATTTTATATGCTGCAGATAGTCTCCTTGTTCCTAATTGTTTTAGAATTGTTTTCTTTGATCTGTTAATTAGATATAATTGAACCGCAGACTCGATTGCAACCATGAGGGAATTAAATTTCAGGACTCGTAGCTTAGGTTGGATTAAATAAATAAATAAATAAACTGGTGATTACATGAGCAAAGTAAACTTTTTATAGCTGCCAAAGCGCATCCAAAAGAAAGAATGCTCTTGATCACTTTACATTCATAGGTTCTGGACTTTTGCTGACAGCAACTCTTTGTTTCTGCTGATCAATCTCTGAAGTGCTCAGTTCTGAATTCAGATCCGTTTGATTTGCAATAATTATTTCGCATAGATAGCTTAACTTTTTTCATGAAAAAAAAAATGCTCCTAGGTGTAATTTTCAGTTGGGCCCTCCAGCTTAAGTAGATTTACATGTATCAACTGAAATTTTCTGATAGGAATACCATTGGCAGTCTGATGGTATTCTCAGATGCAAGAACTATAAAATTCTCAAAAAGATAGAAAATTGTGACTATCAACTGAACTGTCGCGTAGATCAGATTTTTCAGTTTTTGTATCTGAGAATAAATGCACATTGTGGCGATCCGACGTGAAGTTCTATGTCTGTCTCATGCAATTTTTAGAGTTTGGTGTTTATATCCAATTCGCATGACATGATAATTTTGAAATCATCATTTGTTAGAAACTGTTGCGTTCTTTTAATGGAAGTTATTTTCCTCCTGGTTCTGCACAGTATAAGTTTTTGGCAGCACTTTGCGACTATTGTTTTCTATCACCACTCTCCACCTACTTCTGTCCTGATTCATTTTTCTGAAATATGACTGTCAGAACATAAGTATGAAATTGTTAAAATACTACAAGAAAAGAAGCATGTGTGTGGAATGACTGGAGATGGTGTAAATGATGCACCTGCTCTTAAAAAGGCAGACATTGGCATAGCAGTTTCTGATTCTACGGATGCTGCTAGGGGCGCTGCTGATCTTGTCTTGACAGAACCCGGTTTAAGTGTGATCATCAGTGCTGTTTTAACTAGCAGGTCTATATTCCAAAGAATGAAGAATTATACAGTTAAGTCAAATTCCATTTCCTACAGAGATGAACAGATTATACATAGATCAGTACAGCTCTTGTATTTCTCAATTAGTAAAAGGAATTTTCAGATACTTGTCTATTTTATATCCAGGCCCATGATGAATGGGCACAGAAGAATGGGACACCTAAAGACATCAGTTTGTTAGTGTCCCATCTCAATGCTGGGATCTCTGTTTCTTTTCATCCTTACTTGAAAATGCTCTCCCTGAACCAAAAGCTAATCTATGATGGATTATATATGCAGATATATGCTGTCTCCATAACTATCCGTATTGTGGTAAGCTTCGCAATCAATTAACAATATCTCATTTCCTAAACCATCAGAATTCAAATTTAAATTTCCTGTAATAAATGACAGTCTAAGTGACATTTTATGTTTTTTGCAGCTTGGTTTTACGCTTCTAGCATTGATATGGAAATATGACTTCCCTCCATTCATGGTTCTGATAATAGCTATACTGAATGACGGTAAAGGCATAGGATTTATTACTTCGCTTTCAATCCACAGAAAGTTGTATTTTGTTACTTCCAGTTAACATGCAGCAGAAAATGTCTATCAATGTTGAGAATAAGCTACAAGTCGTGTATTTGGCTCTGCTCGTTGTATAGGATGATTTATTTGATTGACTGTCTGCAACAAGTCCTTACCAAATATCTGTCTACTTCACTTTACCTTTTAGCATCTTTTCAATTAAGATGTTTTCCAAAGTGCATGTTCTTGATTGTACCCTTAGAAGGAGCAGTAATATGAAATAAGCTTTTCTTCTTCAAATGCTATAGCTGTATAACAACTGATTCTTTTCATCTTAATAGTAGGCATCTGATTTGGTTCATTTACACTTCCAGCCAGATTATAGGGAAAGGTTAGGAAAATTGGAAAGTTCTCCACCATGGTAAATTGTAAATAGTCTGGATGCTTTTTTTTTTTTTTTTTTAACATCTAACAGTTTACTGCTGAGAGTGAGGGTAAATAATTAGATCAATGTGAATTGTGAAGAAGTTGATATTTCCTCTCTGCTTCTTAACCTCGGCTGATTTAGTCGATTCACAACAGAGCAACACCGCATTCAAGTGTAATTTATGAAGAATCATGCCCACTCATGCTTATGTTTCCTCCAACAGGTACCATAATGACTATATCACAGGATCGGGTGAGACCATCTCCCATACCAGATAGTTGGAAGCTCAATGAGATTTTTGCGACTGGCATTGCCACTGGAACTTATCTTGCTTTAGTCACCGTACTATTTTACTGGACCTTAATCAGTACTGACTTTTTCGAGGTACTAATGCTTTCATTAGTGTTTTCAATGAAATAAGGACGAACTGTCCATATTAGTTTGGAGTAGGCTTCCATATTCAATGTTGATCCACACCATCAATCATTGCCTCAGAACTTCTCAAGTTCTACCTTCACTTTTTTGGTAATTGACCTGCAGACTCACTTCCATGTGAAGTCTTTATCTGGAAACACTGAAGAAATGTCATCAGCCATCTACCTACAAGTTAGTATCATCAGCCAAGCGCTCATTTTTGTTACCCGCAGTCAGAGCTGGTCATTTCTAGAGAGGCCTGGGACTCTATTGATGTGCGCATTCGTGGTGGCTCAACTGGTAAGGATTATCAAAAAGCAGCTTCACATCCTGCTTCATGTTTTTTCACATAGAAATTGATAGCAGTCGCTTTATTCCTGTCCTTCTATAGGTTGCTACGCTGATTTCGGTGTATGCACATAGTAGCTTTGCTTCCATTAGAGGCATCGGATGGGGTTGGGCAGGTGTGATATGGTTATACAGTCTAGTGTTTTATGTTCCTCTGGATGTGATCAAATTTACCGTAGGCTATGCTCTGAGTGGAGATGCCTGGAATCTGGTCTTCGACAGGAAGGTTTGTGCAATTTCTTGTTTCATGTCTAATTTATCAACTTGTCACTTCTTGTGAATGCATATGAATAGTCAGCTTATCCTGATTCCTCCATTTCTAAATCAATTTCTGGGACAAGCAGACTGCTTTTACATCTAAGAAGGATTATGGAAAGGAAGACAGAGAGGCCAAGTGGGTGGTTTCACAAAGGACATTGCAAGGCTATATCTCCGGGGAGTTTGATTCCTGTGGAAAGAGATCATCTTTGATTGCTGAACAAGCAAGGAGGCGTGCTGAAATAGCCAGGTTTTTGGACTTAACACGCTACTTTTCCCCTTTCCCGTAGATTTTCCTGTCAGATGATTTACTATAATGGCTCATGGATCCTCGTCCTCCAAAATAGCTGCTTAAAAAAGGCTGACACAGACTTCTCACATTTGCAGACTTGGAGAAATGCACACTTTGAGAGGACATATGGACTCAGTTGCAAGGCTTAAAAATTTGAATCTCAGCAACATCCGTTCATCCCATACTGTTTGACATGAAAACCCGGTGACCTTTCTCCGCATGAACAGCAAGGCCAATCTTTGCTGCGGTCGGTGACAGTGATGCCAAGTTACTGGAAATGCAGCTGATAAAGGGCTATACAATCATATTAAAGTTTCTGATGTGAAGGATACCTTTCTTATATTATTCGTGTTTTTCACTTTCTGCTTTCTTCCCTTTCTATGGTTTTGGAAATATTTTGTCATCGTACATCATGCATTCTTTCACAGAAGACAAGGACATCCATTTTCACAGAATAACCAAAGAGCAATTAAGTTTTTCCCTGCTAAACAGGCGTTTTGTGCGTTCCGTTTGGTGCCACAGAACCAAGCTGCACTGCTGCAATGACAACCCATCCGAAATCCGATTTGCCAGCCAGCATAATGCGACATCATATTTGCTAGCAGCAATAACTCAGCAGAGTAGTGTTTTATTTATTTAAGCAAGCAGATTCTGTATCATCTTGCCGCAACTATGGTAGCTTCTTTTTAGAGTATGATGTGGAAGCAGGCTGCAGTCTATGAGCGTCTTATATAATTTGACAGAATCACGCATGGTGCGTAAATCCCGTTTCACACAAATTAATTGGAGCATTACAATAGATCGGGCTATTTGAATTTTACAAGCAAGCAGGGTAACAAAAGTGAGAAGTTATGGCTATAAAAGGAAAACTCGATTCAGACACTATAAGATGATCTGGAATATAAGTCAAAAACTACAACATCAAGTAACAGCTCGATGGCAACGCACTACTGACATATCCGCAACTGAGAAACTGTCAAAGGAAGCGTTTGATTACTTCTCGAGTTTCCATTTTCTTGATGACTGCATTATTACTTATTTAAAACTTTGGCAAATAATTGGAATAACAGCCTTCTACAAGGACGACATCTGGATTCTCTCCCTTCCAAGTCTTACAGAGTTAACATAGTCCCGTGGGCTGTGAGCAGAAATGCCAGGGATGACAAGTCCTACAACCCTGAGCAGTACGGATTCCCAACCTTCCTTGTACTCTGGCCCATATGCATAACCCACCAGAAAGCTTCTAATTAGCTCCCACATAGCGTTCAAACACTCTGGAATCAGAAATCTGATCCCAAAGTAGTTCCTGTTTGGCTCCTCATCCATTTTCTTCGATGACGAGCAGAAGTAAAAGATCATCAGTCACAAAAATAACACGAAATCAACTTTGGTTATTTCTAAATTAAGTTTCTCCACGGGTTTGATCATTTTCAAGATAGGATATGGAGTCAAACAAAACTGCAAAGTTTTTAACAATACGTTTGGAATGTGATATGTTCTTTTAACTGTGGAGCATGCATTCTTAGCAGATAATGATACTCTTCTGATTAGTTTCGCATCTTGTCATCCAGATCTTGCATGTTTAAGACAAAATGGCGGTGGCAAAGTGAACGGAAAAAAATCCCATGTGAAAAAATTCTGTAGCTGACTGCTTTAGATATTACCTCAGTAAGAAACAACTTTATGATCACCGTTACCACGCAATAGGTAGACTATACACCAATGTGGGATGTGAACAAAAGAAAAATAGAATGAGAATCTTACTTTTTCAATGTAGAGGCTGTTGTAATACAGGCATGCTCCAAAATGCTTATACAAGAAGGTTTTGTCATCATATGGCAACCTTGGAACAAGGTCATTACAGTAGACCACCCTGAAGTATTTGGGGACTGGATAATCCAGATGTGCTTCCATGAACCTTCCCAATTGCCTGTTCCCAATCCTGGGCTGTCCATATGTGTACACAGACAACAACCTTTGCAAGACCTCCTCTTCCTTATGCAGGACTAGAACAACTGGGAATAGTATAGCCAGGGCCCCTCCCAGGCTATGCCCAGTGACAACAAATTTTGCATTTTTATGTTCCTGAAGTAAGTTCTTAAGCTTGTTTCTCACAGCGTGGTAAGCAGTCTTCTCTCCCATTACAGGCAAGAAGTTCTCCTTGCTTACCTTTGCAGGCTGGTCGGAATCAGAGGACTGCTCTGATCTGCCTTGCGAATCAGAATCACCAAATGATGAAGATAATTCTGACCCTTCAGAAGTGGAGGTTCTCACATCAACACCTTGCACATTGGTAGATTTTCTGTTCATTATCACTAGATTTTCTTGAAATGTAGATGCATTAACTCTGTTTCCCAAACCTAAAGCCTCTAAGAACCCCATGTGTACTTTTCCAAGTTGGGGGATCTCGTACCAGGAATAGTCAAAATCAGTACTCCAATCATCAGCATCAAATGGCTCCGTTCCCCTGAAGCTGACTAATATCAAGTTTGCATCTTTCGGCTTATCACATAGAATGAAAACTTGAGTGGAATTATCCTTCTGGAAATCTATCAACAGAGGTCAAAATTCATATTAACAAAATGTAAGAAACAAAACTGCATGTTAGGGATTTAAAATTCCCCAGAGAAGAGTGAAGCATAACAGAGGACACAAGTTTTATACATTCTCAAAGGACTCTTTCTTTTTCAATTTTTGCCTAATTCTTTTTCCTCCAATGAGCATGGAGGGAAATTAGTTAACTATCAGCAATACTGTTTGATGTACATGCCACATGAGTAGCAAGTTGAGTCTCACCATTCCAGCAGTTATAGAAGTCCACGAAGTGCATCTGCTCTCCCGAAACAAGGGAAATTAATCACTATTTAACGAATCTAACTATATGTGAACTGAGAAAGAGGAAATGGCAAACAAGTAAAGGGGCTTACTTACCTTCCAATGAAGATTTACAACGTTCCTGACAACCAACTCATTCTCGTAGGCCAACTTGGAAGCCATAATGCACAGATCCATAAGAGTCCGGCTTCCTATTTCTACTTCAACAGCCCTTTCCAGAGATTCAGGTTCACTAATCGCTCTAGTAATTGTCTCGCGCTTGTACAGATATATGCGTCCATCAATGTGCCCAATTGCACTAATGAAATTCTCAGAGCCTCTTTCCGGCAGCACTATCTTTCCTACTTTGTCATCGGCATTGATTAGTGAATTACACAGCTGAACAGATTATAGCAGCACTTCTTGCAATAACAACATAGGTAGTTCAAAAATGTAGTAACGGTTCCTTTTGACTGAAACGAAAGACTAAGACAAGCAAACATATCGGCACCAAACTCCAAATTCACACAACAACCTGCCCAAAGGGAAATCTAAAAAAAAAAAAAAAAAAAAAAAAGAAGAAAGAAAGAATAAACTATGAACTCTTTTCAAATCCCTAAACAAATCTTAAATCCTCAGAAGCAGAATTGCAAACTGAAAAGGGCAATATCATTTATTGAATTCATAGAAGGGCCAATAAAATTATTATAAGAGTGCATAAAGCATTGTCTGACAGCATGCCGAGATTCAGATGGTAACCTGTAGATGCAAGATATGACTGTCAGTGCTTGCTTATTCATTCATCATGTTATTTCAAGATAAGGCTATATTAGAAATTTTCTGATTGATTTCTGTCTCATCATTTAGCCCAATAGGATTTGTTTCAAAAGAGTGCAGATGAGTGCAACTCCAATCATGTAGGTGAGAAGGTCCATGAAATTGAATTCACCAAATGCTAAGATCAAGTTATCAACCAAAAGAAAACATGAAAAGGGTGGTAATCCTTGGTCCTAAGTCCGATCCTCAGGGACAAACTAGCACATCGGAAAGGCCCTTGCAACGTCTTAAAATGCAGCATATATATGAACGTTACTGGTACTTGTGAATGTAATGCAAAGGGAAAAAAATGCAATCTTCACCATGCAGGATGTTGTACAGCAAACCGAGAAAGCTGCCATTGACAGAGAAAAAGTTGAGGAAGAACTCCACAAGATAACCAGTCCATTCCAGGGGCTTCCCAAAAAGGGCTATGATTTTTCTGACAAAGATAGACACAAATATAACCCATCTGTGATCAGGAATGTCTCCGTCATCATCACCGTCGTCATCACCGCCATGAGCAGTGCCACCCAACAATTCTTCCTCAACAACTCCTTCATCAGAACTTTCCAGAAATTTTGCACCGCTCTCTTTATCATTCTTCATTAAGAACCGTGCTAGGTCTCGGAATCCACCATTGTGAGGATTAACAATCAAGTACCTGAAATTTCCGGAATTGGGCTTCTTGTTATCATCTTTATTATCAGCCATCTGGAGGTTTGGACAAGGTACAACTAAAGAGAGAAGTTTCGGCTGCTAAAGCAGGCGGAGTAACAAGATATATGGATACTCCAGGAAGTGAGAGCCGAGTAAATTGGGAAATAGACAGATGAATTAAATGTCAATATGCGTGTGCATGTGTGACTCGGACCCAACTAAGGGGGGGTCACGTCACGTGTACTAGGTATCGCTGATATATATATATATATATATATAGAGTACAAAGGAACAGTAGATAGTGCTGCGGCGGGCGAAGGTTGGATGTAACCTTGGAGCTAACCGATTAACGTTAGGATGATCAGCAAACGACCGCCGTGGTTGCCTGATGACAACAAAGATGATATCATGGTACTAACTTTGTTCAAAAGGACAGCCTCCCAGTCCTATGCAGGCTAATCTCATCCACATCCGGATTGGAATTTCTTGGGATTCCCGATTCCGGCAACGATGAACGATGGCAAAGGCAGGGTACCCATAACGAGTCATGGAAATGCGTGGGGTCCATTTTGCTGCTGACCCAGATATAGCAGCCAATGTACACGTTCTATCTGTGCTTGCATCAGCAAGCGCAGTGAGTGGTGTCATGCTGGTACCACTGTTACTTTTGGCTACTCCGCTTTCGTTTTCCTTTCTGGACTCCTGAAGTAGTATTGGTAATCAATTAGCAAGTTACTGGTCACCAGTTATTAACATCAAGCTTGCTTTCAAGTACCTCAGATCTTTTTCTTTCTTTCGTTAAGGAGATCTATTCATTTTTGGAGAATATAAAACTTTTGCGTTTATAAAAACTATTAGTTAGAGAAACATGGTAATAGTGTCAAATCTATATTCACTTAGTAATCATATGAATGCTGTTTACTGAGTTCTATGTTCCAATTGAATGCGGATGCTCATTAATGCCAATGTTGTAAATATTAGTAATACGCACTAGCATCCAGAATCAAGAAGGGTTCTTGTTTGGATCGAGGTTTTCCACTGAAAACTTTTTTTTTTTTATGATCATATTTTTACATACATCAAATCGCTATAATATATTTTTCTACTGAAAATATAAAGAATGGCAATCTTAATTTTTCTGGACGAGTATGAGAAAGGTTGGTTTGTATTGTGTCATTGTGTGGGGAGTGAAACTACGGCCTTGGTCAAGGCTTTTTTCCAAGACTAATTACCGACATCCGAAAAGGAGTTTGGAGTCAACCAACAGTATCTTTCGATAGACTGATATGACAAACAATCAGAAGCCACTTGTCTGGAAACTAACTTAGGGCTCACCCTAGGAGAGTCAATGCAAGCACTTTGGATTATTTGATACCGAGGCATCCAATCTTTCTCTTTCTCCTAACTCTCGAATACAAATCTTGTTTCGACAACTAACTTGGGCATCGAAGGCATTTCAAGAGCCCTAATCATGCGTCTTTTTCTCTCGGTGTTGTTTTTTTTAAGGCGACGAGCTCGGCTTTATTAGCATATGGCTCGCACATATTGCACAATTCAAAATTTTGCATTTGTTAAACGATAGAAATTATCAAGTAACATTTTGTGTCCTGTGAAAGGTCGATTAAGAAATTCTTCTAGGATGTCGTATTTTTCAAAATTCTTCTAGGATGTCGTATTTTCCAATAGGGGGAAAAATGGAATCCAAGTGTCTAGACGTGCAAGCAACTTTCTCTTTGAAGCAGCTGCTTTTTTCATGACCAATGTGAAGAAAAAGATGCAATGATAATCCATGGCTGTTCTCCCTTGCTTTTGGTTGTGGATGGATCCAAATAACAAACGAAAGTCATTATGGACCATACTATAACAAATTTGAAGATAGCATAATCTTTTCTGTTTTTCTTTTTATAGTTCATTCCCCATAATAGGAGCCCGAACAGGGGTATCATGACGTGACGGAATCGAAGAAGAAAAGGGTGAAATCAATCCAGACAAGTAACAATAAAATTCTACTGATTGCCTTTTTAAAAAAAAAAAAAAAAAAAAAGAAATCCATTGATTTATTTAATTGATAGTCCATTAATGTACGGGGGAGCCTTGAAAGTTAAGGAAAACGAAAGGTCGTGGGGCACTGGGCCATCGCTGGGATTTGCATCATGTCGGCCTGTGGAATTGAAGATACTCCTTTCAGTACCTTGGCCTCAGGCCCAGGCCGTCATAGTAAAATTTGGGCTGGACTTCAGCCTACACAAGTCTGCTTTAGTTTCCTATTTAAATTGGGTTGGACTTCCCATCTCCCTCCTTTTCCACTTGTGGTTGACTTTTTTGGCTGAAAGAAAATGCAAATTGTTTTTACCTTTTTTGTTTTTTCACCTTTCTCACCCTCACATTCAAACCGTGAACTTGACAGCGGAGAGAAAATTTTAAGGGCTCATTCCGTTGATTAAATTGTTATTTCTTATCCGTTCATATATCTCAGTTACAGCTGAATTCTGCCTTTTATAAAAATCTTATCAGGGTAATATTTATGGAATATAAAAAAAGAAAAAACAATGCTAGTCGTAGAGCAAAAGTGAAGACGTGTCAAAAGCTAAGAAGGAAAAAAAAAAAAAAAAATTTACCGAACACAAGAATACACGTAACAGATATTTATGTCTATGCATGAAAATTGAACAGAGGAAACAATAGAACAGTTTTCCTGTAAAGCAACTCTCTGAATTTAGTAGGCCGTGATTTATTTATTTATTTATTTTTCAATGTGTCCATGACCGCTACGTGTGTCGCTCTATATAGGTGTGCACAAATTGCTTAGTCAACCAAAATGCCAGAGTCCCCACCCACAGATGGCATGGCGGCATAGCCTCAGCAGGCACCAATCACCGCCACTAGCCAACTACCCAAAGTCACCAACCACCCTCTCTCTCTCCCCCTCCCCGTCTCTGCGTCTTGGTCTTTGCATCACCATCACAAAAGTTTTTTTAACAACTGTACTGAATAATTATAGCCCAACGACAGTGAGGCATTGGTTTAGTGGTGAAAACTACTAATTTTTCATGAATATAGTGATATAAATAATTAAGATTCAAATTTATCAAAATCTCGTGAATTTACCCCTCGTTTGGTGTGTTGAAAAAGTTTAGAATGAAAAGATCTTTCCATCCACAATTCTTCTTCTGCCAGAATAGACAGAAAAATACTTATCATTCCAATGTTTGGTAACCAAATCAAAATGGAATATTAATTTTTTTTCCATGTCTGGTATAATCATATTGAGAAATCAGAATGGAATGAAAAAAAACTACTATATTGACTTAATTACCCTTATATATAACATTTTATATACATCTTGATTTAGAGACGAATGAATTATTAATTAATAAAAAACTTTTTAATAGTATAAAATTACAAAAATTTATTAAATATGAACACAACTTTTTAATAGCATACAATTACAATAGGTGAATACTAATTGTAATACAACTGCCATAGGTGAATACCAATTGTAACTAAATTAAAATTTTAAATTGCATGCACGTTGAATCCCATGTATTTTTCATTCATGTTAAATCCATCATTCATGCACACTAAATTCTTTGCCCTTGATTTTCTTTTAAAGGGTTTTAAGAACTATTTGTAAATAGGAAAAATATAATTGTGTCTTAGCAAATAGTCTAGTAGGTTTACTCTTTTCTCTCTTTTTTTTTAAAATTTTTTAAACTTTATATGAATGTATTTTGGCATGTTATTGTTTGTTTGAATTAACAAATGTTATCATAAAATCTAATTGTGAATAAAAATATATTAAAAATGTCAAATGAATATTTTTTTTTCAAAGTAAAAGGAAAGAAAAATCATTAAATAGAATTCAGATTATTCCTAAGTAAAAAAGTAATAGACTTATTAACTAAACTTACAAAATGGACCTAATACTTGACAAAGCAAATAATAAATTAATATATGTGAAAGATAAATACGCACATAGTAAATAGACATATAAAATATAGAAGGGTAAATTTGACTCTTATAATTTAGATATTTTTTGGATAGAGTGGGAATGGACTTTCCCTAAATTTTTGTGAGGAATATAATTTCAAGAAAAAATTGAAATAGGCTTTCTAGGGAGAAAAGGGTTTTCCAACAAGAAATGTCCATATCAAACACTGGAATGAAATGAAAAAGTTGGAAAGGCCTTTCCATCCTACCAAACAAGGTATTAGTGATATCAACCACTACGTTTGAGAACTTTAAAAAGAAGAAAATTTTTCCATTCAACGTGCTTAGTTAATAGCAATACTTGTTATTATCTTATCTCTCTCTCTCCTTTTTTTTTTTTTTTTTTCCTTGGCTTTGTGTTGGTACATTTGGTTTTGACTGGATTCGAGCTCGAGACCTATGTTTTCAGATTCGGACCGGGCATCGAATAATAAATAACTTTAAACAAATTGGAAAGGGCAAAAAAAAAAAAACAATTCGTGTGCCCGTAAGCGCCTAATTTATTGTATGACAGTTGTTATTAGGGATAATTTTGAAGTCATCATTTTGGAAGTGAGTGATGAAATGGTCAAATCCCGAGGGTAGTGTTAGTTAAATACTAGTAGGAATCATCCCCTCAGGGCGTCTCGTCCCATCCCCTTCAATAATATGATTCCCCTTTTTCTAATCGTGCGTCACTTACTGCTCCCGTAATCTGGCTGAGCCGTACGTACGTGACTTTGAAGATTCCTCTTGCTTCTGGTGAAAATAATTCCATTGCCATTTGACGAACCAACCAATTTAGCAACCTAACATTTTTGTCAAAAGTGCCTGTGGCTCAGTAGCAGGAGCAGCAGCAGCATGGCTTTGAGAAGTGCAATTAAGTGGCAAACTGGGGGAGGTGTGGGTTGGCTTAGATGGTAAAAGACGATCGGAGGAATTATATAATTAGGAGGATTCACTCCCAATCTATGAGTTGGAGACTTACAAGCGTCTGTTTATCATACAAAGTTACCATTTGCATGTAACTGTAATGTCTCATGTCGGGAATTGCTCTTATCGCATATGGTCGATTATTATTATTACTACTATTGTTGCTGCTGTTGTCATTCCACAAAATTGAAAATCTTTTTTTTTTTTTATTTTTTTATGCTACTTACTGACTACGTACATTTATACATAGATAAGGGACAAGTTATCAGCCCCTCTATATGTGTGTGTGTGTGTGTTTGGTATGTATATACTAGCACAAATTAGTACTATAACTTAGTGTTAAGGTAAATTAGATGGTCATCATGATCGGATGATATGATGCTTGGGCCTGTCCTAGTCGATTACAGATAAAATAAGGCAGTGAATGGAGAAGGTGGCCGTTCTAAGTGGGAGAGAAGATGTAAAAACATGTTTCGAAACTGACGTGGTCTTTTGTTTGAGATGGAAGAAACCATTTCTTAAAAGAGATCAGACGTACCTAATTTTATTCATATTCTTCAAGCCAAGTTTATAGTACTCCGTGTGTAGCTGTGAGTGGGGGTCAGTGTTTGGTTTGCTTTCCCAGCCGGAGCCAGTTAGAATTGGTAATTGATTGATTCTAGCTAGTACCCTCCCTCCCTCACGTAATTAAGGATCGGACAACATGAATTCTTTAAAATTCCTAAACTACAGCAGTTTTCCTTGTTTATTGTATTGTAGCAAGGCAATCATCAATGATTGCTATCACGACTTGAGAAGAAGGGTTAGTAGTCTTAAAAGAGTGTTATCCTGCAACTCCTGTTCTCTTGGTGGATTCTGAAAATCTTTCCACTGTTCTCTTGGTGCAGTTTCTGGTGGTACCATCATCGTTGGCAGGAGCCACAAGTCAGGTAAGTTTGGTCGCATGGAATCTTTCCCATCCAAACATCAAATCCCATTATTAATTTGCCTCAACAGATAAGATACTAATCGAATAGAAGCGGCAGTTGTGTGTTGTCATCAACTCCTGATGATTGAGAACCCAATGAATACTTTCATTCAAGGAGGTGTTAGGAGAAATATATTACTATGATAGTAGTAACTGAGAAGACTAGAGACACCAGCACCTTATAAAATTGATCCAACAACTCTGAGTCAGCCAGCCCCCGCATTAAGAAAAAAAAAAAAAAAAAACCAGCAGAGGGAAAGAAAGGAAAGAAACAAAAAAAAAGAAAAAAAAAAAAGAAAAAAAGTGAAAAGCAAGCAAGCAAAATATGTTGCTAAAAGAAAGAGGTGTAGTAAAAGAAGGGAAAGAGCCCATGGAATGCTACAGCTAATACAAGTGGTGGATGCCAGTCATCATCCAACATTGGAAGTTGGGACTTTGAGAGCAACAATTGAATCAAGCACTCGAATTGAATCCCAGTTGCATGCTCCTCCTTTTTTGTCAACGTCTCCTTTTTTATTTTTTCCTACTTCTGCCCGCGATCATCATCATCACAACAACGTTTTACTAGTCACTGCTGCCTCTCTCTCTCTCTCTCTCTCTTACCCACTTCTGTGGTCGTCAATGTTAATGATGATTGATCTCACATGACCGACCACCGAGAACTGAGAGCGATGAGGGCATTTCCGGAGGAACTTTCGTCCAAGAAAGAGGTGTAGTGTGGAGAGAGTCCAGTGGGGTGAATCGGACCACCAATGCTCGCTTTGGCTGCTTCTAAATTGATTTCACTACAGCCAGCTGGTGGTTTTGGTGACGTTATTGGTCCCTTTGGATGATTGTCCAAGACTAAGGTACCCAGTTGGCAACAGCCACCCAAAAGCCCATTGCCTTACACGTTGGAGGAACAGGAATCTCCACACGGTGCTACTTCCATCGACGACTGTTTATTACTCTGCTAAATAAAAAAACTCTCATGATCTGAAAACCAATAGAAAGAAAGAAAGAAAGAAAGAGAGAAAGAAAAGGAGCACTCGAAAAAGTAAAGAGCTGCTTGCATCAATTACTAGACAGCATATTTTTAGGTTTACTCCCTTGGATGGATCAAGGGATCAACTGAAAACGTGAACTGTTCAGAAAAGGATACATTTGATGACATTACCAAAACCGGATTTGTTTAGCAGTAATCTTTCGTGGGTCTCTTGAGGTTTCCTTGGATTTTCCACCAGGCAGAGAGTCAAAATACAGTCTTTAAGATGGATCCGGAGTCTCACAAGTTCCATTTGGTGCAATTTGCATCTGGAGCCGTCCATTTCATGCAAGTACATGTGGGTTCTGAGGAAATGGACGGCTCCAGATGCAAATTGCACCAAATGGAACGTGCGAGGCCCCGTTACCCTTTAAGATCGTCACAGTAAGAAAAAATGGTGGGTATTCTATTCTCAAAAGCAATCATGCCGGTGAAAGCTACACCTCAAGAGATTTCCCCTCTGACTCAATCAATAAATTTCACCTGGCCGTGACATTATTATTATTGTATTCCGATCTACAGTTGAGTTGACAGTCCACGGGCCTAATAATGCAATCACATACCATCAAGAAAGACTATACTGCTTTCCACAAATTTAATAAATCAAAATCTATCCTGTCTCCCCTCAAACCGCGTCTTTATCTATTTATATCTCTGCCACCACTTCCTACGACTACAAATACGTCTTAGGAAATGATTTATACTCAAAAAAAAATTTTTTTTTAATCAAATATGGGAGTACCCTGCTTCCCCTGCATATCTCCCATTATCCTACTCCTATTTTTCTTGTAGTATTAGTACACTACTACTGCTATACCATTATCATATACTAGTAACAATTCTTTACTCTGATAAAAGAAAGTTAAAAAGAATTCTGTGGCTTTGGATTCTTGCGGCAGATCGTGGCTGCCAGCTTTACTTGGAATGGGTACAGAAAAAGTATAAACACTCTGTTTAAGCTAAATATAAATTGTTTATTCTGGGACACTGGTAGCCAGATTGCTAAAATTTATTGCAGGATGACACATAAAACAGATTAATGTGAAAAAACAGGTTCGATGAAGTCGTTTCGGTCCTAGGCTGGAGGTGGGGTTTGGGTTCTGGCGAGGATTGAGAAAAAAGGGAAAAAGAGATGAGGGAGGTGGAGCTAGCTGCGGCGGTCGCTCTTCTAGGCTGCATTCTGCTATTGGGGCCAAGCTTCACCAATGCCGACACAGATCCAAATGATGGTCACTATTCTTTTCTTGCTTTCCTCCTTTGTCTTTTCATGTCTGTATATTTCTAAAAATCTTATCTTTTTTCATTTTCTGTGGTTTGAAGTGAATATCTGCATTTCTTTGTATCTTTACTTGGTTTTATGGGTTTACGTTTCTTCGTGTGGTTAAAGTAGGAATTTTGCTCCTGGGCTTTTAGTTTCTCAAGATGAAACTGGGACTTGGAGATGCAAGGATGAGTTTAGATGATTTTTTGTTTTAATTCCTTTTTTTTTTTAACATTTTCAACCATTTACAAATGTTTTTGTTGAACATCTTTCTTTCTTCTTTATCTTGGAATTTCTTTTGGGCTCTGCCTGATTTTTTTGCGTTTTTGAGTTCACTCCCGTGGAAGCTGACTTTTTTTTACACAATTTAAAGATACTTTTCATTTTTTTTAATGAATTTTTAGCTGAATAAATCAATGTGAGGGTGCATATGTAGTGATGGACTTGATGATTTATCTGATGGGTGGGTGATCAGTGGAACATTGCCAAATCAAAGCGAATTCATTATTGGGTGATACATTTGGTGCCTTGTATATATCTCTTCCAAAGCATCGGGTAATCAGAGCTATTACAAGTTGGTTCCAGTTCTCATGTTTGAAAACTTGGTTGAAGAAATCTTTGTTTGCACTTCATCAAATCTTTGTCTTGCGGGGTTGTGAGGAATCTTGAGATAGGCAAGTATTAACCACTAAGAAATGCGGGTTTAAAATTAAGTAGTCTGCTGCATCATAAAGCAAATATGCAATTTTGCTGCAGTGACACTTGAAACCAATCCTTGAGGAAATGCGTGTTCAGGGAGTTCAGTTAAGAAGGCATGTGGCATTCCACTTGTTTGGTTGTGTTGTAAAGTGCGTTCAAAATGTAGCGTTTCTTGTCACAGGAATGGAAATATGTTCTTGGTGTACATGCTACTAATGATTTTTTTTTCCTTGATACTCCTCTAATGAAATCAACAATAAAAATTTATTCTTGAAATTTTGGATGTACAGCTGCAGTTCTTTTCGACCTATACAAGGATTTGAAATCTCCGTCCCAATTGACTGGATGGAACCCGAATGCTGGTGATCCTTGTAAAGAAAACTGGAAAGGCATTACCTGCTCTGGCTCAAGAGTCACAGAAATGTAACTTTTAACCCTGAAACTTTCTCATGATCATTGTCTGATAACTCTCACTCATAACGCTAACTTTAGGTTTCTATTTACGTTTTCAGAAAAATATCAGGTCTTGGATTAACTGGGTCAATGGGTTTCCAGCTGGACAAGTTGACATCTGTAACCAACTTGTGAGCTAAATGATCTTCTACGTTATCTTCATTTCTCTTGCTTTTACTTTTTGTAGATCTTTGATCAATGTGGTGATTCGATTTTGTTTCTGCAGTGATATAAGCAATAATAACCTTGCCATCCAGTTACCTTACCAACTTCCACAAAATGTGCAGCGACTGTATGTTAAATATCTGTTTTTGGCACTTATATTTTTCTCAGTCTTTTCTTTTCTGTCGTTTTCTCATGATTTTTCTTTTACTGTACAGAAATCTAGCTGGTAATGGATTCAATGGTGGCCTTCCCTACTCCATCTCGCAGATGACCTCTCTTAAGTACCTGTGGGTTAAATAAAGGCTTGTGAATAGTTTTCCTGATTAGCTAAGAGTTTGACATGAAAGTTTTATGAATCTTTTCTCCTTCTCATATTTGTAGAAATGTCAGTCACAACCAATTTCAGGGCCAGCCAAATGATATGTTTTCATCTCTTACTAGCCTCTCCACTCTGTAAGACATGCCTCCTTACCCCCTTCAAGTTCTGAAAAATCTTGTACATGTGACTTGCTTGAGATTGATTTGGGCTTCTAACATAATTTTCTGGTTGCTTGGCTTTTATCTTGACATGATATGTTCCTTGTAGAAAGTAAGCAATTTACCTCAATTCCAGTAATTTTTTTCACCACTACCCAATGGCCTTACTCTAATCATTTGAATATCCTGTTTACATCTTAAATTGATAGTTGAAATGACATATATCAGTGATCTCCCTGGGTTCTAATTATCTGTTACATTCTTTAGGGACTTCTCTTTTAATGCAATGTCAGGTGATCTTCCTAAAAGTTTCAGTTTATGCACCAGTATGACTGATATGTAAGTGCATTATCTTGACCTCTTGCAATAGCAATGAAGAAGTCTTAACATACTAATGATTACCTATTGTAATACAGGTATTTGCAGAACAATCAGTTTACGGGCACTATTGATGTCCTTGCAAATCTTCCTCTTGATAATTTGTAAGTTAGTACTTGTGATAGCTCAGTAATAGAATAATCTTGTTGGTTTTTAAGGGGAAGTCATTGTGCTGGTCCACATTTTATGTTGTCAGGAATGTTGAGAACAATCGTTTCACTGGTTGGATCCCCGATCAGTTGAAAGGCATAAATCTGCAGTAAGCACCTCACACTATTAATTATTATTTGCACTTTAGAACATCTAGATACGAGGTTTTGTAGATCTATAATAAGATATTCTATTCTCATAACAGAACTGGCGGTAATTCATGGACCTCAGGTCCTGCACCTCCTCCTCCACCTGGCACACCTCCAGCCAGCAGACCTAACAGGAATCACAAGTCTGGAGGCAATAGCAAGTCTGATGGTGGTAGCAGTGGTGGTAACTCTGGCATAAGTGGTGGAGGTGTTGCAGGAATTGTAATTTCCATTTTAGTTGTGGGAGCCATTGTAGCTTTCTTTATCGTGAAACGAAGATCAAGGAGGCCATCCAAAGATATAGAGAAGCTTGACAATCAGCCTTTTGCGCCACTTGCTTCACATGAAGTACAAGGTACTTAACCACTCAAGCTTTGCCTTGATATAATAATGGTTAATAGCCCATAACAAGAAGGGTGGGATCTGCATCTTGCATCTTGAGGTTTTGGATTTTATCATATGATGCATGCATCCATATTGTACTTGGCATGAAGGTATTATTCTGTTTTGACTGTTGTTAGATAGTTGCCTGTCTCATGTTTTAGTCTAATATTGGATATTTGCGTATAAGAAAATTCTGAATGTTTATTTTGTTCTTCGTTTGCAATGGCCTGCATACTTACTTGGGTTTTTTGTGATAATTCTTTTGTAGAGATGAAGTCTATTCAACCTTCTTCCACAACAAGCACAAAAATATTCGAAACTCCTACATCAATAAATCTCAAACCTCCACCTATTGATCGTAACAAATCATTTGATGACGATGATACCTCAATGAAACCCATTATGCCCCCTAAAAAAGCCGTTACAATTCCAATAGAAGCAAAGCAATATTCAGTAGCTGACCTGCAGATGGCTACAGATAGTTTCAGTGTCGAAAACCTAATTGGTGAGGGATCCATTGGACGTGTCTATCGAGCTGAATTTGACGATGGCAAGGTATGCAAGTTTTCTGGCTGATTATTTTTTTCCTTTTCATTTCAGGGTTTAGGAACCTATAAGAGCCATTTTGAGAATAGTTTGTAATATGAATTTAAAATTATGCAGATCTTGGTTCAAGTTTTTCCTATTTCCCATGGACATTACAAATGTTTATCTATGAATCCATGAGACGTTTAAAATTTTCATGACATGTTCAATTTTGTCAACCTGTGATTTGATGCTCGTGAAGAGGCCCTTGTTGATATAATGACCTCCTCTTTTTCGTCATGTGAAATCTTTGTTTGATCTGTAGGTTCTAGCTGTGAAAAAGATAAAATCGTCTATACTTCCCCATGCTGAAGAATTCCTGGAAATAGTTGCTGAGGTCTCACGTCTCCACCATCCAAATGTGACTGAGTTGGTGGGATACTGTTCAGAGCATGGACAGCACTTGCTAGTTTATGAGTTCCATAAAAACGGTTCACTGAATGAGCTCCTGCATCTATCTGATGAATATAGCAAGCCATTAACATGGAATAGCCGTGTCAAGATTGCATTGGGGACTGCACGTGCGCTAGAGTTAAGTCTGGTGTTTAATTTGATTGATATTTCTTTTAAACAACCTTGAAGATGATATCATTTGGGGCTATGGCAGTTTTTACTTTGTTTCCTGAATTGCTGGACTATTACTGTCTGCACTGGAGGCTTAATGCTTTCACACAGTTTATTTTGAATACGGTACTTCAGTTCATGTTCTCAAGTCATAAGAAAATGACTGTCTTTTAAATTCAATTGAGAAAACTTTAGGGTCTCCAAGTTTTGCTGAAGAATTCTTGATTTCTTGAATGCAACGGCGTACATCATCATTTCAGGTCCATGGCCTATTATATTTTGGTAAAAGAGGAATAGTTGGTCACTATGCTTGGTGGATTTTGATTGATGAATGGAAAATGGAAGTCCAACTAAAGTTTCTCACTAATATGCAATTTGCAATCAATTTGAATATTTTTTGTGGAGAGTTTGCTTACGCAAATGTTTTTTGCAGGTATCTGCATGAAGTTTGTTCACCTTCAGTTATTCATAAAAATTTTAAATCGGCTAATATTTTACTTGACATGGAACTCAATCCTCACCTTTCTGACTGCGGATTGGCAAGCCTTGTCCATGACATTGATCAGGTAAGCTTAAACCTTTATAAGTTCTTATGTTTACTTCACAAGACGAATGTGTCACTTGTTTTGCTGGTCCTACAGGACATACGCAACACATTTTTAAGAGGTACTCAAAAAGAAATATGTTAATCCACTGTGATACTGATTTCCGTTTGTTTGGAGCTGTATAGGAGAGACTTAGAATGTGGGTGGTGGTGGTCCCTTTATGTTCCTCTCAAGTAAATCCAGAGATAAACCTCACAAGGTCATCAGAAGTAGAGAGATATTAGGTTTAGACGTATGAACCCAGCATAAGAGGATAGCACTGGACTCCGAGCATTCTTCATTGTAATTGAGCGTAGATATATGTTACATTGTGGAACTAGTCGGATTACTTTGAGTTGTGTTTGTATTTCTTTGTTTCTTATTTGGTCCTTTTGTAGGCATTAAACCAAAATGCTGGGTCTGGATATAGTGCACCTGAGGTTTCCATGTCCGGTCAATACACCATCAAAAGTGATGTTTACAGTTTCGGAGTGGTCATGTTGGAACTTCTTACTGGACGTCAACCATTTGATAGGTAAAGCTTCTGAAGCATTTGGGGCATGCTAATAGTTCTTCTGAAGCATTTGGGGTATGCTAATAGTTCTTTGTACAATGGTAAAGCTATTTGGTAAATCACTACATTTGTTCTGAACAGCTCCAGGGCAAGATCCGAACAATCTTTAGTTCGATGGGCAACCCCTCAACTCCATGACATCGATGCATTGGCTAAGATGGTTGATCCAGCACTCAAGGGGCTATATCCAGTTAAATCTCTTTCCCGGTTTGCTGATGTTATTGCTCTCTGTGTCCAGGTAGCATATCTTAATTAATATGTCCCATGTGCATTTAAAGAATCGAGTACATCAAATAATTCTGGAGTTTTCTTGAGTCAACCTGATATTCCTTCTTGTTGCAGCCGGAACCTGAGTTTCGACCACCAATGTCAGAAGTGGTTCAAGCACTGGTGAGGTTGGTGCAACGTGCAAACATGAGCAAGAGAACACTAGGGAATGATCAGGGTTCCTCTGTACGATCAAATAACTCGGATGATCAAGACTAATGTACAAATATGAAGCAACTGCTGGAGTTTCTCTTTTTTACTACGATACTTGTGATTTCCTTCTCTATTCTTTGCTCTTGGGAAATCACCTGTGGCTGTGATCTACACCTTTAGTTTTAGGTTCTTCTTGGATTGCGATCCAAGCTCTCTGTTGTCCATACTGAAGAATTCTTTCCGAGCTTTTTTCTGGCCTTTTTGATGTATTAACAATTGCCACTTGTTTTCCGCAAATGGTTTGTATGTATTTGCCAGAATAAACTCAAAACTGTACACACAGAAATCTTTACCATTTAGCTGCTGCTTTTGAAATGTGGAGAGTTATAACCAGATCAATGGGTCAAAATATTTTTCACCACTTTTGCGGACTGCTTCAGTTGTCATTTGTAACTTGTTGCTCATGTATGTAATGTATTTCTCAACCTTGAATCAAATGAATACGACAATCTCATTCCATAAATATCTCTAAATATTTGAAAATATGAATTTCTGCTTTATTTTGTTCCCCATGTGAAATGTTCACAATTTTCTCAGAAATTCGTTGGATTTTTTTCTTTTTTCAGAATAATCTTTATCAGATGTTGAAAAGAATTAAGCGCTCCTCCTGGTCACCACAAGAGAGTGCTTGATTTTCAGCTGACCCATTTAAACTTGGTTTCGTGGATAACTTGGTAGCTTTAACCTGTAAATGACAGAAAGGACCTAAAGTTGAGCCCTTATATTTAGTAATTTGGGCTTCGCAAGATAAAGCTTAGACAAGGATCATTCGTGAATTACATACAAACACAAACTAAATTTAATTCACAGTCGTGCTTAACTGAAGCCAACACCGGCAGTGTATAGTTAATAGGCTCATTCAATTTTGAACAGGATACGTTTATAATACTCGAAATCCCTACAAATCTATATTTCACAGTTCCTACAATTTTAGCACAAACCGCCTCTGATTCCTTTTTCCCCCATCAATTTCAGGTCAGGAAAGCAACTTAGCCTAAAAAAATGCAGTTTTCTAAGAAATGACTCAAACCTTATAACCCATTCGAGCGAAAAAAATAAGACCAATCAAATCCATCATTACTGAAAATGTATCACAAAAAGACAACTGGTGACCATGTCTAAACGGAGGGATTTCTTAGTGATTTAGCTTGTTACAGGAGAAGCAGTTTGAAGTACCAATACAAATAACTAAAAAACGGCAGATCAGATCAATCAAACTGTTTGATCCAAGTTTTAACTGGTGCAACAAAAAAAACTCCTCTGAAAGGTGGGCAATCATTCAATTATAGACCATATACTTTGGTGTTGCACTGAATTTCTGATACCCCTTGATCACTTTATTCACGGCATCTAGAAAATCCTTCTCAGTAACTGTCTTCCTCCTTGCTCGTATGGCATACATTCCAGCCTCTGTACACACACTTCTGATGTCCGCCCCTGAATGAGAAAAGATCTGATTGTCAATCCTCTAAATTATTTCAATAGTAACAAAAATAAAAAAAGAAGCAATGTCGCAAAAAACACGTAGTAGCACAACATTCTTCAGGAACCAGTGAAATGCTGACAAGGACAATGAAATCACCATATTTTTTAAGAAAGAAACTGATGCAGAGGGCAAGTTTCAATAAAAACTGGTACAAAAGGATAAGGAATCGCGTTCAAATATGAGACATCGAAATCACTACTACATCGACATATGCTATTCCCGATACAAAAATAACCATATTCTATCTCCTGGGGACACACAACATACTGCCAAACAATCAAACAATCCCCACTCAAATAGAGAGTTGCCCATTATAGAGAACTAACAAAGACACCGGATACAAAAATAACCATATTCTATCTCCTGGGGACACACAACATACTGCCAAACAATCAAACAATCCCCACTCAAATAGAGAGTTGCCCATCACAGAAAACTAACAAAGACACGCAATAAATTTTACCAGTAGAATTCGGACAGAGGCGAGCCAGAAGTTCAAACCGGATATCCCTTTCACAATTCATAGTGCGCGTATGTATCTTGAATATCTGTGTCCTACTCTCCAAATCTGGCAAACCAAACTCAACTTTGCGATCTAACCGTCCAGGTCGCAGTAATGCTGGATCCAATGTATCAGGTCTGTCCATTAAAATGTGTGAAGTTTATTAGTCAACCACGAGCCATCAGCCAAGTTTGAAAACCTTGAGTAATTTCCATCAAGTACACAGGACCAAAAATTTAACTAACCTTCATGCTCTAAGAAACAAAGAACGAAGAAGGGGGGCAGGGGATTGAAATGAAAACAGTAAGCCAGCTCAAAAGAAATTGAAACAGAACACAAACACAAGCATTTGATAGGGTGCATAACTTGACCAACAAAACTTTTTTAGACTAGTTACACAGCCATACAGCTAAAGCATGCAAAATGTCTCCGCTAGGAGAGAGAGAATGTCTTAACCTGTTAGTTGCCATCAGAACTTTAATGTTTCCCCGAGCATCGAACCCATCAAGTTGATTCACAATTTCAAGCATAGTACGTTGAACCTCATTATCCCCACCAACCCCATCATCAAACCTTGCACCCCCAATAGCATCTACTTCATCGAAAAAGACAATGCAGGCTTTTTTAGAGCGTGCCATCTGCAAGGCCAAATAAATTAGTCAGAGATGGAGGTTAATGCATGGGAAAATAATGCTAAAAATTCAACAGGACATCAGTTCCTACCTGAAATAGTTCACGAACCATCCGAGCTCCCTCACCAACATATTTCTGGACAAGTTCACTTCCAATAACACGAATAAAACATGCATCAGTTCGATTAGCTACGGCCCTAGCTAAAAGTGTTTTACCAGTACCAGGGGGACCATAGCAGAGGACACCCTTGGGAGGGTCGATCCCAAGTTTAACAAATTTCTCAGGATGAAGCATCGGCAGCTCAACAACCTAAAACAGAATCAAAAGAATAGTTACTAAAGATAAGCATAATTTCAAAGAACAATTGGAATATCACAGCCGCGGGCAATGCAATGAAAATGTCAGGGTGAAGGCAATGTGAACATTTGACCACTAAAAATGTCAATGCGAGGGAAAAAATTGTGAAATGAATATATCATGATCACCTCTCGCATTTTTTCAATCTGCTCCTTACATCCACCAACATCATTGTATGTGACATCTGGCTTTTCCTCAACTGTCATCATGGTAACGCTTGGGTCAATTTTTGGAGGCAAGGGAATCTGAATTTGGTATTTATTCCGATCAACACTGCCAGACAAAAATACTAGTTCATAACACACAAAATCACAGTAATCTGGATAACATAGAATATGAGGTTCCTGTATTTCTCATGCTACAAAAATAGCATCCAGCTGAATACGCAATTAGAGCATCAGCTAAAAAAGTCATCAGTCCAAAGAGATTAGGCCTACCCGACTCGCATGCCTTCTTCAATGTCTGTTGGAGAAACCTTGTCACCTAATCCAACGACAAACTGCAGACATGAATGAACAAATTTAGACCCAAAAACTCAAAAAGGAAAAAAAAAATCCAATCACACAAAAAACTGAAATGTGAGTGATTATGTCTCCTCTCTAAGTATAACTGCCCTACACCATTGATGCTTAATTGTTTCGTATATGAGATCAGTTGCAAAAGCATGATTTGATTGCACACTTGATTGCTATGAGAAGCTTAATCCTTTCAGAAGATAGAATAGAGAAGAAGAAGCAAAGATCAAAATTCCGTAAGATAAATAGAACTTGACAAATGGATGGTATACCTTTGCAATTTGCTTGACGTTTATAACATACTTTGCATCTTCAGTATTCGGGTTAATTATCTTGGTACATCTTGCCACCTACTCACATGCACAATTGGTGCATCAGAAATAGGAAAAGGAAAAGAAAAACCACATTCCAGTGAGTTCCCAAAACCACACCTGAAGAGGTTGCTCCTCCTGCATCATTTGCTTATCAGAAACCAGATCCCACTGGCTAGGTGCAGCTAATCCAGTATCAGATTCCTTGATACCTAATGAAAATTGAAGATCAGCAGTACAGTTCAGAACTTGTACCTACCACTTAAATTTTTTCACATGAAAAAAAAAAATGGGGAATGCTTCATTCTGGCATCTTTTTTCAGAAACTAAAATACAATTTGTAACTTTCGAGTTCATAAACTAACTATTTTCTGTTTTTGCTATTATCTTAACAACTGTGCCCAGTAAAGTTCCAATAGCATTACCAACTACTATAACCAGGTATTAGCAAGCAAATAAATCACCATTACTTAATGGCAATATATAGGTACAATAAAACTCCTATCTCTAACAAAAAAAAAAAAAAAGAAAAAAAACTCAAGGAATAATCACTAACAAAACTTAAATATAAAAACTTGGAAAACACTACTATATGGAAAAGTAAATAAATAAAAAACTACTATTTCAGAAAACTACACAGAGATCCACTAATTTAAATGCCCAAAAACATATTTCTATGCACAAGCAGCTAACTTGCAAGAAACAATGGAGACAACAATCATACCACACAAATCATTTATTATTTTTGCCTTTTCCTTGATTTCCTTCTCAGCTTTCTTTATGCTTGTAGAATAAGGTCCCAATCCCTGCAGGAAAAAATTCAAAGTGTCAATTAGGGGGGGGGGGCTCATACCCCCTCCGCATTCCATCTTAACTCCACAGGAAAATGTGAATCTGGAACTTCTTAGTAATCGAATCAAGTTATCTCTCAGCAATAAAGTTGGGCTTAAGAACGACATGCCAAAGAGTCCAGATTCCAGGTAAAGCAAGGAATATGAAATACACAGGTTTCTATACTAGTACAAACGTCTGAATCTGATTATTTGCCCCATTTTTTAGTCTAAAGCAGGTAATCTTGCACGTGGCTGGCTCCTTAAAAATGATAAGTCACTGGGGTTGTTTCCAACTGATTACGTACCAGGAGCAGATTGGGCTCAATTTCATACAGAGAAGCTACTAGTTATAGTCTCAAAAACATTCTTTTCTCCTTTTTTTTTTTCAACTAGAACTGAAACCATACAACTGAGCTGAAAAGAATTCAATTCTAAAACAGTGAGTCCACAAACAACAGAGAGTGCAACTAAGGTAAAAATAAAGCTTTATAAAGCTTCCATTCACTTAATTCTGCTACCCAACAAGGACAAAACGGACCGAAACATTTTAGTTAGCATACATTCCAGATCCTAAAATAGAGAGGAAAACAAAAAAACCCAAGTAAAAAATTACAGTCTTTAGCTGGATATGATTTTTTTTTTCCCCCAAAATTCCGAATTAGTGACTCATTGTGGTCTGTATACAAGCAGAGAGGTAGGCAGCATAATCAGAACCCAAAGATACTCAAAATTAAGGACTGAAATCCAAAGAAAATAGATCCAGAATAAAGTGAAAAAAATGAATCGACTGAAGATATAGGGTTTGGAGAGCGAGGGAGGAGGGGAGGGAGGGCGAGAAGCATACATAAGTTTTGAGAAGAGCGATATCATCATCGTCGAGAGGTCTAGGGTTCTTCTCGTCCTTGATCTCATCTTCTATGTCCTGCGACGCTGCCGGTGCCATCCGCCTGGTTTCTGTCTTCTTTCTTCTACTTTTCTCTTTTCCCTTTTTCAAGCGTACAAATATTCGATTGCTCCTGCAATGTTTTCTTGTGAAACAATCCAAACCCGGACGACGCTCTATGCCCTCAACCCGAAGCTGGTGAATTTAAGTAGACTGTAGGATTTCCGGGTGGGCCTCACCTTATTAGCTTAGGATATTTGGATACTAATATATGGGCTCAAATTGGACGCATCTTACATAACCTGGGCCATAAGCCCAATATTATTAAGGCCACTGCCGCGCTGTCATGAGTTTGGGCATTCCACGATAAATAGCTTTCTTCTTTTTTTTTTAAAATTAATAGGATGTCCCCGAAGGGAAGGGAGCATGGTAAATACTTAAGTGTTACGAAGTTATTATGATCCAAGAAGGGGGAGGGAGGTGGGAAATTACAATTGGTTCAATGCTGTGAGATTAAATGGGGGTAAAGACGACATCATTTTTAATGTGAAAAAGTTTTGGATGCATTTTTTTTTTGTTTTTTCAAAGAAAGGCTTCAAACTGCAAAAGACATAGAGGAAAGAGAACATCATATTGTCATAACCACCATCTAAGATCCTTATCAATTAAGCTCCCATTTGATAATCGAGATGTGTTTGATAACCAAAGATAGAACATTTGAATTAATTAAGTGGCATCGAATTTTTTAAACAAAACTTGCTTTCAAAATTAAGTAATAAGTTATTCACTTATCACTGAATGTAACATACAGTCAGATATATTAGATTTACTACTTAGCAATTCAATCAATTAATAAATTCAAATTTCAGATTTCATCAGTCGCACTCTAACTAAGAGTTGAGTAAACTAAAATCCCTTCCTTGAAGGCTGGGAATTAATAGTTGATTTTCGCTCACTATCAAAAGCCGAAAAATAGACATGCGATGTCATTCAAAAGAAGCTTTAGAAAACAGAAGCACATAAAAGAGGTAGCAATGCCGTCAGGCCATTATTCAAGACAACATAAAGAAATCGCTAATGCGTTAGTGCTGCATACGCTTTGCTTTGTCTTCCAAGTTTCGCTATGCCTGTCAAGTTATCGCCTTTCTCGGCATCATCCAGCAATTCAGTGCTGCCACACGTTTTAGTGACACGACGAGAGAATTTGACCGATATTCAATTTTGAGAAATCAATTCAGCCTGGCAAAATTAATGGCAGTGGATCTAATTTCCTCTTTGATCTGAAACGTAACTAACACTAAAAGCAAGGATGCAAAAAACTTGGAACTACAATGAATTCCTGTACTTCAAAACATCATTTGCGTTTAATGAAAATCTCTGACATATTTCTGATACAGTAGACTCATTGACACCATCCGCATCTTTGCCTTGAAGAAGCTTGTGAAGCTCATCAGAAGGTTGCAATACCTAATAGTAACATATAAAAACATACACAAGTAAGTAGGCGGGTAAAGATATGAAATTTCATCTCCACCGAGAGAGAGAGAGAGAGAGAGAGAGGCTAAAACAACAGATGAGGACCCAAATTTTCCTCATTTTAGAAATTGAATGCTGGCAAAAACATCTAACTCAGATCATCTTTAGAACAGTAGAAACGAACAACAGAACAATATGATCAGAACCAAACTCACCAAATTAATCACAAAAGAGCCGAATACTAGAATGGTCCAAATAGTAAACAGAAGATCACAACAAATATTAACTAGTGTCATGCCACAACCATTTTGAGTCAATGTATAAGAAGAGATCAGTTGGAAATCCTACCCAAGGAGAACCAAGAGAATCGAATTTTACTTTTTCAGAGTCCTGCAGTCCTTTGTTCTCATTCTCCTTCTCAATCGAACAATCTTCATGAGTGGAACCATCTGACACTAGCTGAAGAAGTTTCTCACTCCCCTGAAAGCATAAGCACAAAAAGTTACATCAATTTAACTTTAAATGAAACATTTTGCAAAAAGCATGTTAAATAGGAAGAGGAACTTGTAAAATATGTAAATATAAATGTAAGACTGAAGACAGATGGGTCTGTAAACACTATAAGTTGAACGCTGAGCCTACTCAAAAGGATTTCGTTAAGATTACTATTTTTTACTCCCAAGGGTATACCCATTCCAGAGATTAATAGAGATACAGTGGATGTAGCTTACATACGATCATCACGTTTGTCAATCTAATGGCTGCAGAAGAACATTAAGACATTGTTGCTATGTTAACAAAAGGATGCATGTTTCTTCTTCCAGGTGGGCAGAGTTGGCAACTCAAAAGCACATCAAGGCACTTGATGATATACAGTGAACTGTTTGAAATTACCCTGTTATGTACAAGAGTAATCCCAAACGCATTTCTTCAGAGGACTCTTTTTTCCTTTTCTCAAACTCCTAGAAAAATAATCTACAGAAGATGCAGTTGAGTGGACCTAACAACTTCAAGCTAGCCTACACGTGTGATCCAACAACTTCACATGCAAATGGAAAATGAACTCCAAAAAGTATCTCACCTTGAGAGCTCTCCAGTGAGAATAAGATCGGAACAAGAACCAAAAGAATGGAATGTTAGGCAATGGTAGGACCTACATAAATTTCACAAGATGATAACCCATTAAAAAAGTAACAAACAACTTCAGCAGAGAAGAAAATGATGTATCAAAAACCACCACATGTTCAAAAGAACCAAATGTGCTTAATGTTGTAGGCAAAAGCTAGTACATACTGCTAATATTGCTGTTGCGGGAAGCAATGTAACTGATCCATAGAAGTACTTCTTGTGAAGAACAGCTCCCCTAATACTCATGCAGTAAGGTCACAAGTTAATTTGATGAATGAATTAAAGGAAACTGGCCAACAATAATCAGAAAAACCCTATATGTGCTAGATTATACATGCATCAAAACTCTCTAGTATAGAGCATGATTTACATCAGCAATTAGTGGAACAGCAGGTAATAAGCTCCAGACAGGCATGATTGATTCCAGGAAAACGATGAGAGTGGCCGATGAAGAGAAGGAAACAATTCCTCACTAAAGGAAGGATGTCTAACTTACCAACTCTAGTTGGCATTAGGTTTAAGAAAGAAAAAGGGAAGAAGAAGAAGAAGTCAGGCGGGGAGTAAAATTAAGGAGAGAATACTGACTGTTCAAATTTATCTGGTTACATTCTATACCATTTCCAAAATTTGGACAAAAAAATGTGGCATTCAGAAGTATCTCGCGCACCTAATACATGACCATGAAAAGGATTTTGATCTCCCTACATCTTCTTCGTCCTAGTTCATTTATCAACCATAGCGGACATACCAAAGTAAGTCTAATGAGACATATAGCCTTCACAAACAGAACCTACCCAAAACTAAATTCTCCTATCCAAGTATATGTCCAAATGCAACAGAAACTTAGATGCACTTATCCTACTACTGTCACTAGGCAGTCTGCTCCAAGATCATATATATTTGCTTAGTTTAAGATGTCTAAGAAATAAAAGAGATATTTGTAATCATTTATCTGGGCATTCTTGTTCAAAAGTACATTGTATAGTCATCTGCCATAACCACACCATATTGATAAAAGGAACTAAGCAGGACTGTGACAATTGAAGCTAAGTATAAAAATTGATATGTTCCAGAATCAGGGGTCCATATCAGTGGGTGTACCGGGCCAAGGTAGATTTTCCAAAATGACAGCAATTTCCAAACAAAATCTGGAATCTTAAAAAGCATCTGAATGATAACATTAACAACAATCTGATCCAGAGTAAGCAGAATTTACCTTATGGCAATATGCCGTACCCTTCTGCGGACAAGACGTGCATTCAAACTGTAATATTGGCAAGAGATGATCAGAAAGAATCCAGCAGAAGTTAAGATATGCAAGTACATAATTATATACGAATGACTAATTGATCCTACAATATTCTTCTACTCAAAGGGAATTTAAAAGCATATTATATGAAGCAAATGTAGAACTTCGAGCAGTTAGGTCAACTCCCTTTATTACATCAAGAAAACTAGAATGCAAAGACACCTAGACAGGACCTAGCTCCAAAAATTTATGGAGAAGTAATGCCCAGATAAACCACCCACCCTGCCCTCCATATTCTCTGCACTCAACAGATGATTAGCTATTTGACCCTTTACTCCCTCTTAACTGCTTCTCAGATACACAAAAGAAGATTAAATAGGATGAATTCTAAATTTTATACAACAGAGTATGTTTAACATCAGTATATATTTTTGTATCTCAAGTTTTTTTTTTTTTTTTTTGGTCCCTAATTGTACATAAGTTACAAGAGATATGTTTGATGTGACAAAACCCAGGCAGAAAAGGCAAAAATGAGCCACCACACAGGACCATCTAATGGAGTCCTTGGTCGGTGTTATTGGAAATATTCCAGGCTGCATTCATGAAAGCACAGCTCTTGAGTCCCTGTCCATCACAGTTCTACATCTTCTGTGGACCATAACCATTTACACACACACACACAAACACACTCCAAGAAAAATAGAAAAAGATAAAGGACAAGAGCGTATTCTTTCCATTCAAAGTAGGCAATTCTTAAAGGGAGGCAAAAGCAGGTTAACCTGGAGGGATAGGTGATCTCAACATGGGTAGCCTCCTTAGGTATGGATTTCAAGAAAATTTCTGATGGCTTAACCCGAGACAAAAGCTTCACACCCAACCTAAAACCCATGAAAAAAAAAAAAAAAGAATAGCAGCATCAAATTCCAATAGTAGAAGCAATGAAAAGGTAGTGCTGCAAAAGACAGAGACTACACTAATACTGAAGAAAATCCTGAGAAGCAAGACAACCAAAATGTAGAGATACCCGTGAATTTTGCTCTTCAAAGTCCCTGCGGGAGCTTCTTCCAGCTTACCCCAAGCTCTATTCATCTATCAATTTGCAGTAAACCCAAACTTATACACTAAGAAATATACATGTATAAGACATGATTTCATAAGTCCATTGGTACATACATAAGTGGAACAATCAGAAAAGGTATAAATGTAAAGGGGAGAGGGGGGAGGGGGGAGGACCTTGTTGGCGAAGAAATCAACGACGAGTTCGACATTGGATTGAGAGGGCGGCTTCTGGTGAGGGGAGGAAATGGTATTCCATAACTGTTTGAATGTGGAGGGCGCGGTATGAGATGAGGAGGAGGATTGGGAGTCAAGTGTAGAAGAAGAAGATCTGGCGCTAAAAGCCCAGTTCCTTCCTCTGATTGGAAACACCACCACTCTAGCTCTCATCGTCAAATTCCGTGTTCCTCTTAACGTTTTCCTTCCTCTTCTTCTTCTTCTAATCCTTAACAATTAGGTGTATAGAGTAAATGAGAAATATTTACTTGATGGGCTATTCTAGACATGGAGTCTGAATACATCTGATGATGTGGGAGATCAAATATATATTTGGAAACAAAGAGTGGGAAGGAGGAGGCGTAGTAACAATAGTAGGACAATGAGTCGATTCTTTTTTTGGTTAACCGAAGAGGATATATAATTCTTATTTTGGTTAACTGAAGAGAAAATATACGTACGAATACGGACACAGTGGGGACGAAGCGGCGGGCGGGCGGCTCCTCCTGCTGCAGTGCTGGCTGCTGCTACAGGACAGGGTGTAGCATTTAGTAGTGCTTACTGGGCTAACTGACTCACTACCCTATAAATGGAGGGAATGGTCTGCAGGTGTGTGTGTGTGTCAATTGTAATAGTGGTAGTCCTTCCCTTCCCCGCCCCTGTTTTGAGTTTTGACTGTGCCCTTTTCTTCTTCTTCTTCTTCTTCTTCTTCTTCTTCTTCTGCTCGCAAGTCGCAACAGCTTTCTTTCAGCAAACCGGTCCAGCCAGTACTCCTACTCTGCTCATGTCTTCTATTATTCAGTTCAAGGAACACTCGATGAGAATTTACCCTATTTTTATTGGTATTTGTCTTAGTGTCTCCTGATCTCAATCTAATTACAACTATCTATCATATATTACTCTCTGCCCTTTTGAGATTTTTGAAGCACCCCAAGTTGAGTTTAGGAGGGAAAAAACAAACAAAAAAAAAAAAAAAAATTGAAATGAAACGTCAAGTTTAGAGGAAGTCTAGACAAATTAATACTATATAAGTTCTAGTCGTATTAAGTTCCGATCGATGTTTGGAAGTATAACTAGTATGACTATGAAGATGAAGATGATATGTTTGGAAGTAAGTGCTTAAAACCTAACGAGCGGTTTTTTTTTTTAATTTAAAAAAATGCATATATTGTCTGGTTTACGAATTTTAGTACCAGCGACTTATGTTCACCGTCAATTTCTCTGGCCCAACTTATTTAATTCAACCACATCTTCTAATTGACAGTTCATCAGAGTAAGACAGCATGGGTATTTACCATTTGTTTAGGGGGCAAAAAAAAATGTAGCGCTACACTATTACATTATTGTCATGCAAAGTATTGCTATTGCTGTCTCATTTAATGGTTTTTTTTTTTTTTTCCGACTGTGAGAAAGAAATACACTAATAAGTAGAAAGAAACAATTAGCTTAGTAGTGCTCGCCAAAACTATTATCAACCATACGCAACAAATTTGCACCAGGAAGAACTACCTGAAAAAACAACACATATCAGATAGAATATGGTAGTCAAGTCATCTTCAGAGGCGAACCACCCATGGGGTGGAGTGAAGGTAGTAGGATCGTGCCTAACTGCAGCAATGCAAAACCACCGCTCTTCAGCCTTTTCGGTCATCTTCTTCAACGCAAACCCGAGTCAGTGATCACCCCCATGCTTAAGACTTGGAAGCTAAAGCATATAATTATATGCTTGAGCCAACTCCGTCCAGCGCAGAATATCAACTGCTTTCATTCGTCTTCTGCGACGAAATTTGGCACTTCACCCTGGCAGAGGTACTCATCACACACCGATGCAGATCCCCAGCCCTTCCTAAGCCGCAATATATCTTCTGTGAATGTGGATCCAGAGGACCCAATAAACACAGTCGACAAAGCACAGATAGTCTTATCCAGCATAGCTTCCACCTAAAAATTTTGACAAGTAAACCATTTTTTAAAAGAAAAAGTGAAAAAAACCAGAGTACGCCAAATAAGATCAACCCTCTCGCCACTCTTCTATCCAGTTCTGCAGTAATTCCTCCTTCAAAAGAGAAGGGGGGGGGGGAGCTCATTTCTTCTTCCCTTTCTTTCTAAATTGTAGTATAAATTATACAACAAACATCAGAAACATTGACCTCAGACAAAAGCTACTGAGGGTGGATTATTCTCACATTCTACCAAAAAAGAAATTCCGCTAGAGTAACGTTCTTAAACTGATCCTATTCGCAAACTCATTTTTTCTTCCTTCTCTATCATCAAAACAAACCCCAACATCAGAAGCATCGGCCACAACACCATAAACAGCATCCTCAAATGACCTCACAAGAAGACTACTGAGGCTGGATTGTCATCACATTCTACACAGAAGAACTTCAGCTAGAATAATGTTCTCAAGTTTAGGAGCAAACTGATCCACATTCACGGTGAATACCAAACAGAAAAGAAAACTCAAGGAAATGGAATGGGCAAAACTACTTGAATTTGCAGACTACAGATCATTCCTTGTTTGCTAATTAGTAGTAAACCCGACAAGGTCAATTGCATGCCCGTATTAGCCAGTAGAGATATCCAGGGAGTCACATAAAATTTGAAAACTAAGAACATCGTATAGAAATCATAAGCTCACCTGAGAGTCACCCTCAAGCCCATGTCTGTAGAGTAAAGCATCCCATTTCTCTGCTGCATTCCGTGCAGGCCTCTTCACAAGCAGTACAGTCTTCCCATTGAGGACAAGAAGTGACTGGAGCAAACCTGTTTCACTTTCTGCAGCGTCAGTGGAAAGATATATCACCGGAGTGTTAGCTCGTTCAACCACTCGATTGATGCAATCAGCAGCTTGAGGAACAGGGTAGAAGCAACTCGGTAGTTTGGCATTGCTGATAGAAAATTGCAGGCAGGGTTAGAGGTATGGTGCTGTCCAACAATCCAATATGGGGGCTGTACCTTAAATTTTACGTAATTAACATGTGTCACATGCATCAACACCCAGAAATATTCTGCAGAAACTACAGTATGGTAATGAAAGGAGGATGGAAGAAAAAGCCTAAAAGACTGCAACTGAAAAACATAATTTTACTCTCATGATGCTTAAATGCTGCCGTTATAGCTAAGGCAACTGATGTAGCACCTTAATCATACCAGAAACCAAAAGAAAGCTCCTTCTAGTTCTATTTTCACCCAAATAACTTAAACTTGCCAACAGACTGAGACAGTTGATTCTGAGAAAATAGTTCGACTGAAATCTTGCAACATGCATATCCAACCATAAACATATCCCAACAGTTACAATGGGGATCCTAGAGGATGCATTGCCCAATCTTGAAACGAAAAGATCGAAGGAAAACATACCAGAACTTCAAGAAACCATGTCGGCGGAAGTGAAGGGCAATAAAATCCCTTCCAAGAAATGTTTGGACAAAACGCTGGGCAGTGAGCAAAATAAGACGACTTGGTTCAATCAGTGTTTTACATTTGTGAGCAATAGGACCTCCAGGCTGCGTCACCCACTCCCTCTCCACATCAGCAAAGAACACATCTCCAATTGCAATCACATCATCGCTAGTAGAGAATTTGGACAGAACATCCTGAATCGTCCTTTGCTTTGGATTCTTAACGTCATCAGTCCAAGCAGACTCAAGCTTAGGCACTGAAACACCCAACGACTTCAACTTCTTGACGCGTTCATCGTCCATAAAACAGGGGTGGGGCGACGAGAAATAGCAAAGGAACTTATCTATGCGCGGATGGTTCTTTCTACTTTCCGCAAACTCCTCGAAAGTAACCACGACTTTCCTTCCCAAACATTTGTTGATGTGATCAATATCCAACACCCTATGAAACTCGTAATCAACTCTGGAGCTGGGAATGACCAGAACTCGGTTGAGCACAGCCGCGAAAAACATATGCTTCTCCAAGCAAATGAGATGGTTGGACATCTGTCCCGACACGCACACCGCAAACAAGTACTTATTGGATTTGGGATTCCAATCGATTGTTCTCCTCTGGGATGATAGCCCCTGCTCCACCTTTCTGCATCTATCAAAACCTGCTCCCACGCTGGGGTCCGTAGAGCTATTACTGGACAGAGAATCTAGCGGAACTCCCAAACGATGGGAGGACAACAGGACTTGTTGAATTTGCTTGTTCAATGAAATATGGCGGAGCAGATCGGATTTCAAATCTTCTAGAAAAGCAAAAGACGACGAAGGTAAAGAATCATTGGTGGGATTTACAGAAGAATTATCAGGGTTATGTACGGGGGTGTGATTCCAGAGGTTGAAAAGGCCTAGCTGCTGCTGCTTGAGAAGGTAAAGAGCATGGAGCTCGGACTCACGCATGCGATTGAGGGAGGAGGAGGAATCGTAGAGGAGGTTGGAAATGGGGGTGGTGGTCTGGAAGAGGGTCTTAATGTCGGTGGTAGAGAGGAGGAGGAGGAGGATGAGGAGAGGAAGGAAAACGGCGAAGAGGTACCTTTTATTGGTGAAGAGGAAGCTTGCAACAGAAGTGAAGCGAGAGCTGGGGAATGGAGGGAAATGGTGGGCGTCAATTTGGAAGGCAGAGGAGGAGCAGTGGCGGGGGGATTTGGAAGGGGAGTGAGGGTGGCCTCTTCTTTCGTTCTGCTCGATTAGATGCTGTCGATCGTCTTCTTCGTCTGACGACGACTGAGACTCCATCATTTACCTTTTTTTTTTTCGTTTCCTCTAATATTATACAATGCTTGAGAATTCTTTCCTCCGGTAAAACTGATGATCAAAAATGTGAGAAGATATTGAAGAGCAGGAGTGAGTGATGGAGGAGAATAAGATCTAAAGCCCCACCCGTGGCCCGTGTCCTCCACCCCACCACACCAGAATCCAGATGATGACAGTCGGCGCTGATTTGCAGTGGTTGGTAGTAGTAATTGTGACGGAGAATGGAAGGAATTAGTTGGAAGTAGGAAGCGTCAAGCACTCACCGTCGGTTCTCGGTCGTCGGTTGTGGGGAAAGCAACCTGCTACCGGACCCAGATCTATCAATTTCCTCGCAGACTGATATCAGCTGGCCCCCAGCCCAAATTTCTATCAGGCTTGGGCCTTTTTTCTTTTTTGCCCTTCGAAATTGGTGGAAACTAGACCCAACATCAGAAACCAGAATCCCAGCCCAAATCTCAGACTAAGAAGGCAGAAGGTAGGAGTTTCTAACGCTAAACAAACTGCAACCGCACGTACATAAATACAATATAGTTAACAACAAATAAGCTCAGTCAAAATTAATTGGTCAATTAAGAAAATTTATGTACCTGGAAATTCCAGGAAGGTGAAAGGTGGAGTGAGAAGCGCTGGTGAATTGTTGTGGAGGAGGAGGGGGCGGAGGGATGACGGTGCTCAGAGCATCCAACCGTGCATGGAACCATGCTGCCCATCCACCACATATCTTGGATCAGTGCTTGGCAAATTTTTATCATATGCTACTACAACACAAGCATCTGATCTGTTTTGTCTTTAATTTGCGTCCTTTTCTTTCACGGTAATTGACATGATTTTTATTGCGCTCCTTGTTCATCCGGACGGGATGCAGAAGCTGAGATATCCCACAAACGCAAAGAAGAGAAAGGAGACTGAGGAAACCATCCACTCCCAACTCAAGAACAGGAATTCTTATTTAGACCTGCTTTCTGATTCTAGCCCCGATCCCATCAATGAGGATACTTGAGAACCCTTTTTTAACTATATATAATATATTAACCAATAACGCACTCAGGAAAACCGGTCCAATCTCTCTACAGATATTGCTACTTCTTCTATTTTTATTTTTCCTTTCAACTTCGATGCTCTCAATTTTGTAATGCAGGGCTATTTCCTTAATTGAAAACTTAATGCAATTCCATTTCATTTACTAGTCACCAGCATATGGTATCCTCCTCATCTAACTTCAACAAAGTCATCGTCAACAAAACAGGATGTGCTCCAAACGTAACGTTGTGCATCAGCTAATGCGGGGGCTACTCCCAAAATTCCCATGTCCAGCACGACAGAAACAATTAACTGTTCGAAGATTGACTCAACTGCATTTTTCTCTATACGCCGCAAATGTTCATCACATCACTTTTAAATACTGGTGGGGAGGACAAATAAATTCCCAATGCTTCAAAGTCGAAAACATGGGAAATAAATCATATCCCCGGTGGTATAAATTAAATGATCATACTAGACAGTCACATGGACCTAGAACAAAGATTCTCGAACAATACTGTGGTAAGAAAACCCGATGTAAGCACAAATTGCCAGGTGATCTTACACCATACTTCCAATCTGATGGGAAGAGACGCAGCATCAATCAAACCTACGATGTGCGTTGAACTAAGCTAACCTTCCACCGCCACTTCAACCAGTCTTCCACGAACCCATTTCTTACTCACACTAGCTGACTTAAATAATTTTTCTTCATCGCTAGACTCGAAGGACTTTACTCCATTCAACTGGGGGTAATCCTCACGCTCTACGCTGCCACTCGATGTGGGATCTATCATATGGTCTGTGCAACTGGAAGGCTTTACCCTTCCAGCACTATCCAACAACATAGGAGCCACATTATAATCTTCGGGTCTAGTTTGGTACAGCTTCTGCACGTCCTCTGTACCATTCACTAATCCTCCCAATGTAGGTTCCTCGAAACTGGACCCCATCATGTCACTATTACTTGCTCCATCCCCTAAATCTTGCAAAGCAGTTTTCTCAAATTTGAACCCAGGAAGGTCACAATTACTTGATGTTGATGTTTGAGCTCCATTCAGTTCTCTTTTAACAATTCCCTTTGGATTTTCTACGTTTTCACTTATTTCCAACTTGGCCGGACTAACAAATTCAGGTGCAGCCAGCGATAAACTTCCATCATCATTTTGCAACTCTTCCTGTCCTTCATCTATGGAACCAATAGACTGGATAGCTTCGGCGATTAGCTTCCTAGTTTCGACAAGGGAAGCCTGAGCAATGGGGCTCTTCTTAGCAGCTACTTCAAGGGCCTTCGCAGCTTTCTCAGCTTCAGCAATCAACAATCTGCAACAAAGCAAATCTGGTTCAACATCAAAAGATTCTACAAATCACAATATGCGACTAATTTTCAATGTTTATTGCTTGCTTCTCATCATCTACAAAAACCCTGAACATTCATCAATATCCAATAACCAATAATCTGAAATGACCAGGTCAATTGGCAAGGCAGGAGCTCATATATGCTGACACAACTTAGGCTCTCCTCCCTCTACCAACACTGGAACCACTTCTATTTTTCTATTTCTTTTGATCAATTTCATAGATACATGAACACACAACATACACGTACATATTCCCCCTCATACTGCTCCCTGCATGGTTTATGTTACTTCACCGCCTGCAGAGAATGCTAAAACTTCTTCTCAGAGGCATCTTTCCTAGGTAAGACCGCTGATGTTGCTAAATCAGCAGTGCGTTTGGATAGTAAATTTTTTGGGATAATTTGTTGAAAAGGATACTGTAGCACTACTGTAGCACTTTTTTGATGTGATGTATCTGAGATAAAAAGGTAATTGGAATTTGTGTCGATGATGTAAGCAAAATTTTTTAACTAAATATAAGCAATCCAAACGCACTCGCACAGGTCTTCTTGCTTAAGGAAATAATGTGGAAAGTCTTTTCACTCACTTTGCCCACTACTAAAGGAATTTTCCTTCTGATAATGAATGTTTTCGTCCCTGAAAAATGATACAGAAATTTTTGTCTTGTAGTGACAACTTTCCCAACCCTATAGAAAGATCTACCAGCTCCTAACATCAATCACAAATCCACAGTTTGGAAAGAAAAAATTACTTTGAAGAGAAAAATGTGAGATCTATAATAAACTTACTTTGCCCTAGCAACAGCTTCAGTTTTCTTGCTCTCATCAGCTGCTCTCTGCGCTCTGATGTTCTTTAACATCTCTAACTTTGAACCTGCCAAAGGATCCTTATATGGGGCCACACCACTCCTCTTCAACCTCACACGTTGAATATGGCTCTTGGTTTCAGGCATTGGAGAATCATCTGAATCAACTATCCTCTTGGAAGGGCTTCTCTTCCTTGTCTGTCCATCAACACCTGGCTTTCTCCTTGGCCTCCTTTCAACCCCTTCTGTTATGCCATGATACTTTGCCAGACCAGAGCATACCCGATTTCGATATTCCTAGACAAAATTAAGTAAAAGAAAAAACTTCACAAACAGTGGTGAGGAATACATAATGAACTGTGCAAAATAAGACTTAAGATTGAAAATGTTATAAGCAAATAGCCCTCAAACAAACATAATTTACTATCATCAAGTCAAGGGAAGTTTTCAATCACAAAATTTTTTTAAAAAAAAAAAAAATCAAATAAAAGCTCTTCTGGACAAGCTTTTACAGGATCAGCCCATTTTGTAGAAATAGACTCTGAGATCTTCCTCCTTTGTTCAAGAGACTTAGGTGCTCTCTTGCTACCCTTTGGTCTTGGTGTTCTTTTTCTTTCTTCAATGCTTTGCACCCAGTCTTGCTCGAGCTTTCCATCCAGAATCTTATATGAGTTCCACTGTAACTCTTCCTCACCAAGAACACCCCTTCTTGAAGCCTCTGCAATTAGATTTTGCCACTCATAGAGGCAGGTCTCCTGCAACATTAACTTCTCACGACGTTTTTCCCACCCAATTCGCACACCAACTCCAATTTTTACCCTTGTTTCTTCACTGCACAAACATTTAAGGAATATTCAGAAATGTTGATTCAATATGTTCTGCAGACTTAAATTATCTTGTTAACTACCATTGAAGTACAAGGTCACCGTACAGTTACAAGCCAGCTATAGAAAAACATGCACTCGATTGTTGCAGCAATGAGAACTAAAGCTTTCAACTTCATTAACAAAGTGCACTACAAGCATTAAGTAAATTTGTACCTCCATTTTTCAGAAAAACTAATTTTAGTGAGGAAGAAAATTTGGGGACTAGAGAGAGAATAAGTTAGGATTTCACTTCTTCCACTATAGCAGCAGATACCCATTCGTGGCATGTGATTGGCATCAAGCTGCCAAACATTCTCTGAAACCAATCAATTAGGTATTCTGGTTCACAGTAATGTGTAAAAGTTGATTTAGAGAGAATTACATTGAATCACCCTAACAAAAAGATCTAGAAGCTGCATAAGTGTGCTATTCCTAGATCAATGGACTTCAATTATAATGTCTAGGAGTAGATAATAGAACCAGAAGGAAAGCAGATAAATTTACAACCATACATGTGGAAATCCTATAATCTCAATCTCCATTTAAAAGTTATCAAAGAAAATGACGAAGATAAGAAATGACATCAGACAAGCAGCATTGAGTAACTTCAAATTCTGCGATGACAAACTCTCCAATTAATAGTACCTCACAGACCTGGAAAAATTACAAAAGACATCAACACAGAGCAATGACAGAATACAAATATAGATGTATACGCAAAAAAATTTATAACCTGACCTTTGAGCATGGCCCAAGTTAATTAACTTCATCTTGACCTGTATCAGCAGAAGTTGTTAACAAAACCACACTAAATAATCAGTAATGCCAAGAATTAGCTCATATTCAATGCTGAAGATCAGCTGGCTTTCAGCTATTTAATATGAACTCGATGACAATACAACATCATCAAGACTTAGACATATAATTGAAAAATAAGGCAGACATCTAATGTAGACTATTTAGATATTCAGGGTAAAGTCTGCCTATTGTGTCCTAGAGCACTGACAGTGATTGAGTGAATGAAGTAATGTTCACTACAGTTTGAATTCCAATAAGAGCTATGCATTTCTGGTTCAGAGTAATACCAAGTCAGTGTGTAGAATTGATAACATTTACCAACAACCTAATGATCAGATGGGAATTGTGAAAAAGATTATAATGTCCGCAGTTTCCAAACACTAATCAAATAGAAGTTTATGACTACATCCTCCTCATAATTTCCACAACATGGCAGAACTCTGCATCAGATTATTCTTACATGACATCACCTTAGGATCCTGCATTGCAAGCCTGGTTCTCTCTCTAATCCTCTGTAAGGTTTCTGCAATGGTTTCACCAGATTGTTTTACACAAATTAGAAGTTTAAAAACAAATAAACACATGCTGTACATCGAGAAAACCAGCGGAAAAATAGTCACCTGGACTGTGCCTCCTTCCTTTGTTCCAGGGGGTATTCCCTTTGTTAGCTTTCGAAATCCTCATCCTTCTCAACTTTTCTCTGTCATTAGGTTCAGTTGAGTGGTCACTTGAGGATTGTTGCTCAATCCCATGAGGTACAGTGGAACTTCCTGAATCAACATCAACCCTCAAACTAAATTCATCCTTTCTCTGTGCCAATCTTGTTGGTTCAAGAGTAGCAACCGACTTTATCACTAGTCGACCCCTACACCCATGAAGCCTCCCCAGGTTGAAGTTTATAGCTTTTTCAGGGACACAGACAAATTTCCATGGACAAGCCAATAATCCCTTCTCATTTCTGCACACAAATTCATGGTGTAGAGTATTTTGAGACCTAAATGTATATGATGTATTCCCAAGACAAGACTGTGCAGTAGCAATATCTGCATAAAAAATATGAAGAAATTGTATGAGTTGACGAGTTATAGTCAAAAGGAGTTCGAAACTCACGAAGCAAAAGAAACTCCAATGCCAAACAAGCTGCAATTAGAGGAACAATCTTTTGACGACGCCTAGAAATAAATTGCACATATTGGTGAAAGCAAATTTGAGTAGCCAATTAAGGAAACTGGGAGGCCATTAAAGTAGACGAAGCTCGAGGAACTTAACACCCGTGTAAATGGGCTACCGTAGAATGAAATCTTTTGGTGAAAAACAAGAAAGCCAGGAAGATAAATAAGAAATTCGAAAACCAAAACGGAGCGAGAAATGGTTGAGTACCTAGTAAAGGCATGAGAAGGTCATCCAGGAACGGGACACGATTTCAGATAGCGCGATCGAGTAAGATGGCGTCTCGGGGAGATTCCATACACGCTAGTCGGAGATTAGAATTGGTAAAAGCGGCTGGGTCGGCGGAAGCAGAGAGTGAAGTGGTGAGGGGTGAGGAGTGAAGCTGCCCGTGCCTGGAGAGCCACACACCGCTGCTTCGTCTAGATGTCGCGGAACCCTGGATATGCTATGGGTTTTTCATATCCGATGATGTTTTTTGCACTTGGCAAAAATTAAGGAAAGAAAGGAAAAAAAAAAAAGAACTCGATGATATTTTTAGCTTAGATTGAAAGTTATTTGGAAGAATGTTTTCTTATTATTAATTATTATACCACTTTTTGGTGATGCAAAATGTACTTAAGAAAGAAAAAAGATATATAGATTTTTTTTTAATGTGTCCTTATATTATATAAGAGGTACTTGGTCTTTTACTGTATAGCTGTCGTTTTATCTGCTCTCCAAGGGCTGCATCCGGAATTTCCACTGCTTTTGTGCATGTACTACATTTCAGCAAATACTTGCGACTGCCTGTCGCACTGAATTTCCATTTAGCTAATGCTTAGTTTTGTGAGATCAGTTCTGATATTTTGAGGGCCTCCTTTACCATTTTATCCACCACATTTGCATGCCGTTTAACTCCTTTCCTGCTGTTGCCCTTTCTAGATTCTCTTTTTGTGCTGCATTGCATATCAATGCCTTGGTTTATTTGTCATTCTCTTTGATCTGATTGTTTGATTTGATTAGCAAATAGTTATTTAGTTGGTGGATTACTCATTTACCCCTTTGGATGCCTTTTACTAGGGCTTACACTTTTCAAGGGAGGGTAGATTGGGCACATGAGTACTTTTTCACCTTTTTTTCCCTGCTTTTCTTTTTGACTTCAGCCTTTACCATCAGTCTTTTAGCTTCTTACCATACGCTCTCTGCTTCTTCTACTCTGCTTGTGCTCCTTGCTCTGGTGTTTTGGACATCTGATCTGCCATTGATTTGCTAGCTTTGGAGCTGGTAATTCTGTCTTCCCACTCTTCATGCAGTTTATGTTGCTTATTTTCCTTTTCATAAGTTTTGTAAGCATCATCAGCTGAGAACTTAGACATGTACGCATAGTGCATGCCTCTCTGTATGTTTTCTGGCTCAGTTGCATCATCATCTACTCATCACAGTCTTCTATACAAATATGTTGCATGCGGCATACTTATTTGGTTGAGAATGACAGTTATTTGAACCTGTTACATTTTTATGTGTATTACCTTCTAGATAAGCATCATGACTATGCTCACAATATATACGTGAACCTCTTGCTACTGCTATTTATCTCTACTTCTGCTTTGTTCACAAACACTCATCAATCTTAAAAAATGGATAGCCTTAGTACAGCTGCAAAAAAAATTCAGCAAAAAGCGAAACGAAATGAAAAATTAAGAAATAAGTATGCTAAGTTATCATCCGAAGAGAAGGAAAGACTGCGCCTCAGGCAAAAGGACGCATATCAGAAAAGGAAAGCCAAAAAAATTCACTTAAGCAGTGCGAATGACAACAGCATTTCTAAGCACCGAACTAATCATGCATTTCACAAAAGGCATCAACAAGAGGTGCAAGGTTTGGGCATCAGTCCCAATGCCTCTGATACTCCAGTAGTAACCACTGCTCCAGAGCATTGCAATCCTAAAATTCTTCCTGTCAGTTTACCAGACAGCAAACATGCTGATTCAAGTGTCGATGCTCGCAAGAGCCTTTCCCTGAGATGCACAAAAACATCTCAGAAGAAAGATCAAGGGATAGATCAGGCAGTTACAAAAAAACACACTACATGTCAGGCTAATACCTATCCTATCAATCTGCTAACTGGGAGCTGTCAAATTCAAAACATACATTCTGCAGCAGATCATCTACCTGCCATGCCCCCTAGGCACTGCTCTTTTAATCAGCCTCTTCGCATCAATGAGAAAGCGCCTACATCATATCAGCGACATAATGAGACTGTTGCACCATGTGACAGATTAAAGGCTCATCTATCAGAATTCTCAACTTATGAGAAAGGTTACCTTCCTACCTTCAGCCACTTCTTTTTGTTACCTGCGTTTCCTTCAATGAAAATTCGTCGTTTTAAAGGTATCTCGCAATTATTTTCTCTCTTTATTTTTCGGCAGGTTCTTCTTCAGCACTTCGTTGTGACATTGCACATGATGAAACCACAAATCATCAGCAATCAGGTTCTTTTATACTCCTGCAATATTCCTAACTAAAATCTTCACATAGAACAATGTTATTGCTCCTTATACATAAACTTAACCAACATTTTTGTTCTCTGCACAGAAAATATCCCTCCAGTCTGTGCTTCATGTTACAAATATCTGTCCGATGCTATCGAAGATGTTCCAGCTCTTTGTATGCTCTTTCCCTCTCATAAGTCAAAAACAGCAGATACAGGCGACATTAACGCTTCAGATCAAGGTTCAGCTTTATATCTTATATCTGATAGCATTAATGTGAATACTCCTACTGCAACAAAAAGTATAGAAATCACTCAATCATTGACACTTACAGGTCCACTTAAAGGTTCTGCTGTTGGCTCTAGGCGTTCCAGCAGATATCAGAAGAGGAAAGCAATGACAAAGAGAGGTACTCCATCTTACAATAATCAATTATGCTATTCTCTTCACTTTTCTTATGCGTTACACTTTTATCATCTATTTCCACCTAATTCCTTTTCTACTTTCAATTTAGCACCATCTGCAGCATTGGGAACTGAGACCCTTAGTTTCATACCATCTGATTCTCACAAATTGCCTCATGTTCCTGACTGTTCCTACTGCGGTGCTAAAAAATTTTATTCAGAATCTCAAAATTTCTGCTGCTCTGATGGTGAGATTGTGCTCGAAGAGAACAGGTTACCAGATATTCTCATTGAACTTTACACAGCTTAGACAGATGATGGAATTTCTTTTCGAACCTATGTACGAACATATAATAACATGTTCGCCTTCACGTCTTTCGGTGTGCACTATGATAAAGGATTGTGCAGAAGAACTAATGGGATTTACACATTCAAGATTCAAGGCCAGACGTACCATTTCATCAATGAGTTAATCCCACATGGAGGAAATGGATTATATCTACAATTGTATTTCCATGACACAGAGCATGAGCTACAGAACAGACTAGCATTCTCAGATAGAGTTAGGGAGAGCATCGTGTCTAAAATCATGGACCTGATGAAACTCAATCCTTATGCCTGTTTTTTCCGAAGCCTCCGAAATGTGCCGAACCTTGACTCATACCAAATCATCTTGAAATCACATTGTAATGCTGATCAGAGAGTCTTCAACAAACCAACAGTTTCACAGATTGCAGCTTTATGGACAGATGAAATTACTGGGAATCAAGGATATAGCAGACATATACAAGTGTATACTAAAGAAGGTCAGAGCCATAGAGTTCAATACTACTACGGATGCTATGATCCTCTTCAATATCCACTGTTATTCCCATTTGGAGAAACTGGTTGGCATCCTGGCATCCAAAGATCAGGTCATGTAAATCCAAAAAAGAGCAAAAGAGCCGCACTGAGAAAGCATTCAACCATCACACTAATAAGCTTTAAATCAGCTGATCAACCTTTTGCATCAGAGCAACAGGGTAAGTCACATACATCTATACTCAATTAGTTAACTACTTCAACAATATTGAACTTCATTACCCTTGAAATTCATAAATGCAGATTATGAAAAATACCAGCGGTCGAAAGAATTTGTGTCAATGAGAGAATACTATGCCTACAAATTCCAGATGAGGAAAAAATATACACCAAACATTCTCAACACTAGCCGCTTACTCCAGCAGTTTGCTGTAGATATGTACGTCAAACTTGAAACACAAAGGCTTGATTTCCAGAGGAGCAGGCAACTTTTAATTCGCAGAGAACAGCTACAGGGCTTAATGGACTGTGTTACTCAAGGTCACACACAAGGATGTCAAGTCGGTCAAAAAATCCTTTTGCCAGCATCCTTCATAGGAGGTCCACGAGATATGAAAAAAAGATATGTCGATGCAATGGCATTAGTCCAGAGGCATGGACGTCCTGACCTCTTTATCACAATGACATGTAACCCCTCGTGGCCAGAAATCAAAGAAAACATGCTCTCTACTGACGAAGCACACAATCAAATAGATTTGTGCGCTCGAGTCTTTCACTCAAAGCTCGAGGTCTTGAAAGAGGATCTCTTCAAGAAGCAAATTTTTGGTGAAGTTGCAGCATACACTTATGTCATCGAATTCCAGAAACGTGGCCTTCCACATGCTCACTTTCTGATAATCCTCAGGCCAAACTCAAAACTATATTCAGCTGAATCGTACGATCAAATTGTCTGTGCTGAGCTCCCAGACGAACATGCACAAAGCCATCTCTTCAAAATGGTCCGTAGGCACATGATGCATGGCCCCTGTGGAAAACTTAATCCAAACAACGTTTGCATGCAAGGTCAACTCTTCAAAATATGCAAGAACAAATATCCAAAACGCTGGGCTGACAAAACCACTCGTGGAGAAAATGCATATCCAACATACAGACGGAGAAAAGATGGAAGATCAATCATCGTCAGAGGTAAGCAACTCGACAACAGATGGGTAGTTCCATACAACCCATACTTATTGGCTAAGTTCAATTGCCATATCAATGTTGAAATTTGCTCTACTATCAAAGTCGTGAAGTACATGTACAAATATATTTTCAAAGGAAATGACAAAGTTCACTTCCGAGTTAACTCTGACAGCTCAGAACAAAGCATAGACGAGATTTCTGAATTCCAATCCGCAAGGTGGATTTCTGGAATCGAGGCTATGTGGCGCATATACAGATTCCTTCTAAATGACATGCACCCTTCAGTCATGAGTTTACAACTGCACCTTCCCAATTTTCAAGCAATGACATATAAAGACAGTGATGATATTGAAGACATAGTCAACAATCAGTTTCGTAAAAGAACCATGCTCACCTAATTCTTCCAGATGAATGCAAAGGATTCATTAGCAAAGCAACTCAAATGCACTTATAAAGAATTCCCCGAACACTTTGTTTGGCATCAAGATAAGAGATATTGGTCTGCAAGAAGCCAAAGAGATACTATTGGCAGAATTGTAACAGCTAATCCAGCAGAAGGAGAACGTTATTTCCTCAGACTTCTCCTATCAAACATTAGAGGTCCAACATCTTTTCATAATCTCAGGGAATTCAATGGCACAGTCGCAGTAACATTTCAACAAGCAGCAGTAATCAGAGGCTACCTTGAATCCAATCATGCTCAAGAACAATGCCTGACTGAAGCAGCACTGTACCATATGCCTCATTCATTCAGAAGACTCTTCGCCTCCCTCTTAGTATACTTTCCACCAGCAAACCCAAGAGAGCTATGGCTAAAGTTCCAAACCTCATTATCAGAAGATTTTTCACACAAAGCCAACTTCTCTACCGATCAGATCGAACTTAATGTTCTCTCTGAGATCAACAAGTTCCTTCAATCAATGGATAAGAACATCAACAGTTACTCTTTAATGCCCAAAATCCTACATTTCCATGAAGGAACAAGAGAAACTAGAGATACACTTGCAGAAACTCAAATTCAAGTATCAGATAAAGATATCGCCTGCATTCATCTCCTAAATCCTGATCAAAAAGCAGCTTTCGACACTATCACAGAAGCTGTATACTCAAACAAGCAACAATCATTCTTTATTGACGGGCCTGGAGGAAGTAGTAAAACCTTTTTATATAAGGCATTATTAGCCGATATCAGATCAAAAAATTTCATAGCATTAGCTACTGCTTCAAGTGGAGTCGCAGCATCTATACTCCCTGGAGGTCGCACAGCTCATTCACGCTTCAAAATACCAATCGATATGAGCACTGCAAACATGTGCCGAATTAGCAAGCAGAGTGCACTTGCAAAGCTACTCCAACAGGCAAAGCTCATAATATGGGATGAAGCTCCAATGACACACAAAACAGGCATCGAAGGAGTTGATACACTTCTAAAAGATTTAATGCAGTCAGATGCTCTTTTCGGAGGCAAAGTGATTGTTTTTGGAGGAGACTTTAGACAGGTCCTGCCAGTTGTTGCAAAAGGCTCAAGAAATGACTTCACACAAGCAAGTATTGTGAACTCATATATCTGGCCACAACTGCAAAAAATGCAACTGAAAATCAATATGAGAGCTGCTTCAGATCCTCAGTTCACTGACTATCTTCTCCGTATAGGAAATGGAACTGAGAAGTTCATCGACAACGACAATATCAAAATCCCAGCGAACCTGTTGATCCCATTCACAACTGAAGAAGAGTCACTGAAGCTACTAATTCATGCCGTTTATCCCAATTTACAGACCTTCGCTCATACCACAGCTCCTACACAAACAGAGCCATACTGACAACAAAGAATGAGTTTGTTGACCAGATAAACAGCACATTGATAGAGAACTTTCCTGGCCAAAGTTTTGAATACATCAGCAGAGATAACGTATCCGAGACTTCTCAACAAGCCATCTTCGAAGATTTTGTCAACAGCATCACTCCAAATGGCTTCCCTCCACACAAAATTCTCCTCAAGCCTAACTCACCAATTATACTCCTAAGAAATATAGATCCTCCAGAAGGCCTCTGCAATGGAACACAATTACTATGTCAATCATTACAGCCAAATATCATAGAAGCTGTCATCAGTTGTGGTGAATTCAAAGGCAAACAGGTTTTTCTTCATAGAATACCTTTTAAATCTGACAATGATCCTGACTGCCCTATAGCCTTTGAGAGAATGCAATTTCCAGTTCGTTTATGCTTCGCAATGACAATAAATAAAGCTCAGGGTCAGACCTTAGACTTCGTAGGAATCTACCTACGTAAACCAGTTTTCTCACATGGCCAGTTATATGTAGCCCTCTCACGAGCTAGGAACAGCAATACCATTAAAATTCTAATCAGACCATCTCTTCCTCATATTACCTCAGACAATATAACAGCAAATGTAGTATATAGTGAGGTACTTATGTTAGCACAAACATGAACTCTTTATCAATCTGCAACACAATTATGCTCTACATATTGCATTTTCATTCCTACATTCACTCTTCATCTCAAAATTTTTCTCTTCCTATCACATCATAATTACTGCTCATTATTCACTGCTACATATCAACTAACCTTTTCACCACAGATTTGCAACTGTCACAGATGGCACTAAACTTCAAGACATTTGATCAGCTCCTTCCCAATACCAAAAATTGGGCTGCCACTGTTCAAGTCATTGATAGACAAAAGCCACAAATATCAAAAAAAGGAAAGAAGTATCTAAAGCTTGTTCTTCTGGATGAAAAGGTTAATAACTCTGATTCAAGTTCATCTTCCTTTCTTCTATCATGTCTGCATTCTCAGCCTTATACAGTACTATGAATTCGTCAAGACTCACAATCACATATTAACCACTTCTTAATGCCCAACAGCTGCAGAAAGTTGATGCTCTCATCTACGGTTCAGATATAGAATACTTCAGGAACCATTTCCAGCTTTTCATGCGATTCATCATCTGCAATGCAAGGCTCCAATTGTCTGATGATGATATCACTCCATCGACAAAATTCTGCACACTAATCATGACAATTCGACCGTCGTGGAACCCGTAGAAGAAGAGCACCCATCAACCCTCCCACCAATTTACAGCTTCAGACCCTTCACAAAGCTCTATCAGGAACTTGACACAAACATTGATCAGAGTAAGCTATCCCGCTTAACTTTCCTCACTAATCAGCACTCTACAAAAATTGACACACATTACCTCCAGATATCATTGGTATAGTCATCCACGTTCAACCACAATCTACCAAAGGCACTACACCAATAAGAGATGTCATTCTCATTGATCAAAGGTAACACAACCAAAAGCCTCAAATATATTCTCTATGAACTTAAATATCTTCTCTACCAATTTTACTACCTTCTAAAGTTTTCAACAACTCACAGCTCAATGGCCATTGTTCTGACTCTATGGGGAAATCACGCAACTGACGAAGGTCAAATCCTTGCTGATACCATCCATACACAACTTCTAATAGCAACTCTCCGCATAAAAGTGACATCATACCACAGTAAATTCTGCCCCTCACTTCTTTGTGATCACTAATTCTGTGATTTATTTGCAACATGATTTCTGGAAATCACGTTAAGTTCATCTAAAAAACTGCTGAACCTGTTTCCTTATAAATTAGCAAACTTCAAATTGTATTCATATATTTTATATCTCTCCCATCGTTTCCTTACCTTTTCACACCTCTATTTGAGAATCCAAGAAAATATATTTTCTCATTCTTACTGTTAAAGGTCATATCTTCAAATTGCCCTTCCAGTACGAAATAAATGCATCTTATTCAATTATATATCATAATTTAAGATTATGATTCAACTATCATTCTGAGCTGTATTAATAAAGTTTCATCTTCTTTTTTATCCAACAGCTCTGACGCTCTCTACGAAGTTCACCTCATGCATTCTCATTAACCCTCCCCTTGAGCAAGCCACACCCCTCAAACAATGGTACATTCATTTGTCACCCATATTTTCCTCTTCCACCATTTATAGACTACTTATGCTGATACAATTAAATCAACAAGACCACACAAAATCAGCAACTCATCAATCAGGCCATTACTGAAAGAGCATATGAAAACCCAATGACCCTTCTCCCTCCACCTGCTCCTGACGAAATAACTCACATCGGAGCCATGGTAACCAAACCTCAGGTAACAAATAAATGCTCTTATTACACCATTCGCAGCCTCCGCTTTATACTCACACAAGTTCCCTTCAATGTAGACAAAAGCTTTCTGGATTCAAGCACTGCTACACTCTTAGACAAGGCTCAAAAACTCTGGTACTATGCATGTCCTTTTTGCTACAAATCCATACGCTCAACCCCTGAGATTCAGATTACTTGTCTTTCGTGCAGTCGCCGAGTCCATGTCTTCCCAAGGTAACACGTTACATCTCTAATTATCTATATAATTACCATAATGTTCCTCTGTCCCATTTAACTGACACTCAAATTAAACCTATACGTATATCCCTGTGTACTTCACCAATTAAGGCCCAGATTAACTGTTCAATTGGCTGATTGGAGTGGAGACATAACTGTTGACTTATATGGAAACGATGCTGAGCAACTATTCCCCTACAAAATATCTGACATTCAGCAGCAGCAAGAAAATGTATGCTATTTCATACTATCTCATTATACAATGCCATTAAATACAACAATCACACTAATAACAAATTTTCCAATATACAGAATGCTGTTGCCTACAAAGAAATAGAGGAATCTATTAGCAGCAAGCCCATTGTCTGCTTCATCAAGAAAGGCATCTCAACTTTTGCAGGCTCATCGATTGAAAAGCACACTGCCATCATAGCTCACAAGCTATCATCGACCCGCAACGAACTACTGAGTCCACAGGCTATCCTCCAGCACCATCTTGAAGCCACAGGGATCGCTGCTGCAACATCTATGCAGGTAGACAGCCCTCCACAGCAAATTACCAAATCCAACAAGATAGACGAGAGCCTTCTCACCGCACTAAAACTCACTGAAAGCCCTACAAAAAAGCAACGCACCGGAGAATCTGCAAATGAAGAGTAACTCCATCTATTACTCTTCAGCTCAGCGTGTACAAGCTCAGACAACCCTTTTGGTCTCCTATTTCATCAGCTATCTATGTAAATTACCATCCTTTTGCTCTGTTATATCCTCAACTATGTAAATTACCCTTTTGAACGTAGATGATTAACCAACCACACAAATATGAAACTAACAAAACAAATGCCTCTTTCAGTGGTTGGACAACCATCTACTCAGACTCTACTGTTTAGCAAGCATCTTCTGTTTACCAGTTTCGTCTGTGATTTTTCCCTCCCTTATAGCATAAGATGATCTTGTTTATCTTTTTTTTTTTACGGTAAATTACATAACCCCCCAATCTCTCAAAATATACACTTCACCCCCCTATGATTTTACCACTTTATATAAAAAGTACAGGACAATTACATAAACAATTACAAAAACCACTAGGGAATCAAGTAAATATTTATGTTAATCATAAACAGCTTGCATAAATATTAAAATTTTATCACAAGCAACTTTAGAGAGCGTTTAGTACAAAACTGCATATTTAGTCCATTTTCCAGTTTACATAAAACTATAAAAAGGTGAAGTAAACATTTTCAAATATTAAAAAATTACATGACAGTAGTCAAAACTATAAGGAATTAAATGTAAGTTACTCTTTTCTTTTTAAACACAAAAAAAAACTTCAGTTTACTATTTCAAGCTTAAACATGTCGACAAAATTGTCTCATGCAAGTAATTTAAAACAGATTGGAATGCACGCCAATGTTCAGAGAAAACTTTTATCCCCTCCATTGCAAAATTCTCCCAGATAAGTAGTTTACCAATTGATGCCAAAAAATTAATCCCCCTCACCAGGCACCCCCCGCGCCTTGCGCGGGAAAGTCCACCTAGTCTAAACAATAACTACTAAACACACTACTACTTTTTTTATATATATAATAAAGCATGTCCAAACCAATAGTTGTATATTATCTTTCTTTACACACTAAATGACACATTTCAATCCCTACCATAACTGCAAACATTAAAATCTAGATAATATTAAGAACCTCCCTTGAGATTTCTCCTAACTAATGCTAAAGACACATACAATGTGTGTAGCAATTCGATTTTTTTTTTTTTTTGCAAATTAGTTATAGATAACATTTTCATTTCTAAAGCAAATTGCAGCGTTTCAACCCTTTTTTTTCCCACCAAATGATGGTTATTTTGGTAGTTATAATGCTTCTAAGTAGTTATTTAGATAATTGTAGTTAAATATTGTTATAGGCAGTTCTCTTAACAATTCATATAGAGGTAATAAAATAACAAGTGAATTTTATGATGGCTAAGTTGAAAGTATATACAGTGACAAAAAGAATTTACTAAAACTCCTACCTCTCATTTTATATACAACCACTGAAAATGGCACATCCAAAATATGTGCAAATCTAAAAGAAAAATTTTTAAAAAGAAGACAAATGTAGCAGTTGTTTAGGATAATTGTAAGAATGTCATAATTGCAATGAGATAGTTTTGATTAAATAGGAGTTAGTTTACGTAAATATGTGATTACAAAAGAGATAATAGGGATAAATTTGAAAACACATAAAGTAACAATAAAAGTAAACCCCAGCTGCCAGTGTCCTGGCTTTATTATTGCAAATATAGTGTAGATATTACTTTGCATTTTTTGAGATTTTAAAAATATCGCCTACCTCCTCCTAATAATTACAAAATGACTATATTAACCCTCACACGATACATAATTTACATGGCAAATAAATGAGACTCAAAAATTTAAAAGATAAAGAAACCAAAGTCACTTTCTTCTCTCTCCCCTTTCCCCAGCATTCTTTCTTACTCTTTTTTTTTAATGCTATGCACTTTTTCATTTGTAAATCATAGTAAGTCAAATTTTATTTATCTTTTTACATTTTATGATTGTAACAAATTTTATTTATTTGTTTATTTTGAGTTGATCTTTATAATGATTAGTACACCTTAAATGCTTTGGCCACGAGTTGTAAAGCAGTTAGGAAAAAAATTAAAAATTCATAAGAAATCGGTTTTAAGCATATAGCGTTAAATTTGTGCCAATGTTTTTTGTTACAAATATCTTTTTTGGTTTTCAAATTTACATTTTTATGAACCATGACTTTGTGCTGTGGTAGTAGCATTAGAAATTATTTTTTCGATGATGGTTTTTCTTGGAGGATTTTTATTCAATAAAATGAACAAAATAATGGTTTAGGGTTTTTCAAAATTTTATTAGACAAATAACAAAAGTAAAGAAAATAAGAGACATATTTCAAACTTTAGAGATGCTAGGTAACATTGAGAGAAACATTGGCAAAAGTTTCTGATACTATCCCTTAAAATTTAGCAAGTTAACCCATCAATAACACTAGTTTTTTTTTTTTTGCCTTTTTTTTGAGGGAACATCTCTACAATAATAAAGTCAATATCTCAGCAGTCGGTGTTAACAATTATTGTTACTTTATATATTGCCAAAATTACTCCCATCAACTCCTACTCAATCACAAGTTTATTTATTTTCAAATTTACCCCTACTAACTTATATTTAATCATATATTTACCTCCATTAACTCCTATTCAATCAAATCTCTCTCATCCAAGTTCTCACTTATCCTAATCAACTGCCATCTCTTTTTTTTTTTAATTTAAATTTGGTTTTCTAAATTTACATACATGCAGAGTGTGCCATTTGCACAAGTATGTTAATAGTAAAATATTTAATAAGTTCGTGTGCGTACCACCCGCTGAGATGGACAGAATTTGAAAAGAAGACCTTCTATAGACATCTTTAATTTTTTTCCCAAAAGGGGCCAGGCCAAGTGCGCACCCAGGTGTGTGGCTTCTCTTCAGTCGTTCACCAAAGGCAATCACCCTCGGAATCGCCTTTCATTTTGTTTTGGTACTAAATTAAATGGCATATCCTGTTACTAGTAATCCAGATATTTTGCAGATCAGTACCAGTACTTCACTACTTTTACTAAGTAGATCACCACTATTTAATTAACATAACATGGTAAGCTGGTAATTGAACAAAATTGCCCCTCGGGGTTGGCTCGGATGGTTTCGGGGTAGTCTAGTTAGGTCCTGAAGTCGCGTGTTCGAGTCTTCTCAATGCCTCTTGTATATCCGGAGGGGCGGGGTGCACAAGCGCAGGGAGATTAGTCCAGCAAATGTTGGGATACTCCCTGTGTTGAAAAAAAAAAAGAAAAGAAAGGTAACTGAACAAAATTGACTACAGATTGGCATTTCGGGAAGCTTCCATTTTAATAACTAGTAATCAAGTAGTAACTCGCAAGTGCTTACTTTGACAACTTATCACCTTAATTAGTAAATTGAACTCAATGAGTTATTATGTCCCAATCACCACCAACGCCCAGTTTTCTTTCCATTCAAATGAATTGTTAATGAGCCACAACCTCTAACCTAGTAATGGATTATTTTAAATGCTTTGCATGTCACAAGCTGGTTGTATTTTGGATATTAATCCACAAACTTTATAGTTTCTCAAATTACTAGTAGATGGTCACCGTGGCTTGTTTTGATCAATGACTCTCTTTTTTTTTTTTTCCAGAAAATTAAATAGGAGATTCCAAGTATTGATAATATGTAAACACAAAGAGTCGCTTAAGTAATAATAATGGGAGTGCTTGGATAGTACGGTTATTTGGGATAATTTGATGAAAAAATATTATATCACTTTTTTGATGGAATATATATAAAATTAAAAAACCATCGAAAAATATGGTACCACGTTTTAACAAATCCCATCGGCCCCTCCGCCAAGGCCACATCAAAACGAAAAGTCAAAACGAAGACGCAAACGCAAAACACAGGCAGAGGCAACTGAATCGCCACATGTTCCTTTTCCCACAGGGGCCCAGACCGGTCTTTCACGGTGGTTGAGGTCCTTGGTTGGATTCCTCCGCCACCCACTGTTATTAATTACACCCCACTATTATCATAGTACTAGCCTTTCTGGAATCCAATAACCCACCAAGAAATTTGTAGCTACTCGCCCAAGTAGTAAAGTGGAGTACTACCTACTGGGGCCTGTTTTCATTTGTTTTAAGCTTTGAAAATCCTGAATAGCTGATAATAGAAAGCAGTTACTCCATAAAATATAACAATGAGAATCACTTTTAAGTTATATTTTAGTAAACCTTGGGTTTTTATTCTTTTAATTATTAAAGAATTCAATATTTAAGTACAAAATTAAACGAAAACATCATTAAAAAAAACTAATTATTTAAAGTCAGAATCCATAATGAGTTGAAACAAGCCTTCTTATATACTATCACCGCAGTGGTGACTCTCGGTGACTTTGGTCCTTGTTTGGATGGGAGTTCTTCACTGAAAGATATTTATTCTCGGGTGACCATATTTTTCAAACATATTTTTGTTTTATATATATAAAATTAATATTTATTATCGTACATTTTTCTATGAAAAATCCAGGAGGTGATGACCTTAAATTTTGCTTTTCAATCAAATCCATCTCCGAATTCCTCTACATATTCACATAGCCATGTGCGTGCTTGTGCTGTTTAGTACTCCTCTTGAATAGTTGAATCTAACCCAGGACACGTACGCTGACATAAGTTTAGGTGCAGTTATAAGTTGATTCCTCAGTCCATCCAGCCAAGAAAAACCATGGCCGACGGCACTGGGATACCTACAGTAACTCAAAGCACACCAAATTCGGCTGAAGCAGCAGCATTGGCAGTCAGAAGAAAGATGAGGGCCATCTCCTTACTTGCTGGCCTCCCAATTCTGTGCATACTCAACAATTTCCAGAGCTCGCTCTCACTGCTATGGCCTCCTCAATCTGCAAACGACATTAACACTACTGATACAAGCTCTACCCGTGCTACTGATGCATCCACCGACGAGGAGGACGGTGATCCGACATCTGGACGAGGGGAACGTATAAATGACGAAGATGATGATGCTGATCAGATGCAGTGCGTAATATGCCTACACGATGTTTCTAAGGGCAAAAGTTGCAGGGTTCTTGCCGAATGCGGCCATGGCTTCCACGTGGACTGCATCGATGCTTGGTTGATGCAGAACTTCAATTGCCCGCTATGTCGACGTTCAGTTGGTTCCACCCCGGCCGGGAAGCACCAGCAGCTGAGAAGTAATGAAGGTGATGCTCAAGAACAGTACTACGAGATCGTAATTTCTTCCATCCTATCCTTTCTGGATCACCTTTGGACATGGTTCCTGAACCCGCTCGAATTTGACCGCTCTTGTCAGGATTACCGTGCTTATCTTTGAGTCCCAGCACTTTCAATCTATCCCTAAATTATTACGTTCATCCTTTCTTGTAGTATAGCAGCAGAGCTGACTTGTATTGTATATCACAGATAGCTGCTTGTTCATATTCTAAATTACTACTGTCAGTTAATTGGCAAATTATTATTATTATTATTATTATTATTATTTGTTTTCTACTGCCTGTCTCGAGACGGAGACACTTGCCAGCAAGCCGGTTAATCCCTGGAAGGCCTCTTTGGTACATGATTCCTTGACATCATCAGAGCGATTAAGCAGGCTTAAGAAGATGGTGATCGTCCTGATAAGATGAGCAAGAATCTTGTCCAGTAAATTTCTTGTGGGAAAAGTGGCCAACTTTGGCGGGCTAAATATGAGGTGAGACGTTAACGTTCTTTGAAAATTGCTGCAGCTGCAGCTGGCGGAGGTTGAAAAAGTTCCTAGTATCAGACTAGTACTAGTATTTGTAACATGATCCCAGCTTATCTCGTCCATTGCCAACCATTTATGTCATAAATGCAACTATATACCCAGGAACAAAAGTGCAGGAGGGTTCTCCTGCTGAATTCCACAGAAAGTCGCGAAGCATTGTACAAGAGGTGTTATAAAAAAAAAAAAAAAAAAAAAAAACGTTATAAACGTTTCTTCCTCCTGATTTGAGACTGCTGGGGCTTCTCTGGCTGGGATTGTAAGTAGTAACTGCGACAACAACCCAACATCTGACCCTATTAGGTGTCTGACCAAATATTCAACAGGAGCGGCACAAGTGGGGTATTTGCTACGTTTTTTCTTTTTTCTTTTCCTTCTTGAACGTCAAGAAAGTAATGCAAAAATATGCGGGAATAAGTGGTAATTACTTGTTTATGGATCTCCCAAGTCATACATATATAATTTACTACTAGCAGTAGTAGCGACAATAACTAATTTGCAGTTGAATTGGGCAATAATTAGACACTTTGGCTCATGTTTCGTTTATGCGTGTGTTATGATCAGGAGAGGACTCCCGCTGAGTACTGGCTCTGTGCCACATTTGGTTCATCTAACCTATATATTTTGCGAGTCAGTTATTTTCTGATACTTACTTGCCCTGACTTTTTTTTGCCAACTTTTAATTACACTCACTCACTCACACACTGATGGGTTCTTCAATCTTGACCATCCAATCTTCTTTCGGTCCGGTCAAATAATGATAATCATGTGCCCTACTTTTTCAGAGTGAATCTGATCGAATTTCTTGAGGTATATTTTGCTCATCTCTAGTTATAATTAGGAAGATAAGGGAATTCACTCGGGATGAAACTCAATGTAGGATGGGAGCAAAACCACATTCACTCGGGATGAAGTTTACTAAATAGGTACGAGTAGGGGTGAATTCGAGTCGAGTCGAGCTCGAGTATCCATATACTCGAGCTCAAGTTTGAAAAAATGGAGTGGAGCTCGATCAAATTTGTAAAATCGAGCTAGAACTCGACTCGATTTACTAATAATAAAACTCGAGCTGATCGAGCTCGAGTACCTGAGTTCGTGAGTTCGAAATGCATCTAACCAATGAAATGACGTTTTGACCATTCTATAAAATTATCTCTAAGTTGTTAAAGATTGTTATATATTTAACTAATAAGGCTAAAAGGGCAAATTAATAAATAAAATATATTAATTATTAAAATTATTTTTTAATCAAGTCAAGTAGTAGTCGAGCTCAATATTTTTCGACTCGATTTCTTCTATAGAATAGCGTGAACTCGACTCGAGCTCGATTTTGACCGAACTCGAGTTAAGTAGCAAATCAAGCTACTCAAATTTTTTCCACCCCTAGGTACAAGGGATGTGAACAAACCTCGTTGAACTAGAGAAATCAGCGCAATGGTAGAGCACGCAAAGCCGAAAGGGAGTGTGAGGCGAAGGGGTTATGTGGGGTGGCTATAATTACAGAGAAAAATCATCATTTTAAAGTAAATCATTATTGTCACTTTTTTTTTTTTTTGCGTGAGGCATGCTAAGTTATGCTTTTATGCTCCTTGGGATAAACTAGAGGTGTCAATCATAATTTAATTATGTTGACCCGTCCAAATCCACCGACTAATAACTCATCCAAACTCACACGTTAACTTTAAATAGGTATAAATGGGCATTCAATTATATCCATTTAATTGATGGGTAATGGATTGATTCGACTCACCCATTTAAGTTATTTAAAAATAATTATACATTTAAACTCAAATTTTAGTGAGTGATAATTTTGAATTTCTTACCAATATAATAACAATAAAATACTGTTATTTCTTGTCAAATAATATGTGAAAAAAATAAAAGAAAGTAGTATTTCAAACGAGTCGTATATCCGTATCCATTTATTAAATACATATAAATGGATACTTATTTATACCTATTTATTTAAACGAGTATAAATGTGTTGACCCAATCATGACTCATCCAAACCTGTTCAAATCATCCATTTTGACACCTTTAGGACAAACAAGGGAATGGATGCGGCCTTCAATTTTGGTCATTGGGCACTCAAACACCAAAAAAAAAAAAAAAATTGGTATGATTAGACAAAGCACCGAAATAAAAAAAACAGATGTACCACGAAAGTAATTGGTGTCTTGCAGTCAGATATTGTTCCTTTCTTTTTTGGCTATTTTACAAACCTTTAGAAGTTACAACCAGTGCACTGATATATTTTAAAAACACTGCAAAAGCTATTGCAACTGACGAATGCAAAAAAAATAAGGGGGGGGGGGGGATATCATAAACTTCGTTAGGGCAAATGGGACCGAAGGAATGCTACAACCCCTTTTTTTTTTTTAAAATAATTATTAATAGCAAGTATGAGCGTTGCATATCCTTGCGTGCAAGGACTGAAAAGCTGCTATAAATAATATATGCACGTTTTGATTTTAGATGAAATGCGTTTGTTAAGGATACAAAAACTCAAGAATTTGAAAAACCAGAAAGAGAAACCAAAATTGGACTCTCTGTCTATTCTCACAAACCAATCCCTGTCAAACATCTTCAATCGGACAAACTGGGAATGAAAAGAAAAATTAAGGAATTAACAACTTATAAATCCTCTCTACGACTACCTACACTCCATCATGTTTCACGACCCCTTTTTTTTTTTTTTTTTTGCGTAGTCATAAAAACTATAAATTTCTCACGTTCCTTATGACCATTTAACTTGCTTGAGAGCAATTTTCAGATCAACCGCAGGTTCAACTAGCTAAGGATACTCTTTTTTTGTTTTTTTAATCTTTGAACAGCATACACACTAGTTAGCAGTCTACTTTTTATATATATATATATATATATAAAAACAATTCATCATACAAATGTTTGGAGAGGAAAGAAATGGTAGTTAATTGAGATTCTAATGCTGTATCGCGTCAATTGATTCACATCACATGAAGTTGAAAGTTCAAAAGGCCAAAAAGAAAGTCAAGGTTTACCTGAAATCCAGACCCCCCACCCCACCCACCGCGGCTGGCAGGCTGCACGGCCCACCACAGCCATTTCACCGGTCAATGGAATCGGAAGCCTCCAAGAAGAAGGAAGAGCACCATCATACTGCACCACTACTGCTTGCTAGCTAACTAAAAGAAAAGAGAAGAAAAGAAATGGGTTTCAACTCTTTTGAAGTCTGTGGTGGTGTCTTCCCCCTCATTCAAACCGCCGCCGTAAGACAGAGTCATGCAGCGCATGTACTACTAGTCTACTACTCTCAGCAATACCAAACAAATAAGTATATCGTCCCCTGACTCGTCTCTTCTCATATTCTCATTCTCCCTCTTCCTTCCCCTTCGTTACTACTTCTATTTCAATTTCAATTTTAGTTTTTGGTCTGTCATTTTCAGTTACTTGTCTTTAGACTCAAATCTCATCCCATTCTTCTTTAGCCAGACTTTCCCTCACACCCCTTCCCAAATCTTCCTGCAAATACCCCAACTTCTTTAGCTAATCATTACTAATATATATATATATATATATAAATATATATATATATATAAATATATTTTAAAGGTGCCATCAGCTTACATTTTCAGCTGCATTGTCTGTGCCTTCTCTACCTTATTCCCTGTAAACCTTCAGCAACTTGATCAAGTTTCCAAAAAGTTTGAAGCTTTACTAGCCTTCAAGCTTGGATTTTTGCTCGTTTTCACAAAATCGACCAATCCCAAGGGGCTCCTTTTTTTTTTTTTTTCCCCTTTAAAAAAATAATAATTCTGGGCTTTGCTTGGGATATCAAGATATTCGTGGAATAATGGGAGATTCAGCAGATGTTGGTGACAAATTAGATGACTCAGGAGTAATTGAGCTAACCGGGAAGATCATGGTGGTGGTTGTTTTGGTGCTCTTTCTGGTGGTGGTCTTTGTTTTCTTCCTCCATCTCTGTGCCAAACGGTTCTGGCATCGCCGCCAAGAAGACTCTGCCAACAACAACAGCTCCACCACCACCACCAGGCGCCGCCGCCGCCGCTTTGACTTTGCTCCTGGTTACCAAGAATTGACTGTTGCGACTGCCCTCCGCCGAGGTCTTGACCCTGCTGTCCTTAAGGCCATGCCTGTAATTGTGTTTACTGCCACCAATGACTTCAAAGATGGCTTGGAATGCGCTGTTTGTCTTTCTGAGGTCTCTGAATCTGAAAAGATTAGGCTTTTACCTAAATGCAATCATGGGTTTCATGTTGAATGCATTGATATGTGGTTTGCTTCACATTCTACTTGTCCCCTTTGCCGAAATCCAGTTTCCAGCCAGTCCTCCTTCAGCTCCAACACTAGCCCTGAATCAACAACATTGGAGTCTATACTTGAGGCTCCAAATCAACAGGCAGCAGGTGTTATTGATGGATATTCAGCAGAGTCACCGAATTTCCCTACCAATGTTTTATTCTGGGGTAATGAGACTCAAGTTAGCACTTTAGGTCCTCCACTGGAGGAAGGCAATCAAGGTCTTCATTCTGCTCAGCCATCTTGCACATCCTCATCCTCGTCTATGATGCCAGCATCAACCAGTAATAGACCAGATGGAATGCTCGTGATTGACATCCCAAGGCATGCTAACGAGGATGTAGAACCAAAATCACCAATACCAACGCGCTTGAGGTCATTAAAAAGGCTTTTGAGCAGGGATAGGAGGGTAAGTCCTCGTAATGCTAGTGATGTTGACGTGGAGCAACAAGGAGGTCGACTGGAAACCTAGCAGCTCTTCTAATTATGCACAGTCTGTTGCTAATTATGCACATTGACTGAAGAAGATATGTGATACCCAGAAAGCAGTTGAAGAATAAGGGCTCTGGTAAATGAGCAGTACCTGTCATTTCGGGCTCTTATTTTGGATGATTTATTCCAGAATATAGAAGGTTGGCGCAGTATAGATTGCTGTATATAGAGATCATGGTTATCTGTTTATCTGTTCATTGTTTGTTGATTCTTAATGCGATTGATAGTAAGACATTGATCTCTGCATTCCGTCTGTTTCCTATTACAGATGAGGCTTGTTACTCATCTCCAACAAGCTACTGAGATTACTCGAAACAAATATCTAGTATAGTTAGCTTCTTTGTATGAGAATGGAAAAGAATCCATTTTCTCTGACAGAAGAGCAAAGCAACTTTAACCTCCTTCAGTTAATATTTGGCTTCCTTATGTGTGTTTGTGTATGTGTATATATATTAATTTGCCTTTCTTGTATATTTGAGCTGCTACATTTAGAATAGTATTTGAAGTGTATAGAAAATCTTATTTATAAACTTATTGTTGAGTATTTGATCTCTTCTAGCTTAAAATTAATTGTTTGGTTTGCATCAGCCCTGTTCCTGAAGGCTATGTGCAAGTGCAATTACTGGAACTGCTTTGTGGAGGACTTTTTGCCTGTTAAACCGATATGCCATCCAATTCTAACTTCAGACGCAGAGCGCGGCATTTGTTAAGATGAACCAGAATCTCCAATAATAGCTTTAGGAACAATTATTGGAATACTACTTTAGGATAGTGTTTGTTTGCAAGGAAAAGTGTAGGAAAATGACGGAAAGTTATCTTTTCCTTCATGCATGTTTGGTTGGCAGGAATGGAATAATACTTTAAGATAGTGTTTGTTTGCAGGGTAGGAAAGTGAATGAAAGTTAGTTATTTTTTCCTTTATACATGTTTTGTTGGCAGGAGTATTGAAAAATTTTCTTGCATTTTCCTGCATTTTGTATCTTGTAAAATTTGTAGGATTTTAAAGGAAAATAGTTGATTGCTCAGAAGTTTTAATGAATACGATTAACTGTTATTAACTTCCTATATTCTCTCAATATTTTTCTTAATAAACAAACGTGCATGAAAAACTCATTTTCATTTTCCTTTACCGCACTTTCATTCACTTCTTTTACCTCACTTTACTTCACTTCATTTTCTCATATAACTTCCCTCCTATTCAAATGGAGCCAGTAGCAGAAACAATTCTGGGAATAATTGCTTTCGCAGCATGGGAATCAGTAGGTTGTGAATTCATTCTCAAATCTATTACCCGTGCCAGTCCTACATGAATTATGCTAGAGTATACTGTTCCTGAAGCACTGTGATTTTCTTTCTTGCTTCGACCCAAAAATTTCTAGCCATTTCATTCTTCCCTTTCTTCATTTCTCAAACTAGAGGAGATCAATTCCTCAGTCAGATGACTATGTTTGCTCATCTTTGCTTGCACTGTTCTCTTGACTCCTGATTACCAGCAAGATCAGAAGGCAAACAATATCCGGCAAGAAGCACCAGTTTGGATCACATTAGCAAATTTATATTCTTTGGACAAATTCCTTGTGAGACAAGAGATCAGTTAATCAGTGTGAATTATTTGGCATGAATACTGACGTCAACGATAAAAGGCTTTGAGCATATATATAAAACTGAAGGAGAATGTTCATCAATTAAGCTATCAAATACGACAGAATTCTGGATTGATTACATCAACAAGTAGTTTGACGCTACAATGCCAGCTCCTTTGACAAAAATGTGAAATCTGCTCCAGCAAATTTGGTTTCTTTGACGCACAATATGATCAAAAAATAAAGAGTTTTATCTCGCTGAGGTCCACTAGCCCTTAAGGAGGAAATGGATTCCATCATCCATGTATCCCTTCGGCCTTGGCTACTATCTAGTACTATGTTACTAAGTAAACAGGTCCATAAGATTGAGCTTCATGAGGATTGGTTAGATGGCTTAGAGAGAAATAAGGTATCTCATCCTCCTTTTTGGCTGGATTAAAGAGACTCGTCATGGGTCCGGATATTGGCTTCCGAGGCCTGGCAGGAATGAGGCCACCTGCACTACCATGTGTTGGACCAGAAACAATTCCACGACTCAGTTTGGGAGTGGCGGAGCCATGTAACGGTTCCACCAGATTCTTGCTTTTCTTGTCAGACTTCAACCATGAAAAGAGTGAACTTTTCCAGGATTTGTTGTTCCTTTTCTCCCCGTTTGACTGTGTCTTTCTCGTTTCTTCAGAATGTCGTGGAGCAGCCTTAAAGTTCCCTTCATCACATGTGTGCTTTCTTGCTTCTTGTAAGAACTGAAAAAGGCCAAGAATTTGAATTGTTAAATCTTGGCATCATGTCCGACGAGACACACACAATACAGGCCAGACACCCAAGGAGAAAAACGTGAGCTACTCTGTAGATGACTAAGACAGACACGATGCCATGAAGTCGGTCCTAATTACAGTCTAATTTAGATTAATCCATACACTTTTGAATGGAAAAAAAAATGCTAAAAATAAGCATAGATTTGAAAGATAGATGACATGCTTGAGGAAATAGAGGGAAAGATGTTCTTCTTCCGGATTCAAGTTTGTAAAAAAGTAAGGAAAATAGGTACCTGTGCAAAGTCTGCGTATGGGTCAAACTCATAGCCAAAGTAGCTTCCAGCTTCATTCCCTGGGAAAACTGGAGAAGTCTTCATTCTTCTCACATGGATTTGTCTGAATGCAAGGGCGAACTTGTCTAACCCACAAAAGTTGGTAGCAGAGAACAAAGATATGTAGAGCAAGAGAATAAAAGAAAGCAAGATCCAGAGAGCTTGTAGGCAGTTATTTAAGATCTTCGTTCAACAGAAACGTTTTCTGGTAAGATGATAAAATCAAAATTCCACAAGGGAAGTTGACCAGAAGAGTGGAATGCAACTTTCATATTCTTGATTCTCGTACTTTTTGCCTTGCCTTCTTCACAATGGCATAAGTATATATTACTAACGGACAGAAAGAACCAGGTGTAGTAACCAAGGTAATGGTACTACTATAACCCACTCGGCATATTTTCACTTGTATTCTCCCCTGGTTTGCGTGTTCAAGTTCAAACCACCCTTTTAAGTAGCCCCATGCGACTGTACGCTACAGCTCCTGTCCATTTTAGGAAATTAATGCTACTGAAAGCATTTTGCCTACAAGAGAAGCATTTTGCGATGAAGAGGAAAGTTTCTTACTTCCTAAGGTAAAGACATATGGTACTAGTATAGTAAATATCTGTATCCACTCGAAGAAAGTAATGACCACCAATGCAAAATATTACCTTTCAAGTGCCATGTACCAACTACCGACCACCAAAATCCTCAATGAGCGAAAGAAAGATATGGGCGGCGGTTTTTTTTCCTCTTTTTTTTTTCATTTTTTTTTTGTTTTTTGTTTTTTTTAAGGAATCATGCTGGTGCATAATCTCCTAGCGTGACTTTCGAATATCGACTTTCCAGAAAATCGCCACAAGGAGAATTTAAAAACGAAAAGAAAAGAAAAAACTGCAAAAAGAAAAACATGAATGGGCATCATTGTGTTGTTAGATTCAAGGAAATGGGAGTTCTGTACGCCGCATGTTTCGGAGGATCCTACGAGAGCGGGTCGTGAGCAAATGGGTGGCAAGGCACGTGAAATATGGCCAAGAATCCCACTAACTGAGACAATCCACCACTTTCAACCAAATTGGCTGGCTGGCTGGCTAAGTTGCTTTAAAACTTAAACGCAAGCTGGTGCAACAGATGAAAAGGCCAACACTGAACCCAAATCTAACTATGTGGAACCACATCAGTGGAGGGTTTCCTAACTCTGAATAAAGACAATAAACAAGACCTTCATAAGAGGGGAAAAAAAAAAAAACAAAGAAGAAGATGATAGATTTGGAAAAACTCATTTTTCCAATGAGCAGGAAACACATCAGAAGCCAGTTGATGTTCTTGTTTGTTGACATGCTCAAGTGAGGAATATAACGACAATTTTGTTTAGAAAAAATCCTATACCAAGCAACACACAACCTAAGCGATAGAAACATATTAGAGAATAACTCACCTCCCTTGTAGATGAACTCTTTTATTTATGTGACTTGACTGTTGCACATATGATCTACTGTAGCATCTGTATCAATCAGAGAGTCCAGCTGGTTAAATTTATTTTGCCAGCTTCGTTTAAACTCGCAAATTCTCACGCAATTGTTCCCTTTTCCTCTTTTTGTTTCAAAAGGGTTCCCTCATTCATCACACGGAGGATCCATTATCAATCAAACAAATGGGTCAATGCCTATTATTAGCAATTACCCTACTTGGAGATGCAAGACCAATTACAACCGCCACGCTCTCACCATCACAATCACAATCACAAGAACATGTCAAGAGCATTTCAAGTGCATACTTTAAAGCAATTGTTGCAAGCACCTGAGTCGTACCATATATTCTTCTCATATTTACCTTTAGGAATTCGACAGAATAAAAAGCGCCATCCTCCAAAACAACCACTTGTTACTACATCCCATAAATATTTGGTTTAAAACAAAAGGCCAGCAGCCAAATTATAGAAGGAACACCGCGTCAGCCAGAAATTGTATGCACCACCTCTGTACAAACCCTTACATACATGATAAATCTAGGACATCAAATATTAAGAGTAAATTCATATTGCAAAATGCTGATTCTTTCAGCTCTTAACACTTTCAAGGTTTCCCAGCTTACGCCACAACAATCAAAGCTGAAGCAGGGGCAAAGCCATCACAACTCCAAAAATGGAAACTAGCAACAGCACCAACCAAGTCGGAAAAGATTGCCTCCTCTGGGCTTTGACATCTTTTGGTGGTTCTATTCTATTTACCTCCCCTCTTGTTGGGTTCCCATGTTCGTCCAATGAACCACCAGTATTTTCTGCTGGATTGGACATCGGTGAAACCTTGTCAGTGACAGCCTGCTCAGACAACTGCTGTTCATACTTCTCCACATATTCAGGAAATATTTTCCTAAAAGTTGCGCTGTTATGTGGATAGCACACACTAAGCATCAGAAGTAAATCAACAAAGTGAAACACAACTCAATAAAAGATGCAATGTCCAAACAGAATGAAATTATATAACGCAGTTCACATGATCAGATTTAGCAATCACACGAATGCAAGGACAGATATAATTACTGCTCAAAATACCAACCAAATAAAATAAAATAAAATAAATAAATGCAGCTCGACGCATGCAGACTATGTGTAAATAATGCACGAATTGCAAAACACTCACTTCTTGCAGTTGAAAGCAAGAGAAGCCTTTGCGAGCTTTTGTTTCTCAGCAACTGTAGTTGTCACACTTCCTGTGGTAGGACTATTGTCCATCTGCATTGCAAGGTGGGAAAACCACATAAATCTGATGCAAATGTGTTCTCAACACAGAATAGAAGTTTCCAACTTTTTCAATCTCATCCAAACCATGTTAGTTTCCAACTTCATGCATGTAAAATAAAGTACTTTCATTTCTGGAAACAAAGATGTCTAGTGATGTTTCAAAGCTGAACAGTCAACAAATCAGGAGTAGTGTTTTTCTTCTGCAAAGGTTAGCAGGTAGAGGCCCCCCTTTTTAGTTTCTGTTTTCTCCTGTTTATTATTACCTTTCTAAAAAAGTTTTTTTTTTTTTTCTTTTTTGGGCTCCATAAGTTCACATTCCACTGACTTGAAACATTTTGACAAGGTCACATTTGGATTGAGTCACCAACTGCTAAATAATTTTGGAAAGCTGAATCAGATGGCCAAATCAAAATTTGCTTTCCAAAGAGATTTTAGTTTTAGAATGTATTATTCCACAAATATTTACAAGGCACACTTTATTAATCCAGATACATGTGCAACTTATTCAGGTAATTGCTATTATTTCTAAGAACAAAAACAATAACCAGGAAAATCCTATCTTGCCAAGATAGACCTAGAGACACATCGTTCATGTACTAGTAATCGCAAACAAATTGCAAGAGGAAAATATTTTAAATGACACTAGATCTCCAACCCCATGTATTAAATGTAGCAGGATCAATCATGCAACTTATCTGATACTGGACAAATGCCAGAAACTCACCATGAATGAAAGAAGTCCCGTCAATATGCTGCAAGTTAAATAAGAGCTACATCAGAAGAAAAACTAAATATAACATAAAGAGGAGTAAATGCTTGCTAATGACATGCATTACCTGGAAACAGACCACATAGGATTCCAGCTTTCTGGATGGACTGGAAGATAAAAGAGGAGGATAACAAAATGATCACAGATATACATAACAGATTAATCATATGAATGCATATGAAGTAAGAGATTTTCGTTAGTGAAAGCGATAAGCAACATACAATCACTCATGGAGAGGCATATTTTCTTTTGAGTCATAAACCGTCCATTTGGAGTAGTCATGCTACAGATGAGGGAAAAAAAAATGGAATTAGAACTATCTAACAAGAGAATGCTCAAATCAACACAGGAGGTAAAAGTAAAAGCACAAGTACAGTTTCTGAAGAAGATGTGAAATCAATTACCAAACCTGATGCCAGGAGGTTTAAATGGATATTCAGGAGGAAACTTGATCTTTCCATAGTAATAGCCACCTGATTTCACAAGAAAAGGCATTTTAAGGAAATGACAAACCAAGTTAGCATGCCCAGACAAGAATTGTAATAATATCTATTTTAAACAGAACATCTCCCAAGTTCAAGAGTTGCTTCAAAGAACTTTTGCTTAACAAAAGTACAAAACAAAATGAGACAAGGTTCCACACGAGAGAGAGAGAGAGAGGAAAAGCTAATTGGATAATCAACCAGTAGAAAAATTACAACCTGCAAAAGGCGTTCCTTCACTCCCCTCCAACATGTAATCTGGACACAGAAGTTTTGTACAGTGTGAGGTTAATTGCCAATCCAACAAAAGAGAAAGAGATTGTGCTAGTTACAATAAATCAACAGGATCCACAAGCTCAGTCCCAAACATAAACATTAAAGGTGCATCGAAAAAAGAATACACATCAACAGGCAAATGCAACAGCTTGAATCAAACAGTTCTCTAAATAAAGTGGCAAACACAGAGCACAACAGACAGGACAGACAACTTACGCCACTCAAGGATGTCATTTGGGGCAGGCCGAGCAACCACATGTGAAACAGGTTCCTGACATTCACATTGTACATCATTGTCCAAGACAGAGAATTAGAAGTGTTTAGCACGTGCCTAAATAGTAAAATCCAGTGCAAAAGCAATAAAGAAGAAAGAATTTTGGCTAAAGCCCCTAGAACAATCAATAAGACTCCTGATCAATAGTCATTGTATTTTGGGGATGTTAATACACATTAAGGATTTCAATATCAATTTGAAGTTTAAAAAAATGAGATTTCTTCCCATTTACAATGTATAACCTCAAATAATTACCCACATCAACAATCTAGAATCTATACACCAGACCTAGTTGTTAAACCCATTCAACAAACATTGTTCCACAGACAAAGCACAAAAAACCAACTAATGGTCACCATGGAAGAAGAATAAATGCATAAATTCCATTATCTAGACACAAATGACAGTCAAAAGCTCTCATCCATGGCAAGTGGAGGAATAATATCAATTTGAGATAGAGAGAGAGATCTTAAATGGTCAACTTGGTAATAAATCATGGACAAGCCTTGGAGATAAGTTAGATTTCAACGATCACTTGGCTACTTTAATGTGCCAATTTGAGTTAAGTGGTGGCAAATGGCAATCTACCATCAATCTACATCATTAGTTTTTATCTTAAACATCAGAATACAAAAGCACAAGTTGTAGGCTGCTGGAATTCCAAATAAGATTCGAGTATGATAACTAAAGACTTGTGCAGAGTAAAGCTGGTCCATACTTTACAAAGAGCTCTATATTCTTTCTGAAGACGCTTTACACATGCTTTTTCAGCCATCCTCCACTTGAAAAAATCAAGCCAACGGGAACTGCACCCAAGGAAGTCTCTTCACTTTCTGGTATTATCTGGCTTATTAATGAAAACAGTTGTCCAGTTACTTAGAGAAAGCAGTAATCACTTGAGTTTATGTTTCATAGAAACATAAGTAGAAGCAGAAGATCCAAACATTGTTAAGGAACTAATCTTTCAAAAAGAAAAGCATTAAATGAGTTCTAAAAAAAATATAGAAGAGACAAATTTTGATACATACACCTACATTTATGCAACTGAAACTAAAAGAAGAGCACAATCTAATGACCATAGAAGTCCCACCCCATCCACCCTTCCTATAATTGCAATTAGGTGGATGACAGTATAGCTTTATCATGCCGCTAATTTGAGACATGATCATATGATCGATAACATTCAGGTGTACTTCAGCAGATAAACTATGTAGAGAACTCCAAATATCCAGTGGACGCACCAGTGCTGGGTGCCACAAATAGAACAGCAATAACAATCAATGAGGATTGTCAAGTTACTGAGTTTAAGGCTCTAGTTGGATACCAAGCAGAAAAATTAAGCAAGAAAAGACGAGAAAAGATAGGCGTTACTTCATTATGGTAAATACTGATGACAGCAAAAAGCCATTGGAAAAATTATTTGCTCTCAGTGCGCTTCATGAGACATAATGGTGATTAGGAACAATTTTTTAACCGACATGACTCATGCCAACCTAGATTCTCTGAGCATGATGGCGTGATTCAGCAGTAAGCATGTTGAGCACACTTGAAGTGCATAGGTGAAATATCACTGTCGGACTTTATGTGTAGACAGTTCATCTTTCTCCAAGCCCTCAGAGCGTACACACTTAACCTGAGTAGCGTTTGGATAGGAGATTATTTGAAATATTATTTGAGGTAATTACTGTAGCACATTTTGCAATGTCACGTACATGAGATAAAAAGGTGTGTTGGAAAATTTGTTTGTGATGCAAGCTAATAATTTTTTATCCTGTTTGTCCTCCTAAATACCTCAAAAAGCCCATTGAAATACTAATAAAACTAAATTACGTCCATCATATCAAATAATTCACTGCCACGATACATTGGTAAAGACATATAAAGACTCCTCAAAGTGCCAAAGAGGTTAATCCGGGAAGCTAAATTGGATTTGCACAATTCATTTATCCAACCTCAACGCAGACTAAAGACACAACCACTCCTATTGTATTAGAACATGCATTGAGCTGCTTCATCGTACAATTTAAAAAAAAAAAAAAAAAAAACCTTAGAAGTTAGAACAAGATACTCTAACTTATTACACAAAAAATTCAGGAAAAAAACTGACCCAAAAAAAAGTACACAGATGAGTCCACGAAATTATCCTGAATTCGAGCCAATTATTATAGATTCCTACATCCAAACCGTAAGAGATCCGTTAAGTAGATCAACAAAACTCGATTGCATACGAAATTAAATGTCCATAGAACAATAGAAACAAACAATCAATAGAGAGAAGTAGAGAAAGATCGTTCGGTTACCAAATGCAGGCGATTAATATCGAACCCTATCGGCAGCACTCGGTGGAGCACGTGAAGATATCTTGTTCGCGACTTTTCTGAGAATTATACGCTACTGATTTTGCAAAATGTTTCCGCAGAAAATTTTAATGGGGGAAAAAATTGCGTAATTGTTGTTCTAGGAGCGTTGAGTTTTGGTTTGGGTAGAAGAGACCACTGCTGGTTTTCTGGATTTCTTCCTGTGTTGCTGATTGTAAGGTTTGCACATAGAGACGAGATTGACCCTATATAAGCACGCTTTGTATAGTGACCTCCATTCAGGTAAACAGAGGAGATATCGGACTTTTCACTGGTTATCTCGGACCCCGGGCGGGTATCAATCCGTCGCAGATTTTTTTTTTCTTTCTTTTGGTACATTTTTCCTTTTCGAGGAAAATCCAAAATTCACCCCCAAAGGGCAAAGAAAAAAAATATAATTTAATTCTAATTCTAATCCAATTCCAAGTGAACAATCTCTTCATCACCTAAACCTTTTTAAGTTTTATTGTCCCGTATATACGCAATTATCGAATACTACATCTTTTCAAGATCTTCTTACAAAAAAGATAAAATCCAAGAGAAGCATTAAGATCTCTCACGAATTAAGTTCCTATTCCGACGAGGAAAGAATGAGTTGGATGGTATGGGAGTTTTCGGATTCGAAACTTCTTATTTACACATTAAGAAAAAAAGCTCCCTATTCTATAAAATCCAAGAAAATCATGAATTTAAGATCTCTTACGAATTAAGTGCCCTAATCTGCTGAGGAAAGAATGGGTTGGATGGTATGAGAGGAAGGAATGTATATGAATATTTTCAGATTCAAAACTTTCTGTAAAAAACTAAAAAAAAAGGAGCTCCCTATTTTAACACCCTCAAAATTTTCAAAATGGGAATGAAGTTGTAATTGCCCTTATTAGCTTGTCACAATTAGAGACCTATTTATGGACGCTTTTGCTATTTAATAGTAGAGTAAATGATAAAAAGTGATCACTAAACCATTTTAAATGGCACAATCTGATCACGATAACGAGGATACGTGATTCAAATTCAAACTCGAGTTCGATCTCAACTCGTTAATTACTCGAGTGTAAAAGATTTATATTGTATGAAATGACAAAATCAATAAATCTAATCCCTAATTTTATTTCTTATATAATGTGAAAAGATAAATATAATCTCATTAACGAGTCTAATTTAGCTACTCGACTAAGACACAAGTCGGTTTAACTCGGCTCATTTACTTATCGAACATTTTTAGAACTTGAACTCGGGTTGTTTATTGAAATAAACGAGTAGAACTTGATTTTTGTCGAGTCGAACTCATTCGAGCTTTTAGATAGCTCGATTAACAGCAATACCTCCCCCAAGAGTGATAGTAACTTGTACATTTGCTATCTACGGTTTTTAAGATTATAAGCGTACCCCATGGGTTCCATCTCACGTTGCCTAGAGATCCCTTAATAACAATTACGTGATGCAAATTTTAATGTTTCAAAAATATATATATATTTTTCTGAAACGCTTAAAACATCCTATTTTTCTTCAAAACACCTCCTTCCCCCCCTCCCCAAAAAAAAATCCGCACCACCAGCAACCTCTGCCACCTGCCTCCACTACCCATCTCGACTACCCTATTTTTTTTTCTCTTTTTTGAAAAAAAAAAAAAGTTGTAGGTGTTTTGAAGTATATTACGAAAAGAAAGAAGTATAATACGAATAGTATTTTAGTAAAAATTTCTCTTCGCTGAACACCCTTAAAATTGGGCTGCCAAACATTGGTAAATTGTTGATAACATCTCAAAAAACCACACACACTGGATATGCAAGTGGATGGATTACATTTTGCTTAAACTGATGCAGAAGGACCATCGGATTCCCTTTCGTTACAGCTTACAACCACACACATATATTGCACACAAGTTAAACAAGCATCGTCCCTCCTGCAGCTTTCAGGAGACCAGAGCTTCTGATGCTTATCTTGGGGCTCCTCTTTGTTTATTTTAATACTTCTAAGTGCAGTTATGGAGAAAAACATGGCCAAAAGGTTGCGGAGAAGGCGTGGCCACTGCCTAGGAACTTGTGACGGAGAGGATTACTTACTCTAATAGTAGTAATTCTCAAAGGCCTTCTTCTTCTTCTTCTACTGGCATGACATGACATAACATAACATGGGATGCTACTTTACAAATCTAGGGATCGGCGGTCAGATATGTGTCTGATTTACGTTCTTCATGATCCACTCTCTTAACAGTAGTAGTAGTGTATAAAGTACCACAACGCAACGTCGTATGGAGAGATGTGCCTTCAAATTTATTTAATTAAAATAAGAAGAAAAAAAAAATGGGGAGCACTGCTGGTGGGAAGTCTGAAACTCAAAAGCTTTTTTTTTTCTTTACCCAAGTTTATGAAGCAGTCTACTGCTAATTGTTAAATGATCTCCTCCGCCCTATTCCTACTCCACCTCTTGACTGTGGCTCAGATACAGTCGACCAGCGACAGAAAAGAGTTGTGCTGTTTTCACAAATACCCACTACACATGCCTTTACTTTAATCTCCTTTTTTATTCTTTTTGTTTGCTTTCTTGGCTGCCAAGTCGTATCTTTCCCATTCAGTCGGGCACTTTAATTTCTGATGCATGTGAAAACCCGTTTTTGAGTCTTTTTTTTTTCACACTACTTTCTTGCCGGCCAATTCATATATGATTAGTCATGAAATGTACAATTATCCTGCTCATCAATCCTTATATACCAATACATCTGGAATGGAGGGAACTTCAACCGGAGAGACTAGAGACTAGAGAGAGGAGGCTCCACCTCCACCTATCCTAATCCATTTGATTCTGTAAATCTCCGTCTTACCCTGCAGAAAGGTACTTATATTCCATCAAATCAGAAGCTGAATCGCATTGCAGCCCACTGTATACTTTATGCCCCAGCCTCTGAAACAAACTGCAAACCATCACTGCCACTATTTCAAAGTTCTGAAAGCAGCCTTACGATTTCAGTACTGTGATTAATTAATCAGGAGTATAATAACATCTGGAGACTCTGATTCACAGAGTAATAATTTAAAAAGAAAAAAGAAAAATCACGTGCCAAGTCACATGATCACACAGAAACTGTAACAGCTAAATTAATCAGCTGGTAAGTCAGAGTAACGAACAACATGGAAAGAAAAACTCTCTTCTCGGTCGGTCAAAGAAGCATCACATGATCCCACGGCCGGTACCCTCATCAGGAACCCCCTCCCCTGCGGATTCTACACCAACCACCATTCTATAATATGATATAATCGATCCCCATTTTGGAGTCCCCAGTGCCTTTTATCAAATCTCATCACATTCACAGCATATGTCCTCCTCATCTTAACTCCTCTCTCTCTCTCTCTCTGTCTCTCAATCTCATTCTAGGTTTCTCCAGGACAGTATATAACACTTGATCGGAAAGAGGAGCTCAGAGCCGCAAGTAAAACACCAAGAGATTATGATATGAAGTCCCCCTGCATGAAAACGGTGGTTGCTTTGCTTCTTGCGCTTGTGTTGATCCTACAGGCCTCATCCTACCACGGAGCAGAAGCAGGTCGTCTTCTCCGGAGCAAAGCACCAAGCAGCAGCCCTACTGCTTCTTCTTCACAAGCTTTGACAGGTTTGCATGAGAAGCAGCAGAAACCATTCACGAAAGCAGCAGAATATTCCAGCGCGCGGCCGATACCTCCCACTAGATCTAATCCCACGCAGAACAAGTAACTCCTGAATACCAAAACTACATGCATGAAGGGTATACATGCAGCTACCAAGTAGCTTTCGCTGATCAGTTATCACTCATTATCTGCCCTCATTGTTGCTTGCGCTCTAGGTACAAGCCTCCATGGGGTCAGCGACAAAGAAACAGTTGAACTACCAAACAGGGAAAGAGAAGAGATCAATATATACCCGGCCGGCCCTGCAGGATATAGTTTTTATTTTTTTCGTTCCATAGTGATGTAGTAGCATTTTAGCTTCTTCATAGTATGGTAGTATATTTACGTATATATACGCGGTGGTGAGTGCGTGTTTTCATACGGTACAATCACTTAGAGCAAAACTACTTCGTACCATTTCCGTATTGGTTTCGCACTCCATGGAAGTACCAAAATTTTGGTGTTTGAGAGTGTGTGTTTTTGCTTTCTACTTTTAGTGCTCTCTCCTTCTACCATCAGCATTGGCTTTATTTACAGATAACACCTATTTGAAACTTGGAAATATGTTTTGAATTGTTTTTTAAGCTAGCTGCCGCCCGTATAGATACTTACCAGTTTTTTTTTTTTTTTTTTTTAAATACAGCTTGGTTATTGATACTGCATGATCTCAAATTCTCAATTATGGTTTTCTTCGCTAGAAGCATGATTGTAATCAAAGACAACAGTCGAACATTCCTGCTTTGTAAGAAAGATTCCAGATTCCTTTTACTCATCTACTTCATATTTTGTTCCGCGCTAAGAAACAGAACTTCAGTAAGTAGAGAATCGATACGAGGTCCTGAATTTTCGTGTTCTGACAGAACTAATTTGTGTACCTTGAACCTTGGTACATGGTTAAAGAAAATAATTACTCGTTCTTTTTCCCCCAATGGAGAAAGAAAAAGCAGGAAATTCTTCATCAGGTCATATAACTTGTGAGATTTTCTAGGGCAGTTAGAGCCATTCACAAATCACATGGCCCTGACCAAAACTGATGAAAATTTAATCAAATGGCTAAGAATCAATACAAACAATATTCGCTAACAAAGAACCAAAAATTTCAGCAAATTCTCCATCGCTTAGAAGAATCTTCCTGTATTTGGTGGGACTACAAGCAACTGAAAACCTACAAAATGAAATATATGGGAAAAAAAAAACCATAAAAACAGCACACAGTTCAGACCTAATCTTTGAGCCTTCTGTCCCCTAAGAGATTCCAACAAGCCCCTAATCCACTGCTCGATTGGGATCATCTGCAGCTATATTTCTCAATACCATGTTTAACTAGTATTTCTGTTGTGTTTCTTTGACTTTTTATTTCTCAAATCACCACCACCCATGGCATCCCTGGCACGACTTGTCCTTTCTCGGGATCGCTTTAGGCTTTTTGACTTTTTTGATCCTTGATGAGCCAAAAACTGGTTTCTGGGGGCAACATTAGCCAGTGAACTGTCAATCTCTTTCCTAATCTCCTTCATCTTGTCAGGCTGTGATTTACGATTAGCATCTGCAAGAAAGCTCTTGTTCTCTGATAATTTGGTTTCTGGCGGTCCAAAGGCATCATAAAATTCTTTGAGAATAGACTGCTTTGAAGCTTGTTTCAACTTCCATTGATCAGGACGTTTGGCAAATCTAGAATGAACAGTAGATAAATAAATCAACAATAGCATGCCAAAAAAAAAAAAAAAAGGATTGATAAAAGACCGACTCTGAGAAAGCAGGCCTAAGTTATATGAAAAACAAATCGTGGATTTCAAATGACAAATGGGTAAAAGCATAGATATTGGAACCGTGTGATTATTTGAACTTTGCTTTTACGTGGTGATCAGGCTTATCTTTTCTAATTTTCCTTCTATTTGGAGGTCCAATTACCAAGGCAGAACACACAGCCATTTCATGATCCACAACATATTCCTAGAGATTAGGGGCCACATGCCAGATTCATAAGGGGACGAATTAGGCTCGAGGAGTCAAATCCGGACAAAGACCAAAGTCCTCAGAAAGAATGTGGAAGAACTAGGCTCAAATAGTACACTTCCTAACCTCGGTCCACCTTGGAGCACATAAAGCCAGTCGGCTCAAACTTCACCCCACGCATTTTCAGACGAAGTAAAGATGCGATACAACGAGGCAAAATCATACATAAACATAGAATGTGATCTTCAATGCACTTTTCTATTCAATCAGCTAGCAAAAGAACCAGAGAAAAGAAGAAAAAGTTGCAGCTTACCCCTCAACATCAAGTTTCCTCAAGAGATAAGGTCCCTGCTTAGTCTTCAAAAGGTCCTTTTGCACAGGTACAAGTTCTGATACAATTGTTTCTCTCAGAGAGACATTGGAGGCATCGAAGCATTTCTCAACTGTAAATGAACCTGACGAATGCACTGAGAGCTCTCCAAAATGTCCACGAAGCCTTGAAATAATGAAAATTCAGTCAACATAAGGTAAAGAATAGCTCCTGGAATGATTCAAGTCTTCACTGTCAACTTTCAACAAAGTGGTCAAAGAAGATTGGGAACAAAGAACGTACTTCACAACTAACTTGCGCTTTTGTTTTGAAGAAGCATTTGAGCTCAGAAAAGCCTCGATAACCCGTGAGCCACTAGTGTCTTTTGATGCTTCAAGAATTTGACTGTCTTCTAATGACGTGATACTGGTAATATAAGGTTGTATGAAGTCCTGTAAAGAAAGACAATGGATTGCTCAGCCAAAGACAGAGTAGTCATTCATTTCCCTGCCCCGCTGGTAATTGAAGTGGCCATATAGAAGCATGTTGATGCTATTTTAACATAAAGTAAACTCCAAAGGAATATGAAGGTTCAGTATCAATTCATAACAAGTAAAAATAAATTTCTACTCCTAGTGCAACACAAAAAATTTCATTCTCTTACACTAGAAAAATAAAGAATTTGCCAGAAGAATGACAAATAAATGTAAAGTACCTAATCACTTGGCCCTATATGGCTCTGATGACAAAAGTACTCAGCAGATGATTTTTCAAAGAAGGTAAGCGACCAAAGAAAAAAAAAAAAAAAAAAAGGAGGGCAAGCAGCTTTTCTTCGGCACTCTAAACTAATTGTGTATTCTTACTACACATAAAGCATGAGGCAATGTTTTGATGTAATCACTTTTCCAGCTTCCAATTTTTACCCTCACTATGACGTTAAAACTATTTCTTACCCTAACTACCTAAGCATATGTTGTCGACATACCACTGATAAGCATTGTAACTAACAAGATTACTACCACGTAACAGGAATAATTATACACTATTAATATTCTAAACTACACACACCGTAATCTCTCTCATCATATTGGCATGAGTGAACAGACAAAGGTACAAACACACACAAGCCAAATGGACAACACAGGCACTAACAAGGAATTTGATACATCACTTAAAAGACAGGGTAGGCAGCGATAAAAGATGGCAATCTTCAAATAAATAAGTATTGATATAAGTGTTATTAGAGGCGCATAGAGAAGGAATTTTGAAATTGACTGCAGTACAGAGAGCCAACTACATGCATCTTAACACCATCAGCACATTCTAGTTGCATTTATCTGCACCTGGAAAATTTTTATCAAAAAAGAGTACTCTGATATCAAAGTAAAACTTGATCTATTAACCAAAAAAAGAGGGGTAGGCAGTGATGCAAGATATCATTGTTCAAGTAAAAAGAGTACAATGTGTAAGTACAGGCACATACACACGGAAGTCTGAATATAGTCTGCAGTATCAAAGAACCCACTACATGCATCTTTACACCATCTCGCCAGTTACACTTGGACTTATCTTCACTGGAAAAATACTTATCAAGAAACAGTATTCGTGGAACAATGCATTTAGGCGACTCATCCATTGCACAGGCTGCAGCAGCAAGGGCTTGAGAACACTGTCAACAGATGACGGAACACGGTCAAAATAGTGTTATCAAACTACTTTAAGTCTTAAAAGGTTAAATAGATAAATAGCACAGAGCTAGACAGAGTAGGGAAAAAGGGATGCACCCAAGGTTTTAAAAGTTAGCGTTGTACAATAATATTCCCCAAAATGCTACCTATGAATTTACTTGTGTCTATATTGCAATCTGAAACTCAAAGATAGAGAGGAAAGAAAAAGAATAAATAAGTTCACATTCCAACTCAGAATTTTCCACTCAGGCAACCTTATCATCTTTCATAACTTGATCCTCAAAAACTCTATTCAGGTGCTGACCACGTGTCGGAGAGTTACCGGGTGGTAGGATAATCTAATGCACTGCCACTTAAGCATGCAAAGAATTATAGGGTATTAAAAAATCACTTTCTACATACAAAAGTCAACTTCTGACAAAGTTTCTTTACGAACAGTCACTTCTATCAATGAAAAACGGGATACAACTACCACCATGCTTCAAATAAAGATGAATTTTATGTGCCATACATTGGAATTTTTTAAAACAACTTCAGAGGTACTATAGAAGCTTTTTCCCCTAAATTTCAGGTACCAAACTGTTTGCATGGCACTGTTTTACGAGTGATATTCTGAGTCACTAACCTTATTTTCATGGCTGTGATGTCTTTCACAAGCAGCAACAAGAGAAGCAACAACTCCAGATCTTCCCATTTCAAAAAGATCCTTAAACTTTGCACCAAGCTCGACCCAAATCAAATCCATCTAGTAACAAAAATATGATAAAAAAAATTACATGGCAATCTATTTAAAAATGTTGGTTCAAGGGTAATTTTTTAATTTAAAAAAAAAAAAAAAAAAACTCTAGTAGCACAAAATCTAAGAAGCAGATAAGTGGTGTCACTATTTCAAAGCTGAAAGTTCCAATGGAAATCACACTTGGCACCATACAGATAACTAAATAAATGCATCTATTGTTGTTTTTACTGGTGGTAGGCTGGTAGCTAGTGAATCTGATTTTTATCTCATTTTTGATACTTGCATGTATAATTCACAAAAAAGAGAAGAAGATTCAAGATACTCAAAATTTCAGTGGACATACTTGATCTTGGGTCCTGGCATGAGAAATCAAAGCCTGGACAACAAAGTTCCCACACTGATGTGATGACAGAGGAAACAACGAATTTCTGAAAACTTTCAAAAACAATTCCTCATATAAGGAATCAGGGGCAACTTCCAAAATAACCTGCCAAAGAAAACAAAAATTGCAAAATTTAAGGAACACAATACAGTACTAACACATTACAATAAAAGTACAACACTCAAATAAGGCCTCCAAAGAACTTCAAAAAATTATACCACAAAACTTTGGATTACAATAATGAGGGAAGCAACTCATAAACTTAAAACAATTTATCATGGCCAATCAAGGAAACTAGGGCACTTTAAAATGCAAAAATGATTAAGGATTTGATCTGTTAGAATACCTCCATTAAATGGCTGAATGCAGTTTTTTCCATCAAAGGTAAAAGATTTTGCACTACTGTATTTTCAATTAAGTTCCCCTCAGTAGCATTCTCCGAGCTGCATCCCAGAATAACAGGAATGATATCTAACAACAATTGTCGTTGCCCAGCCAATAATCGTAGAGAAGTCTGCGATTCAATAACCAAGATCCATTAGATAACAGTTCAGCCCAAAAAGAAAAAAAAAGGTTGTCAAGTTTCTTAGCAATTTATTGAGGCTAATTCACAATAGCTAACAAATTCAAGCCTAATAAAATGCAGAAACCTTTAAGTTGGAAATGGCTGGTTAAACAATACAAGCATAGATGTAAAGGCATCTCTTCTTCTAAATCTGTGCAAAAGCTACAAGCTAGGCAAACAGGTATTTTCTGCAAAAGTTTAAATAAAAATGCAAAGCTCGTGCACAAGCATTAGAGAACAACATTAATCATAAACTATTAGTTGAAGGCAATCACAATACTTGAAGACTTTGAAATAGCAGCAAAACATGCCTGCAGAACCAAGCTGCCATATTGATTAACTTGAAGCACAGCCATATCTTTTCTAGCACCATTTAACATCTCGGATACAAGGAACTCAAGTAATTCTGCAAATCTATGCTGAAGATTTTTCAGGTTGCTATTACTCTGTTGAGAAACTCTAGAAAAATTTAGCCTTTCAGCTAGCACAGAGGATGATTTAGTGGAATGGAACCCCGAAGGGTCTAAGGGCACTCCTCCACAAAGACAAAGGAGACTCCGAATAACATGAGATCCATAACAGTTGCACATTATATCAACAGGATTAACCACGATCATCTGGAATATGAAAGGGCAACAGTTAAAGAAAGGCTGAACAAAGTTAGCAAATCCAAGAAGATAGCATCACTATCTTAATGAAGTTCCAAAACAATCAGAATTGTTTTCTGGATATATCAGGTTATCTTAGTCTGGTAGCAAACTTTTCTTCATAATTTCCTTTAAACAGAAGACCATGTATTCCCGTGTCTGTAACATAAAATAGGTGCGTGTGACCCCCAGAGCAACAGAGCAGTGTGACATGGTAAAGTTTGACAACCTAAAGAGAGCTAGACACTTTTAACACATCAAACTTTATACCCTGCATATAGTGGTTAAAGCGTCCTCAATCAGGCTGTGGTTGTCTGTGTCTTGAAGATGCATAGCCAGAGCCTTCAGTGCAGTCTCAGCCACGTGAGATCCAGACCTATCCATTGCAATAGGGGAAAAGTTCTTCTGACAGCTTCTTAGGAAACCACAGAGATGTTCTACAGAACAGCCATCCAGTAAAGCTTGTAGAGTGTGGCTTATGATGTAATCAGTGGCGAGTTCCACTTCTTTCCCTCTTGCTTCTTCCAAAGCATTTCCACATATAACAGCCCTCTCCTCGAGATCGATTTCACTGCCTTCAATGACATTTGCAATTTCCATAAAATATTTGGATGTTTCTGGATCAACCTGTTTTCTACATTGAAAAATATTGTACAGCATGAGGATGAATATCAGCCAAAGCTCCCTAATCTAGAAGTCAGGTAGTTGATACAATCAAACCTGACGAAAGACGTATGCGGAAGAGAGGCTTCATCGTGTTGTTGCAAGGGTTTAGAAACATTGCCAGTTCTGTTCATCTGGCCACCAAAATCCCGAGAGGAATGATTCCCATCAGAACCAGCTCGTTTTCGGATTGGCTTTCTGCCCATTTATTTCTTTTCTTTCCTCTCTTGTTATGCGGTAGGAATTATCTTCCTTCAGGACACGAGATGTCCTGGAAGCAATTTTATGTCTTGGTAATAGCTAAAGCTTTTGAAGCAACAGAAATGATGAGCGCATCCCCAATGTCGTCCAGCATGCCTTTGCTAATCAATTAAAGCTAAAAGTTGAACGACGAAAACTTTTGACTCAGCAATCGATTGATGGACTCGACAATAATAGATTACATTTGCACAATAACTGCTCAAAAGGAGGAGGAGGAGGAGGAAAAAATATGAATGAGAGATCATCTCTGCTGTTTAGCAAATTGGATAAGTGGACATGAATTGCGGAAATCAAGAAACCAACAAACAACCCCGTAAATAAAAGAGCAAGCTCTTCGAATTTATACCATATTCTTCTGATAAACAAACCTTCAATATTCTTTGATATGTTTAGTAGAACACTGTCACTAACAACTTGACGTGCATGCAACAGAGAAACCAGAAAACTTCACTGCCCAATATTATTAAGAGAGGGAGAGAGAGAGGAGACTAACAGCAATTTATTGTATACAATATAGAGTTACTAAAATTTACAGAATTAAAAACGGCAGCATAATAATAATAATAATAATAATAACAACATACTACTAGTGTTCCTAGAAGCTCAGCATGAAAGGAAAAAGAAAAAGAAGAAAAGGAAACCCCTACCGGGAACTGGAAGGCTCTGTCGGCAGGCGCCGAGGAATATGAACGGAGAGCTTTGGGCGACGGAGACAGCGGCAGAGTAGGCTCAGATGTACGAGAGACACACGCCCTGTCTCCAACTAAATAACCGGGCATATGTGCATGGATCGGATCCAATGTTATTCTCCTGTAGGCTAGTCTTCAATCCTCCAGTGAATATATTTTTGTGTTAGGTTTGCCATCTTGTTAAAAGTTGACCTTCCCTTTTACGGGCCGGCCCAAAATTTCTTGGCAGTTTATCTGAAATTAGTAGTCCGACTTTAACGAGGCCTGCATCTGGTTTCATGCGCTGTCTCGCTGCGGCCCGACTCTGGAGTGAATAAGCAATGGCTAGGGGTGCAAACGAGTCGAGTCGAGTTTTGGCCTTATCGAGCTTGACTCGATTCGTTTTTCATCAAGCTTGAACTCGAAGAGCTCAAAAAATAAAGCTCGAGCTCTTGCTCGAGTTTAAATTCGAGCTTAATCGAGATCGAGATTGAAAAAAATAATAAATAATTATTTTATTTTTTTAAAAAAAAATAAAATAATTATTTTTCTTAATAAATAATAAAAATATTAGGGATATATATGTAATTTCACTATTAGAATAAATATAAAAAAATAATATATATATATATATATATATATATTCGAGCCTATTGAGCCGACTCGCAAGTTATCGAGTTTGAGAGAGTTGAGCTCGAACTCGACTCGAACATGGAAACGAGCCGCTTGAACTCGATATTTTCGAACTCGAGTCGAACTCAAATTCGAGCCACTCGTGAGCTGCTCGATTCGTTTGCAACCCTAGCAATGGCACAAGGATTTTGGAGTAACAATCCATTCACGACTTCCAACATAGAATTCGATGGCGTGGTTGTTTGGCGCTTATTGGAATTTCACGTATCCAGACATTTTCTTTTTTCTTTTTTTTTTTAAGTTCTAAAAGTTTTTTGAAAAAAAAGGCAAGGAGCATCAAACTTTTCCAAATTCTCATACAAACTATTAAAACTCTTCTTTGTGTCAATTAACGCACTAAACTTTTGGAAAAGTTTCAATCGGCCCATTCTATCAAACTGTCTGATCAAATTAGATAGAATTGTATTCATATGAGACATGTGTGCATTTTCTATTGGTAGAAGTGATAGTCTTTCTCACATATTCTCACAATTGATCAAAAACTCTCAATCTTACCACCCTAAATCATTTTTTTCTTTCTAAATCCAATATAAGTATTTTGATTGATTGTAGAGTTGGGTGGGAAGAAGTATCATTTTTGCCCCTAAAAAGTGCACATAAGTCTCATGTGAATACAATTCCATGTAACTTAAATCAAACGATCTGGAAAAATAGGCTGATTAAACGTTTTTAATAGTTTAGTGGATTAATTGACACAAAAAAAGGGTTCAATGGGTTACTCCAAAAAAAAAAAAAAAAAAAGCCTTCCTGATCCAAGGGTGGGTGTTGCTGCTAAATGGCTTAAGTTGTATTACATCCACGGGTGTTGGAATGCTAAATCAGTAGTCAGTAGAAGTAGTGCAATAGTTGCATGAGTATTGGTTTATATAAATGGAGTAATTCATTCATTCATTAATTCAGTATATCAGTGCTCTTCCCAGGCGGATTCCAGACTTGGTAATATGTACAGTTAAGGTTATGGGCATAAACATGTTTAAACAAGCCGAACATCCCTGTGTTCAACAGCAGCTTCCAGGCAACCAGAACTATATGAGAAGCGAGACGGAGAAAAGCAACAACAACAACAATATTTAAACAAGCCGAACATCCCTGTTATTGTTTGGTTTATTTCGCTATTTACATCGTCAACACATTTTTTAATTACCTTTTTAACTCCTATATTACATTAAAAAAGTGCTATATTATTTAAATAATTAAATAATCCTAAATAATAACATGTCCAAACACCCTCTATTATTGTAAATTAGTACCGGTAGATAAAAATGGTGGTGGGCACCCTGCGTCACTGCAACTGATGGACTCACTGCACACAGGGATATAGGGGCAGCATTCGAGTTTCAACCAGACATTCTGTGGTCTATCAGTCCCCTAGAATAAGCGGATAGAAAAATAAAATCAGAGAATTCTCCTTTTGGGAGACTGGCGTGATTCTCGGCACGAGGAGCTGAACAAACTGCAGAAATGCGGATGTGTGACGGATGGCCAAGTTGGTTGGTATCGTTGAATGTTGATGTTATCACACGCCTTGGACTGGCAGGTTCACATGGGAGGGGAGGCTGGTCCCAGTCAGGCGGTCCCACGAAAATGTCCAAATGACCACGACCCAACCACATGACAATTGCCATAAGAAAAGAGAGGGGGAGTGAGTCAACCCATTGAGAGCGTCTAGAGTTATTAGCTCATGAATTGGCTCGGTTCGGTTCGGCTCAATTTATATAAATTTGAATTCCTCTGGTTCATGTAATTAAAATGAGTCAAGTTTACGTATCAAATTAGGCTCATTTTCTAAATAAACTGGTCTCGACTCAATCAAGAACACTTTTTTTAAGTTCATTTAGACTTGTTTGTTTATTTAGAAATTAGCTAAATATTTCGAGTTGTAGAATTTTTTTTTATGAGATATTCAAATACACTGGAACTTTTGAACTTGAAGTCGAATTTGATATCGAGTTCGAATTTGAAATAATTTAAACGAGTTGAAATTAAACAGAAATTTCGACTCGTTAAATAAACAAGTCGAGTTCGAACCCTGGTCCCACTTGAGAGCTTATCGAGCCAAATCTAAAAGTCAAAAGTTTGATTCAATCCAGCACTTATAACTCTAGAAATATACTGGATTAAAGACATAAGCGCCTATCAGTGTTTATGATTCATATTGTGCTGATAAAACACAAATTTAAAATATAATGTTAAATAATGTCATGTAATTCTGGCACAATTGATAAGTGCGAGCCCGCATAAACCATAATTGAATGTAATATCTCTATTATGGAAATTGTACCACCTCTTTAGCGTGAGTTGTACCTTGTTCAAACGATACTACACCATTCAAGAACGGTCGCTATAGAATATAGGGTTAATCGCACTTTATCCTCTTTAGGTTTGGGCTGTTTCTCACTTTACCTCCCAACGTTTTATTTTCCTCAGTTTATCCCCTCCGTTAGTCAAACTAAGCAAATTGACCGTTAACAATTCCAACATGCCAAAAATGCCCTTCATAATAATTGTTTGATTTTTTGATGACCAAAATGCCCTTTGGTTAGTTATAAAAGGGATCCTACCTGATACTTTCTCCCAAGTATCAGTATTTTCTCTCATTCATTTTAGTCTAATACCACCTCAAAATTTTCTTTGAGGTGGTACTAGCAATCAAAAAGAAAATGCGCCATTTTCTTTTTGATTGCTAGTATCATCTAAATGTACTCCGATTATCAATTCCGTTATTTGAAGAATTTTGTGACATTTTTACTGAGTTGATAAAGAAAAATTTGAGGTGGTATTAGACTAGAACGAAGGAGAAAAAATGCTGATGTTTGGAATGAAACATCAGGTAGGATCCATTTTATAACTAACTAGACCAAAGGGCATTTTGGTCATCAAAAAATCAAACAATTATTATGAAGGGCATTTTTGGCATGTTGGAATTGTTAACGGTCAATTTGCTTAGTTTGACTAACGGAGGGGATAAACTGAGGAAAATAAAACGTTGGGAGGTAAAGTGAGAAACAGCCCAAACCTAAAGGAGATAAAGTGCGATTAACCCTAGAATATATCACCACCAAACGACCGATTCCCATTTCCCAGAGGAGCTGTGACGCCGTCCACGACCTTCCACGACTTACGACGGACGCGCGCCCGCGCGCGTGTATATATATAAGTAGCGCTACATCTTCGCATGAACTAAAGCTCAAGAGATGACAAATAAAGCTGGAGGGTCATCCGCCACTCGTCGTTTGGGGGTGCAAATTGGTCAACCAAACATTCTCTTTTGGTTTGGGGGTGCAAATTGGTGGTTCGTCCAAATTTCGGGGAGCTAAAAGCCCAACAGTGGATGTTTTTAACTTTTTGAACTAGTTAGATGTCCCTTTTAAGTTTCTGGTTCTTTGGTTTTAAGTGTTTCCAGCTTCTCGCCTTCTAAAAACAAATACGATGAAATAGAAGAGTCTTTAATTTACTATGTCTTCAATTTTGGTTCTTGCTAGTACCTTTTTTAGTATTGTTAGCACAGAAGTTTGACAAGTCATAGAAAATTCTTCGAACTTCAATTCCTTGCATTACATGTAAAAAGAGTGATATATAAAAAACACACACACACACACACACACACAATTGCAAAAGGATGATCTGAAACATAATCATAATTAAGCATATTTAGACTTTAACAACGCAAACTAGTTCCTCATTGTAATACATACCGTTGCAATGTACCCCATGAGATAGATGTATTATCTATTTAACGTGAGCTCCGTTTTGATTCAATCGGAAGCACTTAAAAACCGCATCCGATAATTCCATCAGAACTTGATTGAAAGCATAAACCTAGCAGCAACTTGCCTGTAATTTTTCTAATTCAGTTGCAAAATCTTATTTATTCTGGAATGAATGGTCCGATCGAGTACTGCTGCTACGCTTAATGCTTCTATTTGTTTCCAAGCGCAGCCAAAAAATCCAGGAAATTCTGGCGGTGATTGGGGCGGGGGTTAAATTGGATACTGGCTTAGCCGGCCAACTTCTTTAAGAGACCACGTCAATATTAATAATGCGATCGAATCTATCAAAATCTTCACTAAGAAAGACACAAAAAAAAAAAAAAAAATTCTGGGTTTGTCCACTACCCTACCCAACTTAATACATTACAGCAGCAGCAGCAGCAGACTAGTGGGAATTTTTCTTTAAATTAAATACTGAATTACTGATACGTAATTGAGGACAAAGGAACGGGTCAAGTTTTGGGTTTCCTGAACCGAGTGATGCGGTCCTTCTGCCACCGCGTAATTGAAGTGTCTGTGAGTTGGGTTTTGTGCCAAGTTGGCTGCCGGACGGGACCCTGACACTCCCTTTCCTCATGCAAAATACTTAATGCAATTGCATAATTATATTCCATCTGTGTCCCCCAAATTACAGCTCCATCCATTGCTTCTACCCAAATGCAGTGTTTTCAGAACCGGACCGGACCGGCCGGTTCGACCGGTCGGACCGCGAACCGGCCATGCCACCGGTCCGGTTCTCTTCAAAAGCCAAAAATGGTCAAAAACCGTCAAGAACCGGTCGAACCGTGCGAACCGTTCGAACCGGTGAGAACCGTAAACCGGCAGTTTTTTGACTTTTTCCATTTTTTGAAAATATAAAATGTCGTGATAGTAAGATTTGATCTTGGGACCTCATATATAAGATACAAGTGTCTTACCCACCACAGCAACAAGTATTTTTGAAGTTAGATGAGTACAAAAATTTGAAAATTGAATTCTTTTCATTTATTGATATTGGTTTTCTTTTTTTGTTTTCCAATTTTGGTTAAAATGTATCTAATATTTCAAATTTTTTTGGGTTTTTTTTTTTTGTATGGTTGAAAGAAATTACATTTATCAAATTTCGAAAATTTATGTTCAATTTCATGGGTTTGGTAATGAGTTTTTGGGTGTTTGTAGAAAACTTGATCAGAACCTACTATAGAAATTTGTAGAAATTTATTTTGAATGTGTAAAATTTTTGTGATAAATTTAATTTTTCCTTTTCCTTTTTTTCCTTTTTTTTCCTTTTCCTTTTCTTTTCCCTTTCCTTTCTTTCTTTCTTCTTCCCCTCCCCACCACTTTTCTTTTTTTTTTTTTCTTCTTCCTCCCTCCCTCTTCAGGTTCCCTCCATGTCCCCTCCCTCCTCCTGGGGGAGGGAGGGGAGGGGTGGGAGGGAGGGGGAGGAGGGAGAAGAAAAGAAGTGAACCGGCCGGTCGGACCGATCGGACCGGTTGAACCGCGAACCGCCACCTCTACTGGTTCACTGGCCGGTCTGAGTTTTAAAACATTGCCCAAATGTTGTCCTCTTACTAGGGGCTTTCCCCACCTTTTTCTGTTGGTTTGTTTGTTTAGGACTTAAGGTCAGGTCTCTGCACTAATTGGCTAATTCAACATACTACTGTATCAATATCCAGTTAAGCCATGTGATCATCATTTTACATTCTCTTCGATGCCTTTTCTGTTGGCATTAGACCATCTGGTAATACAAGCTTTGAAATTCCTTAATTGCATAACAATTAGTCTTTTAATTGTAGTTGGTAAGGTGAAAGTAAAATAATGGTACAGAGAACATAACAAATATATGAATTAGTTTTATCTTGATACGGAATTCAACCAAACAAGCCAGTCAGAAAATTATTCTATTTATCTTACTTATAAAATCATTCTATACAGATTATATAAGGTTGTCTGTCCTTATTATTATCAAGCAATGTTAATCATAAAAATGATGCCATCCTAGGGTGACAATTGATGCCCCCCTTTTTTTTTTAAATTGTAATTATGGTTGCTAATTTGACATGATTTAACCATTATTCTAGTTTAATTAGTTAATCTAATTTATTTAGCGCCCTAACCTTCTGCTCTCTCTCTCTCTTTTTTCTTTTTGGGGTCATGTATCCATTTGTGTTAAAGCATAATGTTTTAGGGTATAGTAGTACTTTCACTAGATCTCACCCAAGCAATGGGGCTCAAAATTTTGATACGGGTCAGTATAATTTTTAAAACCTACCTCTAGGGAAGTCATTGAGAGTGTCGTAAATCTCAGGGAGGTTTCTGCAATTATCCCAATAGAAATTGTCCAAAAGCCAGAGGGAAAAAAAAGAGAGAGAGAGAGAGAGAGAAAGAAAAGAAGGTAGCACATCAGATTGGGAAAAAAAAAAAAAAATCTAGTTCGATAATGACAGGTGGAAGCAATCAATCATGGAGCGTGCCATCCTCTTACTTAATTGCTTCAAGACTAATTAATCCGACAGTTGTCATTTTATTTTACGTAATGTAATCCGAGTAAATTATTGAGTGATGGTCAGGTCTTAAGAAAGAAGCATCGTGGCACAAGTCGAAAAAGCTTCTCATTTCTTTCCAGCCCATTCATCCCAGTCCCAATCCCAATCCCAATCCCAATCCCATCCTCTGTGTAAAGTAAGACACGGAAACGAATTACGACTAGTTACTACTACATGCTACATATAAGAGTCATAGACAGTAGCCCACAAGAAATCCCACACTATTCCCATAAACAATTACACCAAACAACAAGCCGCAGGTATCAGAAGAGAAGAGATCATCAGACGCAGCTCAAAGAAAAACCACCATTTAACAGCAACATTTATTATATGCCCGCCCCGCCAAACAAAAGTTAGCACAAAAGACAGGTTGATATTTGAGCTGGGTGCATCATTAATGATGGACACAATCAAGTCCTTCAAGGGCTACGGCAAGGTGGATCCGGTGGAGGAACGAGCATTCCAGAGAAAAATCCGGAGGCGTACCATTATCTTGCTCGTTTCTCTGCTTCTTTTGGTAGCCCTCATCGTTGGAGTGGTGGTGGGAACTGTTACCCACAAGAAGAAAAGCAGCAAAGGGAATGCTAACGATACTCCAGCCTCCCCAGCTCAATCTCTTAAAGCGATCTGCAGCGTCACCATCCATCCCGACTCCTGTTACAGCAGCATTTCCTCCATGGAGGCTTCAAACTCCACGACCGACCCGGAAAAGCTCTTCCAGCTCTCCGTACAAGTTGTCCACGCCTCCCTCCAGAAGCTCTCCGCTCTGCCTCAACAGTGGATCAGCAACACCCACGACCCTCTTCTCAACAAGGCTCTGGGAGTTTGCCAAACCGTAATCGACGACGCGGTCGACGCCACCGATGAATCCCTCTCTTCTTTCAACGTGAGTGAGGGCGAGAAGTTGCTGTCCGTCGAGCGAATCAACGATCTCAAGACTTGGCTCAGCGCCTCCCTCACCGATCTGGAGACCTGCTTGGATTCTCTGGGAGAGGTGAATGCTACAGCGCTGGCTGAAAAGGTCAAGACTTCCTCCCGGAACTCGACCGAATTCGCTAGCAACAGTCTGGCCATTGTCTCCAAACTCCTCAACATCCTCAGCGGGTTCAAGATCCCAATTCACAGAAAGCTGCTGGCGGCGGGGACAGATTCAGAGGGGGGTTTTCCTGGGTGGGTTGGAGCTGCGGATAGGAGGCTGCTTCAGGCGCCAAATGGCAATGCAAAGCCGGATTTGGTGGTGGCCCAGGATGGCAGTGGAGATTGCAGGACAATCAGCGAAGCAGTGGCAAAGATTCCGAAGAAGAGCACGAGGAGATTCGTCATATACGTGAAGGCCGGTGAGTATAAGGAGAAAGTGAGTCTGGACAAGTCGATGTGGAATGTGATGATGTATGGGGATGGCAAGACCAAGACCATCGTTTCCTTCGGCGATAATTTCGTCGATAAGACCCCAACTTTTGCCACTGCTACCTTTGGTAAGTGGATGGATCCTTTTTTACTGCTGCCCGCACTCATCTTCCCTTTCATTCATGCCTATATACATTATTATTGATTCTTCGATGTTGCTTAGTACTAGTAGTATATTGCTCCATTCTTGATTTTGTTACTGAACTTTGATTAAAAACTCGTAGCAACTTTGATTAAAAACTCCAGCTGCTTTCGGCTTGAAATTAATTTCGTTAGTTTTGTGCTGATTCTTTTAGATTAGTAAGGTCTAATTTAGAGTGTCACAAATTATGTGTGCCATAAACAAGCTTGCACCGATGAGGGAAAGATCATATTTAATGTATGTACCTATTTTTTTTTTTTTTTAATTTTTTGGTGGTGAGGTGGGATGCGGCGGAAGGGTGGGGTTTTGTTTTTTGTTTTTTTTTTTTTTGTAAGAAATGGTAATAATTCCTCTGCAAAATAGAGGATGATTGAACCAATACTTTTATTTACTAGTAATTAACTTGACTGAGAAAACCTTCAATAATGCAAGTCAGACCACATTGAGGTGATTGTAGGCCTTGGTACCGTCTATATTGACCAACTCGTGTATGTTATCCTTAATTTGGCTGCAGTACTCTACTCTATATATATATATATATATATATGTCCGTGTGAAAGCTTGATCCTGGCTCCCCACCACGGTGTAATTAGTTCTCATAATTTAGCGAAGTAGTAGTGTGATACTCCATTGAGAGATGAGAGCCACATATGCGGAGTCTGACTTGTTTTGTTTCCATGTGCTTCCACTTGATCATTTAACGCCTTAAATTGTACAACTAACAGAAGGCTGCTGAATTCTGCGCATTTACTCAACATAAGGATCCCACACCCCCACCATGTGCAAATTAGCTAGGTACTGTATTGCCTGCCTGAGTTTCCTCGTCTGACTTCTCCTTCTTCGGGGGTGAACATGACGGAAGGCCCACAGACTAAGGGTGGTTTTTTTGGTGGTGGTGGTGGTGGTGGTTTTGGGGCGGTCAGGGTTTAGAGCGCATCTGATCATAACGAATTTGTTCAATTGAGTGCATTTTAATTTAAAAGTCACTGATCACAGGTTTCAGAAGGCTTTGATTTGCACGAAATTTACAGGCATCGGCTAACATTTGGCTCTTTTGTCATAACCAGCTGTTGCAGGGAAAGGCTTCATCGCAAAGAATATGGCATTTAGGAACACAGCTGGGGCAATCAAGCACCAGGCCGTGGCTTTCCGATCCGGCTCCGACCAATCTGTGCTGTATCAATGCTCTTTTGATGCCTTCCAGGACACCCTCTATTCCCACTCCAATCGCCAATTCTACCGCGAATGTGACATCACTGGAACCATAGACTTCATTTTTGGTAATGCCGCGGCCGTTTTCCAGAACTGCAACATCCTGCCCCGGCAGCCGCTTCCCAATCAGTTTGTGACCATTACAGCTCAAGGGAAGACGGACCCCAATCAGGACACAGGCATTATCATTCAGAATTCTGTCGTGTCTCCACTGGACAAGCTCACAGCTCCCGCTTACTTGGGCAGGCCCTGGAAGCCCTATTCCACTACAGTGATCATGCAGACTGCCATAGGTGCCTTCTTGGCCCCCAAAGGTTGGACTGAATGGGTCTCCAATGTGGATCCACCCAGCACCATTTTCTACGGTGAGTACCAAAACACGGGTCCTGGGTCCAGCGTCGCCCAAAGGGTGAAGTGGGCTGGTTACAGCCCAAGTCTAACGGCGACGCAAGCTTCCAAGTACACTGTGACGTCATTTATAGATGGCCCAAGTTGGATACCGGATTCTGCGGTGACCTTTACGTAAAGCTCCTGCAGCCTACACCCCACCCATTAAAGAAATTTCCGACTATCTTGCCACTCATCATCAGATGGACATTTAGTACAGGAATAGCCGACATAGCTTCCAGCCGTTAGCCATACGAGTATAGGAATTGCACACCATACGTACATTTTCAATGTTTGCAGAGTTCTGTCTGTGGCTGCGAACATATAAATTCTTGCTTTGGTATACGCATTTAGTTCTTCTACTGGTTATCTATGTTACTAGCAAGCAGTGGCGTCTCAGTGCGAGTCCCCCGTCGAGAGAGATGTTTGTAATCCACAGAGATATTTCTGGTGTTTGCTTCTTAGGCGAATTCGTCAGATAATGCGTCAATTTTCCTGTCTGGAAAGGCAGGCACAACTTGAGATCGTCCTTTACTGGGCTTGAATTGTTCGGTGACCTACCTCGCTAGTGCCTTTTTCGAAAATTCCTTATCCAGCGACATCCGGAGATGGACGGATGCTTGTTGAATCTGCTGCTTGATATGACGAAGAAAAGAAAAGAAAACTAGCTCTGAGCACACGAATATCAAATATGACCAAGTGTTTGATTCTATAAAAGATTAGCATCTATAGAAAATGCACAAAACAAGTACTAATTAACTGCCGTATTCTACAAAATGCCGGCCCCGTTTTGAAATGCACAATCCACAAGATTTTTATAGTCAGTAAAAGTCAACAAGATTAATGCATCACAATGAAATTACCAGATTTATCAGTACTTCAACAAGGCTAACTAAGAGTTTCTTTTGTGAATCAAAAGATTGGGCAACAAACAGAACAGATAGCAACATCAACAGAACAATCATGCAGGCAAATTTTCAAAAGAAAGAAAAGAAAAAAAATAAACTTTCCATCATCAAATATTTTGCAAGTCTCAACCTGTTGTTATTAGGAATGCAAAACCGTAACAAGATTTCTAACTAGATACCTCTCAAGTGCAATCATTTTGCTAAAGATCGGCTCGAGCTCGTCAAAGACGACACTTCATGGAGACAACTCTCAAATTACCACGTTTAATGCGGTGTCTACCACCAACCTCAGCAGCCTGAGCCTCCGCAGATACTTGTCTCCTCCATTGATCCCAGAGAGTGGCCTTGATGCCTTCACTGGCTTTAACCAGAGATAACTTCTCGGCCTCTAAATTCTAATGCCTCAATGTCTTTCTGCTGGATTCATATTCCACTCTAATAACTCTCTACTCCCCAAAACATCCTATGCTTAATCAGTATCACATTCGTCATAGGTGACATTCCTGCTGGCTGCTCTGCTCAATGCGCTCACACTTGCATTCTCCTTTTCTCTCAATTTCTTCTGCCACCCCACTCGAAATCCCCCGAGAATTCACGCTAAGAAGGACCGAGTTTTGTATCCTGGCAACTTGTGAGATGCAATCGTGAAAGCCGGTATATGGCCGTCCAATCCAGCACGTCAATATCATTTCTGGTGTGATTGAGTCGATCAAAATCTCAACTTCACAAATTGCTGCCAGGTGGAGTTGTCGATCAGCATAACCAAACTAGGACAGAGACCTAGTCTTTGCTGAGTTGAATAAATGGTCTTACGACCCCGCAAAACTAAAATCCTAGCTGGTCTTTCATTCGCGTTTGGAAAGCCGGACATCCCCTTTCCCAACATACTCCATCAATATCCCTCCAAAATACAGCTTGACTGCTTCTGGCGGGCAAAAAACTCTGACCCAGGATTTTAATTGGTTGCTGAAAGTATATACTAAATGAGAAGCTTGTGAATGTCGTTGTCCTCTTGCGTTCATCATCGTCCTTCTATATTTTCGGTGAACATTTTTGTTGGCATTGCAAACTTGGTATTAGATAACTACAGCCCTTTAGAATTATTAGGAGTAGCTCAGCTCAACGTAGCCAGAAAACGATGACATACAATTTGGCAGTTTCTAAAATTCCAATTAGCTGAAGTAGTACATCATATGACACACCCATTGGAACGTGTGTTAATTGAGGACATGGCAAGTGCTCAAGTTTCATGTCCCAGCATGGGAAGAAGGAAGCTACATGACGTATATCTCAATGTCCTGCGTAAATTTTCTCATCATGGAATTGGAGTGAAATTCTCTAATGAAACTATGTGATCAAAAAGACTATTCTTGCTGCAAATATTGCATAAACTAAAACCAGATAGCAAAAGCGTTAACATAAACAGTGTTCATGTGACAGAGCTTTAATTGAGATTCACAATTTCTTTCCTTGCCAAACTATCACTTAAGACGCGTGATCAAACTATTGTTGTTGTAATCATTATTATGTGATCAAACTATTCTTGTTGCAAACATTCCATGAACAAAAACCAGATTGCAAAATCCTAAACATTGGTCCTGTTCATATGGCAAAGCAATTGACATTCAGAACTTCTTTCCTTGCCAAACTATGACTCGACTGTCCCACAGCATCCATCAACGGGTTAGCCAAACAATGACTCGACTGTCTTACAGCGTCCATCAACTAACTAAAAATCCAGAAACAAAAGAACAAGACAGATCAAAAAAGGAAAAAAGGGGTGTTTGAGGGGAAGAGAGAGAGCCATAGACAAAGCAACAAATTGGATATTGACATGTTGAACCCATCATAAGGAGCTTTTTAAGTTTAACAGGCGGCAATAATTTTAAATTATAATGGTTAGACAGCATCCTAGAGCAGGTCATAGAAGCCACTCTACTAACCCTCTCAGATACAAAGGTACTTCATTCATCTGACTGAGAGACATCAGACACTTCTCAAACCTCCTTTGTAACTCTACACGTTTCTGTGTAAAACACAAGTTTCCTCAACTGAGGAAAAAAGAACATCAACCTCAAGCTAGATTAAATAACACATACAATGGCGAAGTCCTTCAAGGCCTATGGGAAAGTGGATCCTCTAGAAGAACAAGCCCTCAAACGAAGAAATTGTAGAAAGATGATCGTTTTACTTCTTTCACTGGTCGTTTTGGTAGCCCTCATCATTGGAATCGGGGTGAGGACTGTTATACACAAGAAGAACAAGAATGGTGATGATGTTCTTTCTTCAACTCCAAACTCAGCTCAATCATTAAAAGCAGTCTGCAGCGTAGCAACTTATCCAGATTCATGTTACCGTAGCCTTTCACCATTCGAGACTTCAAATTCCACAATTGATCCGGAAAAGCTCTTCCAGTTCTCTTTGCAAGTCGTCTACGACTCCCTGGAGAAGCTCTCTACTCTGCCTCAGGAATGGATAAACAATACTGATGACCCTCATGTCAAGACGGCTTTGCATGTATGCCAGACGGTATTTGATGATGCACTTGATGCCACCAATGAATCTATCTCATCCATGCCGCCAAACGTGAATGACGGCAACAAAGTATTCTCGGCGAAGAGAATCCATGATTTCAAGACTTGGCTAAGCACCTCCCTTACTGATCTAGAGACATGCTCCGATGCTTTAGAAGAAGTCAATGCTACAATCTTGGATGACGTGAAGACATCAATGAAGAACTCAACCGAATTTGCCAGCAACAGTTTGGCAATTGTCTCTAACCTCGTTGAGATTCTCAGCGACTTTCGAATCCCAGCTAACAGGAAGTTGCTAGGGAGAATTTCAGGCTTTCCCCACTGGGTTAGAGCGGCTGACAGGAGGCTGCTCCAAACGTCTCAGGATCCACAGCCTGATCTGGTCGTGGCCCAGGACGGCAGTGGAGATTGTAGGACAATCAATGAGGCAGTGGCAAGGATTCCGATAAAGAGTAAAACAAGATTTGTGATCTATGTTAAGGCCGGTGTTTACAAGGAGAAGGTGATATTGGACAAGCCCTTGTGGAATGTGATGATGTATGGGGATGGCAAGACCGAGACCATTGTTACCTTCGACGATAATCGTGTTGATGGAAACCAAACTTTTGACACGCCTACATTCGGTCTGTGTCTTCACCCATATACCTCAGTTGATTTTGATTACTTTTGTTCATTTATTATTGTGAGGCTGACGTTGGTTCATGTTTACTATCAGCCGTGACGGGGAAAAGTTTCATGGCAAAGGACATGGGATTCAAGAACACAGCTGGACCGGAAAAGGAGCAGGCCGTGGCAGTGCGATCGGGCTCCGACCAGTCTGTTTTCTATCAGTGCTCTTTTGATGGCTTCCAAGATACCCTTTATGCACACACCAATCGCCAATTTTACAGCAAATGCGACATCACTGGGACAGTAGACTTCGTATTTGGTAATGCTGCAGTTGTTTTTCAGGATTGCAACATTATGCCTAGGCAGCCGCTTCCGGATCAATTTGTAACCATAACGGCTCAAGGAAAGAAGGATCCCAATCAGAACACAGGCATTAGTATTCAAAACTGTATCGTGACTCCGCTGGACAATGTCACAGTTCCAGTCTACCTCGGCAGGCCCTGGAAGGATTACTCCACTACTATAATCATGCAAACCAAGATTGGTGAACTGTTGAATCCGGACGGTTGGACAGAGTGGATCCAAAATGTGGAGCCACCCAGCACCATTTTCTACGCCGAGTACCAAAACACAGGTGCAGGAGCAAGCGTCGCCAGCAGGGTCAAATGGGCAGGCTATAAACCCACCCTCACACCCCAACAAGCTTCTAAGTTCACTGTAGGACCATTTCTAGATGGCCAAGATTGGATACCGGCATCGGAGGTGACCTTTACGTAAATGGCAAAAGTCTGTCTCTACAGATTGCAGATTGGGACGTCTTCATTCAGTAAAATCGGCACACACGGAAGAGACGGCAGTGTCATCAAATGGAAGGCCATACCATCATTCCAGCTCTGCACATTGTATTCTTCATTTTGTTTCCTCCTTTTGATTTGTTGTGAAAATGTTTTGCTTCTCATCTAAATGATATACGAGTGTTCTGTGCCTGTCTTGCCTGTTGGACCGATTTGTGAGATAATGGATCAAGCGTTTTGTCTGAAAACTAATTTGGAGGGGACTGTTGCTCCGTTGCTGGGCCTAATCTGAAACAAGATTTAGTTGATCGTGGAAATAAATTTTACCCAATTGTGAAAGCGGATGCCATAGTGGATTCATGGTTTCTGAAGCTGCTTAAAAAGGGTGGGAAATGTTAATTACACCCCCCTTTTTATTAGTTGCACCCTCACCATTATTTATTTTTATTATATAGTTTTTATTTATTAGACTGTATAATTTTTATTCGTTAAAATATATTGTGAAAAAAATGATAAGAGTACGATTAATAAAAAATAAGGTGCGATTAACATTTTCCTTAGCTGTGATTAGTTAACAACTTTCCACACCCATAGAAGTCTCCACTACGAGATGTGATTGTCAAATTAATACTCCTGATGAAAGAAAGGGTTACAACTTCCAAATGGCTGCCCTTTACAGAGACCATTGCAAATACTGCGAGTACTAACATTTGAAAGCATCGAATTATCAGACTATAACAACCCTGGATGGGTAGGCGGCTAAATAGAAGTTTCAAAAGATTAACGGAGGGGATTATGCATTAGTAGTTCTAGGCTTCTGCAACATCAACTCTTTTTTGACCATGAAACCATGAAAATCAGACCAGTACACTAGAGAAGCAGGATGATTACTACTAGGAATAACTGTCAAATTACAATCTTTGATGCAGGTGATCTACCACTTGCGCTGTCAGCATCAGCAGCAGGGAATGGAAGCGGGAGGGCTGGGGTGGTCACGTCGCCGTAGATGGCCTTTAGCTTGGAAAGAGGGACAAAGGGCTCCCCTGCTGCATTAGAATTCTTGGACCCCGCGGCGGCAGTCTCAGCCTCGGCGAAGAGTTGCTTCTTCCAGTCCCAAATAGTGGCCTTGATGGCTTTGTTGGATTTGACCAAAGAGTCCTTCTCTGCCTCCAATGCCTCAATGCCCCTCTGCTGCATCATCGACCGAATTCCCAGCGCCCCAAAGCACCCAACTAGCAACGCGTTCATCAATCCATTGCTGTTTGCTGCTCTGTTCAGTGCTTCCACTGCTCTCTCCATTTCCAAAACTAACTAAATTCGACCGCCCACCCTTTTCTTTCTTCTGTTTATTTTTTGCTTCTTTTTTTTTTTTTTACCTCGACGGACGGCAGATTTAAGAATTTTCTTTTTAAGATACGGTGAGACGAGGGCAATGGGAATTAGGAATACATCAAAAGAACAAACTTTTATTCAATCCTTTTCTTTTTCTTTATCAAGAATTTAATTTCGATATAAAAAATAAAAAGGGAATAAGGATACTTACGATGATGGAGGCTTTCAATCCTGGGATCCCTCTGCTCTAGATTGAAGCAGCCCCAGATCCGAAGAAAGCCAGGACTCAGAAGGCAACGAAATGGGGAGGGAGGGGGGAAGGGACGCTGTAGACGGAGCTGCGAACGGAGGGGGTTTTGCTGCTGGGTTTTTGTGTGCGGGACTCGTGTCAATGAGTACGAGGAGAATTTTTTCGCTACTTGCTATAAACGCCAAAAGGGCAAAAAAAAAAAAAAAGAAAAAGAAAAAGAAAAAAGGGGGATCAATTTAATTTTTCATAATAATTGATCCCGTGCAATTTGTACTGCGGTATTTCACAATCTTACAACTTGTATTTGCTCCTCTGATGGTTGGTCAAGTAACAAAAATATTTCTCTTTGGATTATTGGTACTTTTCAAGTCTTTGAATCCCATGACCTCATTGATTTCGATTCTCAGTCTCAGGTCATCCACACCACAGTTGCCAATAGGTATAAAGCACAAATTGAACAAGTAACTAGCTCAAACTATAAACATCTTTTCCATGGCCTTGATAGGGGCAATGTGGGAATAATATGGAACTCTCTTTGTCCTTGGGCGAATTTCTTAGGAGCAGAGGTGTCAAAAAATAAGTAATTTGGAGGTGTTTGGGTGGGTCCTAATTGTGTAATTGATAAAATTGAATCAATCTATTTATACTCATTTAATAAATAAACAGGTATAGGTATAAGTTACGACTCATTTAAAATTTTATTTTTTTAATACGTCATTTGATTAGAAATAATGATATTTTATCGTTATCAAACTGATAGGCAATTCAAATCTATCTCCTTAACATTTACTAAAATATTATTTTTAGAATTAATCTTTCCTACACTAATAGTGTATATACTTTGACCATTAGATGAATGCACTATGTAAAATTTTAATTTGAAATCCAACTTTTACATAGTGTCATGAATCCAATAACAATAGTGTATACACTATCAGTACAGAAAAGATTTACTCTTATTTTTTAAATAGGTATAAATAGGTGAATCGAGTCAATTTACGACCTACAAATTAAATAGGTTTAATTGGATACTCATTTAAATCCATTCAAAGTTAATAGGTAAGCTTAAACAAATTAGTAATCAACGGACTTGAACAGATCAATATACTTAGGTTGTGATTGATAGCTCCACTTAGGAGGTAAGGATTGCATCCCAACTGAGAGCGCTAGTGTATGTAGAAATTGTTTTATCCTCCCTCTTCTCGAAGAAAAAAATTTAGTTATTTCTTTGGGAAAATTAGACTTTAAACTCTACAATTTTATAGAAAGCAACTAGTGTTCCTGCAAAATTTTATTAAACAAAATTTACACATTTAGCAACTCAAATCTCAACCCTTGCATCGGCCACTACAATGCCTTCCCCTTTTTTCAATCATCTGCCAGAAGAGCAAGTTTTTCATTCTTGAGGAGCTCCATAATTTCACGCTGGTTGTCCTCAACAAGATCCTTTACACAAAATGCACAAAACTAGACCAATTAATTCGTATCTTAAACCAATTTTTAAAAAACTGTACAGGGAAAGAAAGAAAAACTAAATCCCAACATCCTAAAAACAAAATGGAAAAATATTTCTTGGTCAATGAGGTGCAAATATCATGTCAGTGCTCATCTGCCCTGTTGGGTTGCCAGGATTCATCACAACTAAAGCCCTAACACAAACATCACTAGACTTGGCAGTCTCCAACTGTTTCTTAAGCTCAGAGATTTCGAGTCCCCACCATCAAGATAATAAGGAACCGGAAATTAAATAAGAATTTTGCATCAGAACCCATGTTGATGGTAACCTACATTTGACCAGCACTTCTTGAATATGGTATTAAATACCTGCCCAGTTGCACTTCCAGAAGTGTACTTCTTATTTATATAGCCTGCAACCTCTCAGTAAATACCATCACATCCAATGACAACTTAATTGGATTGAAGAATTTCTTGTAAAATGGAAATAAAACATACAAGAGTACCACCATGGAGGGCAGTTGAAGCAGAATAAAGAGAGTACTGGGGAATAGGACAAAGAATTCCATCCTACTCTGATCTTAACTGCATCCTCATATGAACCTAAAAGAAGGGGGAGAAGCTAGGGAGTGAGAAAAATTAGGATATGAAATCTCTAGAACATGACGAAGAAAAGCATCAGTCCTCACACCAGGGCCCGCACCACCTATCAAGGAGATATAATTTGGGTCATCAGGAAATCCATCATGCTCTTCAATACCAGCGGCACTGGTTTCGCTTAACCCTTTGATTTCCTGGATAGAGGGGCATACTACATTTGAAATTGGTAACAATACTCGTTCAAATTAAAATAAACTGAAGATGAATGTATTTACCTGACTATGACTATATGCACCAGTTGTTCTTCCAGGAGTTTGATCCAAGATCTGGAAGGCTCACTCTATAACATCAGCACTTCAGAAGCGATGAAAGAGGCAAAGATCAATTATTGCCACTTAAAAAAAAAAATAAACATATTATGTTTGAACTTGTCTGGATACAAGAATGTTAAACATTCCAATTCTCGTAAAAGCTTAAAATCACGCACCTTTTCCTTACCTGAATAAACCTTTGTTTCAC